>CM049809.1:21737863-21869280 GCA_027422405.1 Ptychobarbus kaznakovi
AAATATCTACCTTAATTTGCTCCAGTCAGCGACAGTCTGGATTGTGATGATGCATGAGATATCTGGAGTGTCTCATTAATATCCCTCTCCAGAGCCAGAGGATCAACACAGATGGGACATTTAGATATTCACAATCAATACAACAATCAGTTTGCAGAGCAAGAACAGCTAAATCCAGTATAGGAGCTGTATGGAAAAGTGCTACAGTATGGATTCAGTCATATCAAGGCTGTTAAGGGCTCCTTATCCTCATAGCCTGCAGTATTGATCCTGGACTCACCTCAAGCCATACTGGCTGTGATGGACAGTGGGCTATCTGTATTATCTAAATATGGCTATGACAATAACAGAGATAAACATGTAGTCAGACTGATATTATGATTTTAGCCATTTCAGTCTGAAACTGAACAACTTCATATTTTTAGAATTTGTTAAATTTTGAAGATGACACATTTACACAAATGGTTTTTAATAGTTTCAAAGACTTCAGCAAGGTTAATTGACCCTCACAATGACATGATATCATTAATATGATGTGCAAATGAGTGATAGAAAATGCTCTGGTTACTGACGCAACCTCAAGGGAACTAGCATTGCATTATGGGGAAACTCCTGTTTACTCTGAATAATGAAGCCTGATTTGTTCATGTTCGTGTAGCTGCACGAACAAATGGTGCTTCAGAAGGCCAAAATGGGCGGAGCCGACTGCTATAGACAGTGCCTTGCGAAAGTATTCATACCCCTTCATTTATGTCACATTTGGTTATGTTGCAGCCTTATATTAAACTGCTTTAAATTCCTTTTTTTCCACATCAATCTGCACTCCATACACCATAATGACAAAGTAAAAACAGAACTGTCACAACTTTGTACATTTATTAAAAATAAAAAACTGAAATAAGTACATTGCATGAGTATTCAAACCCTTAACTCTTTACTTAGCTGAAGCACCTTAAAATATTTGTGGGTATGATGCGACAAGCTTTGCACATCAGCATTTGGCAGTTCCCTATATGTCGGTCACTACGAGTTATGTCATGATGACATTAGGGGTTCACGGGAGCCCCAATCACCCTCAGACTTTAAGAGAAAACGTCAATGAATATTGGCTAGTGGATTTTGCATACCTGAGTCACTCCCCATGCATACGGTTATAAATAGGCGACAGGTGCATCCATATCAGATTTTTGCTTCGGAGCAAATGTGGATGAAAGTGCTGATCTCGACTAAGCCTTCATCTTTGATTTGTTTCTGGTTGGCATTACGGTGCAGTCAGCGGTGTCCCTCGCAGCAGCGATTCCACTGGGCACTTCAACTGAAAGAGCAAATTCTAAAAGAGCAAATCACGGACGGCTCGCATCTTTTTCAAGATGCTGATCCGTCCGTGTCCTCTTGGTTGCGGTCGTTACCTGTCTGCAGATGATGGACACGATCGTTGTCTTCAGTGTCTGGGCATTCAGCACGCTGAAGATCCGTTAGTGAATGACTCATGCACCTGTTGTGGGTGCATAATCATTATTTTCTGAAAAGATTGGCACCCTCTGCCATCACCCATCTCAGTGTCTATGGCTCAAGCACGGTACTGTCAGCTGGCGCTCTGGGAGATCTGAGGATGACAGTAAGACCTTCTTCGCCGGACACGTCCCCACAGACCTCTTACTCCTCACGCAGCAATCCTCCTGTCTGAAGATCAGATGTCGATCACAGCATCGGGGGATGGGCTTTCGTCACCCGAGGATAAAGGTTTGGCGGGACTGCCCCCCTCGGGTGCTGTTGCCACTGCTGAACTGGACCCAGAGTTGACGGCAATGTTTGCCCCGGGCAGCTGAAATTATCGAGCTGGAGGTCAACAGATCGCTCAGTCCCAAGCCCTCTCGGTTGGATGATAGGTTTATCAGAGAGGGTCGCGGCTCACAACCACGTTCTGCTCCAGTGCCTTTCTTCCCAGAGATGCATAAGGAGAAGTCGTGGACAGCCCCTTACACAGCCAGAAGCCACTCGTCTCCCTCGTCCGTCCTCACTACCTTTGATGGCGGGGTGGCTAGGGGGTTCGAGGACATTCCCCAGATGGAGAGAGCAGTTGCGGTGCACATGTATGCGCAAAATGCAACCATTTGGAGGAATCGTCCGCGTCTCCCGTCCAAAGCCTGTAAAGTGACGGCCGCTCTCACAGCAAAAGCTTACAGCGCTGCGGGCCAGGCCGCCTCTGCCTTGCATGCCATGACTATCCTGCAGGTACACCGAGCCAAGGCACTGAAACAAATGCACGAGGGTAGTACCGACCTGGGGATGATGCAGGAGCTGTGCACAGCGACTGACTTCGCCCCCCGGGTGACGAAAGTCATGGCGCTGTCCCTCGGGAAGGCGATGTCCACTCTCGTTGTCCAAGAGCGCCATCTCTGGCTCAACCTGGCAGAGATGAAGGACGTCGACAAAGCACGCTTTCTTGACGCTCCCATCTCCCAGGCTGGGCTGTTCGGCGACATTTTTGAGGGCTTTGCCCAGCATTTATCAGCAGTGCAAAGCAGACAGAGGCTATCCAGCCCATCCTGCCCCTGCGGGATGCTCATCAGCCACCCGAGGGCCAGGCTTCAGTCTGCTCGTCACCGTGGGCACCCTCCTGCGTTCTCCAGAGCTGCTACGCCCCGTGCTGAATCGACACCTAGGCCGGCGCATTGAGCCAGGAGGGACTTGGGGTCCCAGACGGACCCCAAGTCCTCCAGAAGTTGACGCAGCAGCCCTGAAGCAGGTAATCCGGAGATATTGGACTTTGCTCTTTACCAGGAGACGACGAGGAGAGCGTCACTCTTTCCCCCGGAGGAGGGCTGGGCGGAGAACCCTTTGCTTATTTTTATTTCTGTTCCACTGCTGGCTCAAGGTTTGCGGGCTGACAGGGCAGTATAGGCTCCTCCCCTTCGGGCTCTCCCTGTCCTCCCGTGTCTTCATGAAGGTCACGGAGGGCGCCCTTGCTCCGTTATGAGAATAGGGCATCAGGATCCTTGACTATCTCGACAACTGACTCATTTTGGTCCAGTCGCAAGAGCAGTTTTGTGATTACAGGGACCTGATGCTACTTGGTCAACTGGGAAAAAGCAAGCTATCCCCTGTGCAGAGAATTTATTTTCTTGGTGTGGAGTTAGACTCTGTGTGTATGACGGCACGTCTCATGGATGAGCGCGCCCAATCAGTGCTGGACTGCCTGAGTTCCTTCAAAGGCAGGACGGTGGTTCTGCTGAAACAGTCTCAGAGGCTCCTGGGGCATATGGCATCCGCAGTCACACCGCTCGGTTTGCTTCATATGAGATCACTTCAGCACTGGTTGCACTCACGTGTCCGGAGATGGCAGTTCGCCGCGGTACACTTCGTGTGACCATCACACATTCGTGTCGCCGCTCTTTCAACTCCTGGACAGACCTTGGTTTTCTACGGGCCGGAGTGCCCTTAGAATACCTTAGAGAATACACAATTCACCCCAGTAACCGTCTTTTCATTTTTCTGTCACCTGGCAAGCGCTACCGGAGCATGATGGCAAAAAGAGACTTAGAGGAGCTTCTTCCCTCAGGCCATCTGGCTCCTAAACTCAAACTTGGTCTAATAACATTTACAAGTCTCAATTTAATAAACTGTAAAGTATTCACTATTTTCCATCATCCGTATTGCTGCTATGTGTATATACCCGGTACGACGTGTTGCACATTCCTCTTGCACATCCCTGATTATATTATTATTTATTAAGTACACAGTATACCGTATTGCACATTTTATTTTATTGCACATTTTACTCTTAATTTTTTCTTATTTTTAATTTGTATATTTTACCTACAGTATATTTATATATATAGTCTTGTGTTGTGTTGACACCTTGAACCTTGTATTTGTAGTGGAATCCATTAGAATTTCTGTGATGGTTTCTATAGATTTTTTGTAATTGTTTCACTTTTTTTGTCTCTAGTTCAAAATGATTTATATATTATATAACAATATATATATATTATATATATTATATATATATATATATTTATTAGGGGTGGCACAATACACAGATGTCATGGTTCGGTACGTACCTCGGTTCGGGGGTCACGGTTCAATAGGATTTCAGTACAACAGGAAAAAAAATAGAAATCTACTATGCTTGGTTTCTTTTCATTTTTTTAACAGACAGTAGTGCAAATTACATTTTTTACTTTATCAAAATAAAATACAAACATCAGGCACCCGCCTTTGTGGCACCGTTGGAACACGACTGAATTAACGTAACTTACAAAGCCTATAATTTGCATAATAACAAATAGTTTAGCATTCAGATGAGTTACATCACAAACGTGCTCTTGTCAGTCCTTGTGAGAGACGCGTTCAGAATCATCACATGGTCACTGTTTAGTGGGCTTTGTTTTCAAGTGCGCAACTCACGGCATTCGCTGTTCTTCTGCTGGCACTGGGGGTTATCAAACAGCGTTGCATTACTGCGGTCGCCCAATGCTGGATTGGGGGTGAATTGCCTGTATTCGTCGTAAGGCCTCATGCACCGAACCAAGAGGTCCGTACTGTGACGGTTCGGTACGAGTACATGTACCGTGCCACCCCTAATATAAGCAGAGGTGGAAAGAGTACAAAAATATTCTACTCAAGTAAAAGTACCATTACATTACTGAAATTTTACTTAAGTACAAGTAAAAGTACCAGTCTAAAAATATACTCAAGTAAAAGTAAAAAGTAGCTCATTTAAAATTTACTCAGAGTAAAAATTACTTAGTTACATTTTAACAATGGGAGGGAAAAATGGGATAGACCAAAGGTGTCAAACTCAGTACCTGGAGGGCCACAGCCCTACACAGTGTAGATATTACCCTAATTAAACACATCTGATACAGCTAAACTAATCATTTAGGCTTATTTGAAAACTACATGGTGTGTGTGTTGGAGCAGGGTTGGAACTAAACTCTTTAGGGCTGTGGCCCTCCAGGAACTGAGTTTGACACACCTGGGATAGGCCTATAAATCTCAAACTAGGTGTTTTTAATTAAAGGAATCAGTTAATTAGAATAATAAGACATTTAGGCTGTTACCAGGCAAATTAAATCAGTATCAACAAAATGCATCTTTGCAATGCAGAGGAAACACAGAAGCTTCATCTGAAGTGGCATAGATGTATTACACACTGACATGAATGCATTTAGCCTGCAGTTACAAATGCAGAAATAATGTTTTGATAAATAAGACATAAAATGTGACCCTGAACCACAAAACCATAAGGGTCCATTTTCCTAAATTGCGATTTATACATCATCTGAAAGCTGAATAAATCATATTTCCATTGATGTATGGTTTGTTATGATCGGACAATATTTGAAAATCTGGAATCTGAGGGTGCAAAAAATCAAAATATTGAGAAAATCTCCTTTAAAGTTGTTCAAATTAAGCTCTTAGTTTTGATATATTTACAGTAGGATATTTACAGAATATATTAATGGAACATGATCTTTACTGAATATGCTAATGATTTTTGGCGTAAAAGAAAAATGTATAATTTTAACCCATACAATGTATTGTTGGCTATTGCTACAAATATACCCAGCGACTTAAGACTGGTTTTGTGCTCCAGGCCAGGGTCACAAATGTTAAATAGTCATTTGAAATACAAAAATAAAAAGATACTTTAAATGTTAAATTAGAACCACCAGTAGGTGTCAGCAAGTCACTGATAAGTGAGTCATTGCGATTGAACAGAATCATTTAAACGGTTAATTCATTCAGGAACAAAACACCGTCATTGCTCAGAGTCAGAGACACAAAACTGTGTATGGAATTATTTTTGTTGTCGAAATAGAGCAAAAACAGGCAATATGGTGTCTAAAACGTAAGTCTCTTAATTAACGTTAACTTCTTGTTTTTTGAACTGTGTAAAAAGAAAAACTACATGTCTATGTAATCATGGTGATTTTTTGAGAAAAACAGCATTCTTCGTGTGATGTTGATTTACTATATTAAATTATATAAATATATACATTTTCTGCTTCTATATCTTCAATTTTGTGATCATTCTAAACGCATTTTAACAGACTGAATCACGCAGTGAAAGAAAGCACTCCCGTTAAAACAACAATTATTATATTATCTCAGATGATATTGCACACCCTGCACCACTGTCTTTTTGGCTCATTTGTGCAAAACCTTTTGCTAAACCGTCAAAGCTTCGTTTTAACCACCAATGCAATGATGTAAGTATTTACGTTACCTCTACATGTTTGCGAAGGATTGATGTCGAGATGTTATAAGCTGCTAGTTCGGTCTCCCGAGGCAAACACAGCTTACACTGCATAATAGAGCATGAATATATTGGCCAGGGGTTCACTTCATTTCCTTCGAATTCAACTTCAGCAGAATATGACGGAGTTTGTTTTTCAGCTGGGTCTGCACCATTAGGGGCCGTTCACATATCGCGCCTAAAAACGCATGGAAAACGCTAGGCGCGCTGCTTTCTCCTTTTTTCCAAAGCGCTCGGGCGGTTGCGCTCCGGAGGCGTTTGTCGTTGCTAAGCAACCATCAGCTGCGCTCTCGTTACAAGAAGGAAATTTCGTCACATGACCTGCGGTGCGCTTGCGGCATTCTGAAAAGTTGAGATGTTTTTATCTCGATGCGGCGCGGACGCGCCTGGAAAAAACGAGCGCGTCGCACCGCGACTGCGTCACTTCCATTATGAGCGCGCATACCGCGCGTCTACATTTGAAATAACGAACTTAAGCGCGCAAAAGACGCGATATGTGAGCGGCCCCTTAAAACGCCTGTCTTGTCCGTCTGCATCGTTCTTGTTATTTTTAACGCCAGTTTCTTCTTCTGCCCATTATTTGCTGCAGTTTTTCCACGGAGCGATTTTTTTTTACTCAGTAACGAATGTGTTTTAAAATGTAGCGAAGTACAATACTTCCCACAAAATATACTTAAGTAAAAGTAAAATTACAGATAAAAAAAATTACTTAAAAAAGTACAAGTACACAAAAAAGCTACTCAATTACAGTAACGCGAGTAAATGTAATTCGTTACTTTCCACCTCTGTATATATATATATATATATATATATATATATATATATATATATATATATACGTATGTATGTTAGATCACCCTAACTAATTTAAGAAGCCATCCGTCACTGATCATAGCCATGACTGATCATAGCCATGTTTGATCAATTTGGCCTTCTTAAATCATTACGACTTGCCTCAAAAAAAAAAAAAATATATATATATATATAGATCACAGACATGGTAAAAATATCTAAAGAAATATTTAAATTAGTACTTAACAAAATAAATCATTTTGAAAACAAAAACATTTCATTATAATCTTAATCCGTGATGCACTTCTAGAGATAGTGAATTGGTGCGTTTTTGTTAAATGTGAGCCGAAATCATCACAATTATAAGAACCAAAGACTTAAACTACTTCAGTCTATGTGCATATAATTTATTTAATACCCGAGTTTCACAATTTGAGTTGAATTACTGAAATAAATGAACTTTTCCACGACATTCTAATTTATTGAGATGCACCAGTACTTTTGCTGGGGTGTTGCAGCAAGCTTTAGTCTATTGCGTGTGTTTGAACGCAGAACCCTTCAGCTGTGCTGACTCTAAACACCGTCAAGCCGCTCTCAGTCGTGGCAACACAGACTCTTGTTGTTTCCACCAGAGCAGCATTTATTTTATCACTAATTGATGGATGTCTTAAATATAAAAATAAGGAGAAGTTAAAACAGGCCCATCTGAACTATGACATGAAAATTAGCCCGAAGCCCGGCCCTAGAGGTGGAAAAAAAATCGGGCCCGTCGGGCCCGGACCCAAATGCAGAGCTCTAAATTGTATCTCCATCAGTGTGGAACGCACAGCCTGTAATGCGATCTGCTCTCGCCCAAGTGCAGTATTCTCTGCACTTAATTCATTGTGGAGCTTATTTCAAGTGATTGTGTAGAGACAAACAACACTAAATAAGACTCACAACACAGATCGACAGACACACACAGAGTAGCGGTTGCTGAATGACAAAAAGCTGATGCCGGTTCCACCGCACATGCTTTTATGCTTCCTGGTCTCTACGTCACCCCGCCCATGATGTCTCGCTCATCCGTTGGCCTGATTTCACATGTGATTGTAATGGTGATTCTAATGGTGTGGTGCAAACAACCACATGGTATGGTGCTAACAACCTGTCTCTCAATGTGGAAGAAAAAAAGAGGTTGTGATGGACTTCAGGAGAAACTCTGTTGACCACCCCCCACTGACCATCGACAGCTCGACTGTGGAGGGAGTCAGCAGCACAACATTTCTGGGTGTGCACTTCACAGAGGACCTCACCTGGACCACCAACACCATGTCAATCTCCAAGAAGGCACAATAGCACCTACACTTTCACCACCGAATGAAAAGAACAAGTCTCTCTCCACCCATATTCACATTCTACAGGGGGACCATTGAGAGTGTGCTGACCAGCTGCATCACTTTCTGGTATGGGAACTGTAGTGCAGCAGACCGCAACACCCTCCAGCGGACAGTGAACACAGCTGCAAAAATCATCGGTGGCCCTCTCCCCTCCATCCTGGATATTTTCCTTACACGATGCTCCAGCAAAGTCAATAGTATCGTGAAGGACTCCACCCATCCTTCCCACAGTCTCTTCCAGCTCCTACCATCAGGAAGACGGTACCGGAGCATCAGAGCCCGCTCCGCCAGACTATTCAACAGCTTTTTCCCCCAGGCTGTGAGAGCCCTGAACTCAAATCACACCGCCCTCTATGAAACCCCATACAAACACCTTACCACCTGAAACATGGACTCTCCAACCTTACCACATCACTGGAAAAAAATAAAATAAATGTTTTTGTGTTATTCAAAGTGTGATACACACAAGTGAGTGGGCCTGTACAAACCACCTGTAGTAACACACTCTCTTCTATTCACACTAGACACTTTCACACATTACTATGTGTACATAAATTCCACAAAAGACTCAGTAATATGTGTATGTTTACATGCTCATGCACTTCAAATCACCATGCACTGTTCCCCAGCCAGCTGCTTGAATGTTTTTCACATGTACAGTATTTGCGAGGCATTTGTACAATTGTTCAGTTTGTATTTTTTTGTTTATGTATAGGTAACCACTTTTAAATATAGCGTATGTATAGTCATCTCTGACAGTAAGTTAGTTGTGTATGTCTGTATTCATGTAGCAACGTGGTCCTGTGAGGCATGACATTTCGTTCCACTGTATGTCCACACACGTAGCGGAATGACAATAAAGCTCAACTTTACTTGACTTGACTTGATTCAGAGTGTGGCCACGCTGAAGGCGTTCCCAAAGCGTTTTGACGCAGCTCGAGTTCCTGAAGAGGAACTGAAGATTCTGGAGGACATTTTTTTCTGAAGTACGGCGCTCAGTTTAACTGTTCAGAACAAACAAGGGACTCATAAACAACCATCACAAAAAAATAAAAGTCGTAGATCATCACGGTAAACACACACAGTATTAAGAACCAAGAACCAAAATTTTGAATGGGGTTATTTTAATAATTTCAGAAATGTTTTTTTATTTTTGTCTTGTGGACTAAATGTAAACATATTTTATGTAAAATATCTTACTCCGGACAGTACTAAATAAAAAGATTAAGTACATTTTGAATGATCTTTCTTATTTTGTTAAAATTACTCACATTTTCACATATTCTGCAATATATATATATATATATATATATATATATATATATTTATATACACACATTTGAATAGTAGCGAAAATTAATTAAGTTTCTGAGATCTTTCTGAGCAATTTGAAAAGTTTCTGAGACCTTTTTATATTTAGATACAAATGTATTTCCCTATCATATCTAAACTATAATTTGATATCAGATATGAATTTGCTTGCAAAGAAATTACATTTGTGCTGCATTACTCTTAGATCCCAGAACAGACAGGGGGAAAGAGGGGTGTTACATTACATTACGGGTAGAGTCATTGATTTATTTGCAGTTTTCCACCAGACTCCAGCTAGCATGAGCTACCAAACTATGTACATATTTATATTTAACATTGATATTGATTTAGATGTCATAGCGATGTATCTCATTAGGGTTTCACTATGGAGAGCACTCCTCCAAGAGTGGTCACTGAAGGTTTTCCGGCACTGTGTCTGAGTGGTATCTAGAGGGAGGGTGTTATTGATCAAGTCTCATAATTGGTACAGAGCTTAATACAGGAAACGCTGGTTTGTTTGATTTCATTTGGCAGAGATACTTAATAGGGGAAGGGTTGAAGCAGAAACATCAATAAGCTGATCATGAATGGAACCGTACTAGCCTATTAGGCCTTTTTTGAGAATATTGCATTTCCATTCCATAAAATAAAATGTAATTTGTACTGATATGAGTCTGAGCAAAAGATATGAAACTAATCAGTAATTGATCAGTGGAAAAAAACAACAAAGAAAATGTCAGCCTCACTTTTTTAACGATACAGCTTTGTAACTGGATATTACAGATTTTTTCAGTTGGATTAACACATTTTACAAAATACCATTATCCTAGTATATATATATATATATATATATATATATATATATATATATATATATATATATATAATATATATATATATACAATTTGAATATTCTGGAAAAGTTCTCTTGTAACTTATTTCAAAAAGTGAAACTTTCATATACTTTAGATTTATTACATGTAAAGTAAAACACTTCACAAGGGGAGCTTACAGCTAATGAAAGTCAAAAATCAGTCTCTTAAAATATTAGAATATTTACATTTGAGTTTCAATAAATGACCATCCATACAGTATAAGTTATGGGTATATCTTGTTCTTTAAAACCATAATAATGGTGAACACTGCTGACTTGGCAATGGTCCAGAAAACGATCATTGACACCCTCCACAAAGAGGGAAAGTCAGAGAGGGTCATTACTGAAAGGGGTGGCAGTTCAAGGAGTGCTGTATCAAAGCATATTAAATGCAAAGTTGACTGGAAGAAAATAATTGGGTAGGGAAATGTGCACAAGCAACAGGGAGGACCACAAGCTTGAGAATACTGTCAAGCAAAGCAGATTCAAACACTTGGGAGAGCTTCACAAGGAGTGGACTGAAGCTGGAGTCAGTAAATCAAGAGTCACCACGCTCAGACATCTTCAGGAAAAGGGCTACCAAGCCACTTCTGAACCAGAAACAACGTCAGAAGCATCTTACCTGGGCTAAGGAGAAAAATAACTGGACTGATGCTCAGTGGTCCAAAGTCCTCTTTTCAGAAGAAAATTTAGCATTTCATTTGGAAATCAAGGTCCCAGAATCTGGAGGAAGAGTGGAGAGGCACAGAATCCATGTTGCTTGAAGTCCAGTGTGAAGTTTTCACAGTCAGTGATGATTTGGGCTGCCATGTCATCTTCTGGTGTTGGTCCACTGTATTTTCTGAAGTCAACAGTCAACGCTGCCATCTACCAGGAAATTTTAGAGTACTTCATGCTTCCTTCTGCAGACAAGCTTTATGGATATGCTGATTTCATTTTCCAGCAGGACTTGGCACCTGACCACACTGCCAAAGGTACCAAAAGCTGGTTCAATGACCATGGTGTTACTGTGCTTGATTGGCCAGCAAACTCGCCTGACCTGAACCCCATAGAGAATCTATGGAGTATTGTCAAGAGGAAGATGAGAGACACCAGACCCAACAATACAGATGACCTGAAGGCCGCTATCAAAGCAACCTGGGCTTCCATTACACCTGAGCAGTGCCACGGGCTGATTGCCTCCATTCCATGCCGCATTGATGAAGTAATTCATGCAAAAGGAGGCCCAACCAAGTATTGAGTGCATAAATTAACATAGTTTTCAGAAGACTGACATGTTTGTTTAAAATATCATTTTTTATTGATCTTATATAATATTCTAATTATCTGAGACACTGAATTTTGAGTTTTCATTATCTGTAAGCCATAATCATCAAAATTTCAATAAATAAATGCTCAAAATATTTCACTCTATGTGTACTGAATCTATATGATATATGGGTTTCACTCTCTGAAATGAGTGACAAAAAATATTGACCTTCTTCATGATATTCAAATTTTTTGAGATGTGCCTATATATATATTTATATATACAATGGGTGTTGAGATGTTGAAGCCCATCCATCAATCATAAAAGTACTCCACATGGCTCCAGTGGTTTAATAAAGACCTTCTGAAGCAAAGCGATGCATTTGTGTAAGAAACATATCTATATATAAAACATTATAAACTGTAATCTCTAGCTTCCGCTAGCTGTCGTACACGTGTTCACAAGAGTGGTGTTCCAGCGTATGACAAAAGGCGTAGTGTACCCTTTTTGGGTGAACTATTCCTTTAAAACGAATTAATGATTTAGATGTTTCTGTTTTGTTTACATAAGGTTATCATTTGACTTATTGTCTTAATGATGAATTTGTTTCTTACAAATGTGCAGCTGTTTTTATCAGCTGTTTGGACTCTCATTGTGATGGCACCCATTCACCAGAGAAGATCCAATCGTGAGGAAGTGATGTACAGTGTTGGGGAAAGTTACTTTTAAATGTAATGCATTACAATATTGCATTACTCCCTAAAAATGTACTAATTACGTTACTTAGTTACTTTTTTATGGAAAGTAAATAATTCATTTTGAGTTACTTTTTAAATCTGGGCAGGACTTGCTTGGTTGGTTTTAATATATAAAAGTTGTTATTTTACAACTGTAAAAGCCCTTTCACACCAAAAGTGAAATTAAGGAAATTTAAATGCATGTCTGTACAGTAGAAGGTGCAGCTCAAACAAATTGCATGAAGTATATGATGCAGGAGAAGAAAGTCCAACACTATTCAGCAATAAGAAAATGAAAGACAAATGTGTCATTTTTGCTTATTAGTATGGTTGAATTGTATCATCGAAGGTCAGTAGCAAATACATTGGTTAATAAAATGGGATTAAACACATAAACGATATTTGTCTTATTTAACATATTTAATTATTGCAGGTTTGTTTAATATACTGAGTTTTAATTTATTTTGAGGAACACTGAATCTGTTTTTGTTCAGGTGAGATGAGTAAACGCTTGATGACATTTAGTCTAGAACTACAGTAACATGTTCACACAGTGCACACAATGCCTCTGCACTTACTCCCAATTTCTCTCAACATGGCAACACGAAAGCTGTCAGTCAATACATGGGAAAACAAATGAACTGGCATTACTTATTTGAAAAAAGTAACTCATATTTTTCCTTCTAAATTAAAAAGCAATGCGTTACTTCACTAGTTACTTGAAAAAAGTAATCTGATTACATAACTTACTTGTAACGCATTACCCCCAACACTACTGATGTAATGCTAAATTTCTCCAAATCTTTTCGGATGAAGAAACAAACTTATCTACTGTACATTTTGGATGGCCTGTGAAGAAAGTAAGTGTTCAGCAAAATTTAAATTCCTTTAATTTTCAATCAGTCAAAACTGTCAAATATTATCCTTAAATTGAATCATTATTACTGCCATAATACGGACATTGACACATTAATCACTGACTGATAACAAAGTTCTTCCTGATTGTAATATTGCAACAAGCATTTTTTTGTAAAGCTGCTTTACAATATGTATTGTCAAAAGTGATATACAAATAAACATGAATTGAATTTGATAAAATATTAAATATATTTCTGTGTATAAATACAGAAAATATACTGTGCTCATAATAAGAAATGTGCTAGAGAACTGTGTTGAAAAGTGCACCACATCTGAAAATTCTGTGGAAGCAAGAATGTGCTACCAGTTTGATGTATGTATCTGGCACATTAGCATGAGCAATTGCCTTGTGTATACGTTAAAGTGCGTATCCAAGTTGAAAAATACTGCAATATTAATTTACTCATATTTCCTGTCATATGTTTTTTGTTTGTCTATTACACAGCCTTGCTAATTGTAAAATACTTGATGGCATTTACATTCACAAACTAAAAGATTTTGAAACAGAGTGACAAGACAAAACAAAAAGTAATTATAAAATGCAAATTGCATGTCAATGTGCCAGGAAGTAACCCAGTACCTCTTTAGCAGGCACAGCTCTAGTCAGCCTTGCTAATGAACAATGTTAACAATAAAGAACATCTTTAAAACTAATTCAAAATGGATGTAGTGTGCCAAACATGTTTATATCGCAAAGTTATTTTTAAATAATTATTTGGAATGAATTGTATTTGAATGGAAAGTGACTGAGAAATTTTTTTGTACTCTCCTGGTTGAGCTCCCAGATTTCATGTAACTTCCTGGGTCTGCCAGAACATATTACCATATCTAAATTTAATTTGTGGCTCTGCTCACATTGTTACAGCTTAAACATTGCATTCTCAGGGTTCAGATTAGCCATGTCTAGCTGTTTCTAACAGGTCAAGCTATTCAAACTATTCGCACTGACATTGATTAAATCTCTGGAGGTCACTATAACGTCGGTTGCTAGGTGCTTTTAGCCGACTTCTGTATCCAAATATAGGTGGAGCTTAGCTGTCAACAATCACATTAGTAGTCATTGCAATGTGTCATTGTATATTTACATAAATTGGACCTCTGCACATCTTTGGCTCCTTCAAAGTCTGTATATAAAGGTAGGAATATACTGAAGCATGTGTGAGTCAAATTGTGTAATATGCAGTCTTCCTTCAACTGGTTGATTTTGGAACACAGCGTAAATCCAACCATTGTAAAAAGAAAAACATGCCTCTACCTTCTTTCTTTCTTTCTTTCTTTCTTTCTTTCTTTCTTTCTTTCTTTCTTTCTTTCTTTCTTTCTTTCTTTCTTTCTTTCTTTCTTTCTTTCTACAATGAGTATGTTGGATTTAAGCTGTGTTCCAAAATCAACCAGATGAAGGCAACTTTGTAGACTGCAAAAAAAAAACTAAATATAACAGTAAAAAACTTAGTCTACTCTAAAAACAGTAAGTAAAATACTGGCAGAAAAAAATACCATGTGTTACATTTTGGTAATAAGGGGATAACAACCAGATATGCAACCTGCAAAGAACTGCGTAAGTGAACTTAAATTACAGCGTAACTTTTTTTTGTAATTATAGTGTACCTCCGTGTAGGTATAGTGGAATAATATGGCATGGAATTTGGGGAATAAAGGGGTAAAAACCTGTAAAATTACCAATAATTTTACTGTAAGTATTTTGAAACTAAGGGTTACCTATTCTAATATTACGTGGCATGGCCTAAACAATAATCGTATGCTTGGGAGTGATTTAGAAAGACAATTATCTTTATAATTTTATACTGGTATTTTATTATAGGTCTAGGTATTTTTAACCATTCTATTATTAAAGGAATCATGATGGAGATGGCTTCTCAGCCTCCCCGGGAAAGTCTATGCCAGGGTACTGTAAAGGAGAATACGGCCGATTGTAGAACCTCGGATTCAGGAGGAACATGTGGTTTTCATCCCGGCCGTGGAACACTGGACCAGCTCTATACCCTCTCTAGGGCTGGAGGGTTCATGGGAGTTTGCCCAACCAATCCACATGTGTTTTGTGGATTTGGAGAAGGCATTCGACTGTGTCCCTCGGGGCATCCGTGGAGGGTACTCCGGGAGTATGGTCCGGGGTCCTTTGCTAAGGCTGTCCGTCCCTGTACGACAGGAGCAGAAGATTGGTTTGCATTGCCGGCAGTAAGTCAGACTTGTTCCCGGTGCATGTTGGACTCCGGCAGGGCTGCCCTTTGTCGCCGTTCTGTTCATAATTTTTATGGACAGAATTCTAGGTGCAGCCAGGGCCGGAGGGTGTTGGGTTTGGGGACCACGCGATTTCGTCTCTGCTCTTTGCGGATGATGTTGTCGTGCTGGCCACCTCAGACCAGGACCTTCACATGCACTGGGACAGTTTGCAGCCGAGTGTGAAGCGTTGGGATGAGAATCAGCGCCTCCAAATCCGAGGCCATGGTCCTCAGTCGGAAAAGGGTGGCTTGCCACTTCAGGTTGGTGGAGTGTTGCTACCTCAAGTGGAGGAGTTCAAGTATCGGGTCTTTTCACGAGTGAGGGAAGGATGGAACGAGAGTTGACAGACGGATCGGTGCAGCTTCTGCAGTAAATGCGGTCGATGTACCGTCTGTCGTGGTGAAGAAAGAGCTGACCGCAAGGCGAAGCTCTCGATTTACCGTCAATCTACATTCCTACTCTCACCTATGTCATGAGCTTGGGTCATGACCGAAAGGACAAGATCCCGGATACAGGCGGCCGAAATGAGCTTTCTCCGTAGGGTGGCTGGCCGCTCCCTTAGAGATAGGGTGAGAAGCTCAGTCACTCGGGAGGAACTCAGAGTAGAGCCGCTGCTCCTCCACATCGAGAGGGGTCAGCTGAGGTGGCTCGGGCATCTGTTCCGGATGCCTCCTGGACGCTTTCCCAGGAAGGTGTTCCGGGCGCGTCCCACCGGGAGGAGGCCCCGGGGAAGACCTAGGACACGCTGGAGAGACTATGTCTCCCGACTGGCCTGGGAACGCCTCGGTGTCCCCCCGGAAGAGCTGGAGGAAGTGTCTAGGGAGAGGGAAGTCTGGGCATCTCTGCTTAGACTGCTGCCCCCGCGACCCGGCCCCGGATAAGCAGAAGAAGATGAATGAATGAATGATGGAGATTACTGAACAACAAAACTGGACATCTAGTGAAATGAGTTAATGAGTTTCAGTTTTGATTTATAATTCATAAGTCAGCTTACCTTATGAAAGCTTAGTCGTCTATCTCAGCAACTTCAAACCAGCAATTTCCCAACACCACTATAGCCAAATACCTTTGCATGATATACCAACGCTATCTCACGGCAATTCGTACATATTTTACCAGGTGGCTAATTCGTATGAATTCGTACGACCTCACTCATTTCTCTAAACCCCAGTGGCGGGTAGGTTTAGGGGCAGGGTTGGTGTAGGTCATTTGTACAAATTCATACGAATTGGCAACTCGTAAAATTCGTACGATTTAGCAAAAATCGTATGAATTTGTACGAGTTAGGTCGTACGAATCAGCCACCTCGTAAAATATATACAAATTGCCAAGAGACCGGGCTGGATATACCATCAAGGTTAAATGCAGCTTACCTCTTTCCAGCTGTACACAGAAAAAAAAAAACATAATACAACATTTGTATTCAAGTGAATATATACTGTGATGTTTTTATATGAAAAGGGGGTTTATTTTGGCATCAAACAATTACAAATAGTGCAATATTTGTATCTCTAATTAAATTACTGTGCAAATATACACTTGTTCTGTGTTTAAGCCTAACTTGTTACTCCCTTATTCGATGTAGTTACAGGGTAAGTGGCTACAACAAATTGCTCTAAAACTATTCTTTATACAGTAGGTCATACATTATATATCAGATAATTTAATTAAAATATTATTTGAAATTTGGATTTTTTAATTAAAATGACACACAATATAACAACAGTAACAACACAGGCAACAGGTAATAAAATATAAAAATAAATATTATACCAGTTCAGAAAAAAGGAAAGCAACTCCATACTTACAGCTTATACAATTAAATCAAATTCTTTTGAAAAGCTTATTTAAGAACAAATTTAAGATTTTGTTCAATTTGTTCATGTTTTTCACCCACTGATGAAGATAAACGATTATGGCCAAATCATCACATCAATATACACACAGTAATAAACAATGAAAGTCAAGAACTATAGTGAACTGACAGGATTTTACCGTCTTTGATTTTACCGTTTTGATCCACAGAACATACTCGGACAAAACCCTCCAATTTTAAAAGAACACATTCCAGTCAGTTTCAAAAATCTCTCTCCTCTTCACTTTGATCCATTTTCTTGTATTTTTTTTTACATATATTCCTGTCATGAGCGCTGCAAACACGAATAGACTTTTTCCACTTCCCGATCAGCACATTCACTGCTCCAGTTTTAAACGAACACAATCCAGACAGTTTCAAAGTTGTCCTTTGTCTGCGCTTCGATTATGTTTTCCTATTTTCCACACATTTCCATCTTAAGCACCCCAGACATGTATTTTGTTTGCATTTGAACCTCCACATTCCTAAGCAGGGTTGCCAGGTTTTCACAAAAAAGTATGCCCTACTACTCAAAAACTAGCCCAATCGCATTTCGACTGGGATTTCCTGGTAAAAAATTCCATAGGAAAACCGCTGACTTGGCAACACTAATCCTAACCATGACAATGACACTACATTTATGTATCTTACATGTACTAAGTTACCGAGCCATGCTTTGATACAACCTCCCAACGTTTCTCTTTTTTTAACAAAATGTGCTTTTTACCCTTTGTTGCCCCCGTGCCAAGTTTTTTGAGACCTGTAGCAGGCATCACATTTGAAATGAGCTCATTTAGTGGATAAAAGTGTAACATTTCTCAATTTAAACATCTGTAATGTTATCTATGGTCTATTGTGAATAAAATATTGGCTCATGTGATTTGAAAATCTTTTAGTTTTAATTTTATTCAAATGTAAAAATCGCCTCAACATTTTCAGAATTTGGGTTGTATTTACAAGTGAAACTCAAAAATGTGAATGAGACATGATGTTACGGAAGGACACACTGACACAAAGGGATATGTTAATAGATGACGTTTTAATGACAGTATGCAGATGAACAGCAGTCAGCAGGTGGTTGGGTTATTTTTGAGAGTGATGAACAGATCGACCGATGATCCTTCCAGGTCCAGGAGATCTGGATGAGACAACGTGGGAATCCTGGATGGAACCGGAGGTGAGTGAAGAGGACGAGGACACACTGAGACATGAGCTGTGGAGTTAAGATGTTAGAAGGGGTGTGCTTATTGTTGAGGTGATGAGGATGAGATGAGGTGCTGAACAAGGTGCGGGCGTGTGTATGATTGGATGGGTAGGAGGACTTTAGCTGTGTAAAATGTTAGAAGGGGTGTGCAGATGCAATCATTGAATATATCCATAATCTATATATAGAGATCAGTGTGCAATGTAAGTCTGTAGTGAATAAAGGTAATCATTCAAATTTCACACTTTGCTTTATGTAACTTGTTTAGCGATGTTTTAAAAAACATTTTTTTATTTAGATGTAGTTATTTGGGTTTATCGTTCACAATATAATTGTCTTGTTTTATTTAGATTGCTGGCAACATTTTATCCCATTTAGATTGCTGGCAACATTTTATCCCATTTTACAATGCTATTAGCAGAAACGGAATGTTTTTGCAAATGCAATCTTTGTCTGGACCTGCTATTTTTGTGCTCCTAAAAGCATTTTGTTCTTGCAGTGTCTTTGCAGGCGCTGTAGTAAATCAGACTCTGTGATTTGGGTGTAGCCGCAGCAGCAGGCTGACAGGAGGGAGTTCTGCTGTAAATCAGGGATGTGTGAGAGGAACGTAATCATGGAGGGTGAGGAACGGAGGAAAAAAATGTGCCTTGAGGGAGAAGTCATAGTTATGAAGGAGGTTTTATTGTTGTCTATAACACTGCTGAAATCAATGACAGGGGGTTTAGAGGGAGCTTGCACACTCTACTGTAAGTTCAGGTCCTCTGTTTAATTTGAAAGCAGAAAGATCGTACTTGGGTACAGTTTGTGTGAATTTCAGTATGATTCACAGTTGGCATGAAAGAAAAGCAGATGTGAATTGCTATCAAACTGCTATTGATGGCATACAATTTACATCACTGAAATGAAACTTGTATATCAAACCAACTGTGAAAACAATCAAAGGGAGAAAAAAAGGTTATATAAACTGAAGTGATAATGAGACATTTAGATTTCAGTCAAAGAAGGCATTAATTATTATATCGTATATTCTCTATTATATATTATTAATATGATTTACTTATATCTTAACATTATAAGATTTTCTTTTTTTTACATTGTAGACTTTTTTTCATCTATGTGGCTGGATGGATTCTACTATTTAAATAAGTTATGAGGGTGCATGTACATTTCCATGCATATATTGTTGACAAATGAATTATTCAGAGACGCTTCACTATAAAACTGAGTTTATGACAGTTCCAAATGGGATGTTGTATGATCGGCTCAACAAGAGATGGACAGGAAGCACTCATCAATGTAATATACTGTGTGCTGTCATCTAAAAAACACCAACGCTGTTAGACAACAACTGAATGTGGTTATGCAATGTAATCAAATTAAACCCAAAGTTCTTTGAGATTTTGTTGTGCTATCATAAGAAATAAAAATTGACAGCACATGCCTTGTTGTAAAGTAATAGTTTAGTTCCAAATTCATGATAATATTTATTTATATTACTTAACACCAACAAGCTTATCTATTATTTCACATGTTAAATAAACACTCAACACATAGCGTCCATCACCCCTTTCGCTGTTCTTAGGAAGGAATCTCTCTTTATTGCTATTAATTCAGTGGCTCTTTAATTTAGCATCGTTTCACTAAGCCATTATTAAACAAATGTATTACCCTATGAAACTTATTTGAACATATTCAAATATTTGTCATCAGGGGCGGATCTGCTGGGGTGGCACGGGGTGGCAACTGCCACCCCAAGAAAAAGCTGTGCCACCCCACCTGCCACCCCAGAATTATCACAAAATAAAATATAAATGTAAGCAGTGTTTCATGTGCTACTTTTCAGCCTCGGCGATGACAGCGTAGCGGAAAATAATGGCAAAAAATAAATAACAAAACAAGTATTTACCTAAACTGCGCACGATGGTTGCACGTGCACACAGCTCGCCCAGTGTAGTCGGCATCATTAACAAATGACTCTTATGAACTGGTTCTTTTTGATTCAAAAACACAAAGTGCAGCCCATTCACTGGCGAATTGTTTTTACATTTGTTCGTGAATCAGATACTGCTTCTCGGTTTCATTCAGAAGTCCTCTGAGAAATCTAACCCCGTGCGGATTTGTCTGAGATTCATCCCGAAATTGTTTGGTGATCTGATTCTCCGACCGCTCACTCCACTTTCACCATGGATAAAGGCCTTTCTGCCATATCAGACGAATCATGAAACATGAAATCAATAAGAAAATGCCGATCACAAAAACTAATAGCAGAGTTGGGTAAGAATCTTGTATTTGCCATTTTCTCGATTGTTAACATAATATAACTGGTTGGCCCATTTTCCCAAACCATTAATTCAGTTCTCAAAACAAAGACACATTTCTCAAAAAGTTTAACAATGAGTAAGGTTTACATTAGGTAGCAAAACTGATGACACCAATCAGAATCTCTGCATCCTAGCAATGGAAAGAGGAGAGAGCTGAATGAATAATATATATGGGTTTTATACTTGCACATTCAGTATTACTACAGTACGGTACCAGTAACATTAGATGATGGGAAATTTCACTATTCTCTATGTACAGTATAAACTGTAGTGATACTGTCAAATTTGTACAGTGATACAAATTTATTGAAAAGCGGATGATTGTGGCTATTAACAACGAACTTCTCACATCCCGCCCAACTGTCTCTCTCTGTGAGCAAAACTAAGGAGCCGTGGACTTCAAACAGCAGTGGAGATCAGTGGCATGTAGCTTCAAGTACAAACATCTTGTAACTTACTACACACATTCAAACACAGATGCCAACAAGGAAATTCAGGGTCTCACCAGCTATCCTGAAAACTAATAGAAAGCGTACTGACTCAATGACACTTAAACCAAACTGCGCACAGAGAGTCGTGCGCTTAGCTCGCCTCAGGGTCTGGCATCATCTACCTCAAACGCTCAAAAGCCTGCAAAAATCACAATGACAACCCAAACTGTTTACTTCTGGCATTCATGATAAAAACTTTCTTCCCTTCACTCCTAAAGTATAAACATTCACAAGACTCAATAACTGTAAACTTATTGCTTTATGTACACCCGAACATTGGGTTGTCCGTACAACATAATATAGTTTTTTGCACATTATTGTTTAGTCATCATTTAACAATTTCATTGCACATTTTACTCAAATATATATGCTTGTTGTGTTAATATAATATTTTTATTACTTGCACTGTCCACAGCGGACCTGATTTGATTATATTTCACTAATTATACTGTATGTGACACCCCTTGAACTGTAGCACATGTTGTACGCCTTGTGCTAGAACTGAAAAATCATGTTTGTAAGTCTCAAACGCTGCCAGAACTGAAAAATAACTGAATAGAGATATACAGTGCCTTGCGAAAGTATTCACACCCCTTCATTTTTTCCGCATTTTGTTGCTGCCTTACGTAACACTGCTTTAAATTGCTTTTTCCCACATCAATCTACACTCCATACACCATAATTGCAAAGCAAAAAACAGGTTTTTAGCATCTTTGCAAATGTATTAAAAAAAATACAATGATACCATTGCATACGTATTCATACCCTTATCTGGGAGAGTTGAAATTCAGCCCAGGAGCAGTCATATTGTTTGTAGATGTTACTAGATTTCAAGTGAAGTTAACCTGTGGCAAATTCAATTGAATGGGTATGATTTGGAATGGCACACACGTCTTAATAAAAGGTCTAACAGCTGAAAATGCATATTAGAGCAAAGCCCAAGCCCTGAGGTCAAAAGAACTGCCTGTAGAGATCAGAAACAGGTTTGTGTCAACCACACATCTGGGGAAGCGTTCAGAAAACATTCTGCTTCATTGAAGGTTCACAGAATCATGTAGTCTATGTTACCCTTAATGGAAGAAGTTTGAAACAACCAGGATTCTCCCTAGAGCTGGCCTCCTTGCCAAACTGAGCAACTGATGGAGAAGAGCCTTGGTTAGTGTGGTGACCAAGAACCTGATGGTCACTCTAGTTGAGCTTGATGATCATATATGCAGATGGGAGAAATCTAAAGAAGGACAAACATCACTGCAACACTCTACCGATCTGGAATTCATGGTGGTTTGGCCTAACTCAATCCTCTCCTCAGTGAAGACACATGAAAACACACTTGGAATTAGCAGAAAAGCACCTAAAGGACTCTCAGACTCTGAAAAACAAGATTATCTGATCTGATGAACCTTAATTCCAAGCATCATATTTGAAGAGAACCAGCTCTGCTCATCCCCTGAAGATTACATCCCAAAAGTAAAGTGTGCTGGTAGCAGCCTAATGCTGTGGGACTGTTTTTCAGCGGCAGGGACTGCGGTACTCATCATAATAGAAGAAAAGCTCAATGCACCAAAATATTGAGCTAGTCTTAATGAAAACCCTGTCCAGAGCATTCAGAACCTTAGACTGGGCAGAAGGTTTACCTTCCAACAGGACAGAGAGAGACCCTAAGCACACAGCAAGAGGGGCTTATAGACAATAATTGGGATTATACCCAGATAAATATTTCTGGAGAAACCTATGGAGTCTGGAGTCTGCCCCCATCCAACCTGACAGAGCTTGAGACATGAAGAGGTGAGATGAAGAATGGCAGATAATTGGCTAATGCTGATGAGCAAAGCTTGTCGTAGCATACCCAAAAATACTTGAGACTGTAAAGTTGCTTCAGCTAAAGTACTGAGTTAAGAGTATGAATACATATGCAATGTTCTTATTGTAGGTTTTTGTATTGTTAATACATTTAAAAGTTGTGACAGTTCTGTTTTTGCTTTTTCAGTATAGTGTATGAAGTGTAGATTGATGTGGGGAAAAAAAGTAAGTGAAAGCAGTTTAACATAAGGCAGCAACACAATTAAATGTGAAAAAAATGAGGGTGTGAATACTTTCGCAAGGCACTGCTGCTAGTCTTGTGTCAGGAGACCAGGAAACTACTATAGTATTGTATATGTTACGAACCCCACTTCTAAAATGCTCGTTGAGGAAGGGGTTTAGTAACATAAAAGGACAGGCGAGGCAGAACGTCAATTTAACCATTTATTGACAACCAAACATTGTTTTCAAAACTGATCCAGTTTCAATGCTGTGATATTATTGTATTTAATTCTAATGTTAGGCAATTCAAAAGTGTTACACTTAAACTTGCACTAAAACGTGATTTATACCATCTAAGCAGCCAATGTAACATTAATAGAATCGCATGTCTTCTTTAATGATACAAGCTCAAAAACATGTATGACATGTTGAAGTTTTGTATATTGTATATTGACTTGGTGCCATGATGGATATTGAAATGTTATCATTTATTTTTCATTTTAAACAGTAAAGATGCATTAACTTAAGATATTATGTATTTTCTGCATTAAATTTTATTTGTTTGTTTGTTTGCTTAAAGCATTAACTTATTGTCAATCTGATTTACTTTATAATATCTATTTCAAATCAACACATTAAAACAATATTGTGGTGGGTAAATATTTTAAACAATATCAAAAAATCTTAGTTTATTAAACCAATGCATATATGAAGTGCTGCATATAAAAGTGTGGCTAACCAAGTTAATTGCTAACATAAACAGGATGACAATGGTAAGACTTTCAATCTTACATTAGATTTGCATTTTTATTTTTATTTTTTACAGGCCTATTACATTTAAGGACTTGTTTTGAATTTCAAAGGACTATGTAGGTGTTAACAGAATAATTCACCTAAAAATAAATAATTATGTCAAACTAATTATTTATGCTGTTTATCTGTGGATCACACAAGGGGAATTTGTTTTTGAAGAATCACTGTAGCTCTTGACTGACTACGCAGGCCTATACACCCAATTTTGCAATGCAGAATTTAGCTAGTTTTTGTGAATTTGTGAGACATCCAACCAATATAAATAATAAAAAAGGCATTAACTTAAATCTGAACTTTATAATAATTTCAACAACACATTAAAACAATACAATAAAAAAATCTTAGTTTGATATATGAAGCTGCATATAACTAAGCGGATGACAATGAAGACTGTCAATCTTACATTAGATGCATATCAGGCTCCAAAAAGGACAACAAAAACACCACAAAATAATTTGTGTTTAGTCTGTGTTCACATTCAAATGTATTTATGTATTTATTTAAATGTCGTATATATTTAACATGTTTGATTTCACTTGCATTTTTGCATTAATATAACAGCATACTTTGAAACGACATGAGAATTGTACATGCTTTCTAGTTTGTACTGTTTTGCAGTATTGATCTTCATGACCAGCAGAGCAGCAGATTTTAGATTTCCACAGATCTGAGACAAATAAAAGTATGAGGCAACTCCCAAAACTTGCCCTTGTCTCTGCGATATCCCACCGCTCCACTTGCAAGGGCACGTACAGATACAAAAGAAATGCACGAACACTACATCAAATGAAGGAAAGCTCACATACACAGCATCATTTTGAAGACAAGAGGCAGGGCTGCTGTTTCTCATACGTTCTCCTGGCTTGAAGGGGATTGAACTTCAGCTGCTTGCTTTGCCGGGACAAGGAGCGCCCCACAGAGTCCTTCCCTTTGATGTCTGCCTGCAATTCAGAGCCACTGATACATGTATCGATCACCGCGGTAACTGAAGCTTCTCTCCCGCTGCTCACTATTTCATTTGTTCCCTGTGGTTCCTTCCTCATATTGATCCCTGTGAGGGGGCGGCGTTTGAGACTTACAAACATGAGAGAGCCGTTTACAATGGCGTACATCATTTTTAGCTGTCATTTCCAAGACTGTCACGCTTAACGTGTTTACGATTTTTTTTCAGGCCCTGGGTTTATTTTCTTTTGTCCGTGGTTCATTTAATACATGTCAGTATAATTATAGACTCTTAGCAGACATATTTTGGTAATTAATTATTCTGGTCTAGAATCCACCAAGGTAGCATTCATAATCATGCAATGCAAAAGGAATGACATGACTGAGACTTACATCAGCCGTGAATATGTCGGTACATTTTCTACGGTTATGTTTAGAGTAGCTTAGGCCTACCGTTTTCCGTATGTTATGTCTGCATTATGAATACTAAGTCATACCACTTTTTCTATTAAAAATCAACCATTGAACTCTGGAAATTATTTTCAAGGACGTTTGTTTTAACTTTATGAGGGCATATTTTTTTCTGTTAGTAAAGAATACTGCTTTTCGGCTAAACCAATAACTTGCTAGACCTGACGGAATATTATGCAATATATCAGATGTTAAATAATGGATAAAATAAAATAAAAATAAAATTAAATACAGGAGCAATTTGTGCTCAGACATGTTAAATATGCAGGGCATTTTGGTCATTTAAAGTTACATTTTAAAGTTTTTTCAACATATATTTTAAAACAAATCAACATTGTATTTATTTATTTGACAATTGTGTTTTAATGTGAATGCTACAATGCTTGTATACTGCAGTATGTGTGCTTGCATGCAATCATTTTTATATGCTTTGAATACCCAGATGACCATAAAGTGTGAATTGTATGCCATAATGCAAATAGATGTTTCCTTATTATATCCTTAATCCAAAATTATATTAAAATGCAGCATGACTTCAACATCCCTCATTACATTTTAAATTGCAATGAGGTAACATAACAACAATGCTTGACAAATTTATAGATGTACTGTATAGGCCTAATGCGTGATACTGTTGATCAAACAAAAATGGTTTGCAGCATATACTGCACAGTATGTATTAAGATTGTATGTCATCCTGAACACTTAGTCAGAATGCTTTTGATTATATGAGTTTGTGTGGGCAGGGTTAGTTTAGCAGTTACCATCCTTGTTTATTCTTGTGAGTGATTACTTTGTAGTTTGTTTAGTGCTGAAATGCTGTCAGCTCCTCAGGCATGGTCCAGCAGTGCAGAGTTAAAGTCAACCTGTCACTCTTTCTTTGCACAAAGGTGCTTTGAGCTCAAATTGTGCGTGGAGGAATGTTTAGAAGTGGCAGGTCTCAGAAAAGCACTCTGAAGGTTTCACAGCCCATCTCTGTATATTCGGCAGCGCTCTGAAATGTTAATACATGTTATTCATAGTTTAGACCCACCTGGGATTCATTATGATAGAGTTTTGGCTTGAGCTATTCTGAATTTAGCTGTGTTTGATGTGTGAAAACTTTTTTTCTTTTTTTTTGCATAGCCTGCAGGACTAACTACAAATACCAATATTTTTGTATTTTTATTATTATTATTAATAATATTGAAAACAGTTTTCTGCTTAATATTTTTTTGTGGAAATATTATTTTTCTTTCTCTTTCTTTTTTTTATTTACCCCAAATGGTGGTGCTTCACAGTTTTCACAAAAATATTAAGCAGCAAAAATCGTTTTCAATATTGATAACAATGATAAATGATTTGTAAGATTCAAATCAGCATGAAATAATTATTTCTGAAGGATCATGTGACACTGAAGACTGGAGTAATGATGCAGACAATTCAGCTTTGCCATTACAGGAATAAATTACATGGTAAAATATATTAAAATATAAAATAATCCTGAAATACCTAAAATGAATAAAACATTAATATGACTGCATAGAGGTTGTTTTGGGAAGTTGATTGCCAATCACATGAATCATGTGTCATGGTTTTGTCCACTATTGTTAATAAACCATTCCCCTCACACTGGTCTGATCACATGATAGTACATTTGCCAGTGCTTTAGTGTTGGACTTAATGATTGCACCTTTTGTTCAGTTCGATACTGCCTCATCCCAGGATTCCCTGTCATAAATCTCATTGGCTCAATATAGATTAGTCATGTCAGGGCTTTGCTGCACGAGAAATCATCACCTTGACCAAGACACTGCTTGTCAATCTTGATTAATCTTGTGGTCATGTTGCCGACGTCTCCCGTTGAGCAGCAGGAACAGGTGTCTCAGGTTACCTCTGGGATTCTAATGAAATCTGCAGTGTACCCTTGTCCCAAAACCTAATTTACCTTCATTTTCATGCTGTGTCTGCCAATGACTTATTTAGTCCTTTGAAAAGGTTGAGAGAGGTTACTCAAGCACCCTTGGGAGTGGATTCTAGCATACATCCTCTTGGATGACAGACTGCAGTCGCTACAGATGATGAGGGTCCATATGAATTGACACTCGTGTCTGAGTTACATCAAGGAGAATATGGATTTTTGATGTCTGAAGTGCTGATACAAGAGCTTGCAGACATTACTGTCTGCAATTATTTGAACCTGTTTTCACAAGAAATTGCTATACCAATAGTAGCACTGCATGCCATTTTGTTTAACCCTTTACGATTCCTGTAAAATTTGCCTAAAACGCCTAAAAAAGGCATACCCAAAGTAAATTGCATGTTGTTCTTGGGCCATTTGGATGATATGCATGGTGTTGGTCTCCTTTGAAAGGTGACACTCTGAGGTTTGTTTCTCAACAGTCAGAATCAATTTAAGTCTTACTGATATTAAGTAATAGCACTTTGAACACACAAAAAAAATAAAAATTAAATTCTGCCTACATTTTTTTGTAAATAGAAGCCTGCAGATGACTATAGCTGGGAGGTATGAGCTGGAAAATACATTGGGATCACAGAATGAAGCCTTACAAGCCAAATTTCGCATTTGATAAACAATATATTAGAAAATTAGTGTTTTACACATGTTTATCTAATTTTATGTCTAGGCGCTTCCAAAAAAAGTACACTTGGGAGACTCCAAACGACCCTTTGTAACCAACGACACATACAATGCTGTAATTCTTGAATGCTTTAATGTACAGTCATAATTTTGGGCTCTAATGAAAGGTTACACTTAGAGCTATTCAATTTCTCATATCCAGATTCACTGTCAATAATTGCTGACACATAGTAACTGAAGCATAAACACATTATAGTGACATTTATACATAGAATCCTAAATGTGTACACTTTTAAAATTACATATATATTTATAATTTATAATCTAAATACATTTTTTTCCTATATTTATATTTCTATTTCTGTACATAGTACATTATTTAATTTTTGTTTTTTTTTCTTATATTGGTGTTATATTGCATCCCTACGGTGTTATTCCTATGTATGTCTGTACTATCATGCATGTCTGCATTATGTCAACAAAAAGTGGTCTGATAAAGACACTGATTGTACATGCTGTGTTTATTGTATCTTAAAATGTTTACATAGTTGAAATCACAAGAATCTCAGCTTTCCATGGATATATGACATGTTCAACTTTTAGTTTTTTTAGTTTTTGTGTCTGACAACTTTACCCTGTCACCATCAGGCGTCCCGCCGGCGGTACGCCGGATTTTTTTAAGCTACAGTATGACATTGTTTAAAGTGGTGTTATTAATATTAATATAACATTTCCCTCAAACACATTCATGCCGACCCAAGACCAACATCAATATCACTTTAAGCTCTCTGACGTGCGCTCTCTGACGCGTGCTGTCTCTGATATACACAAACACACACACGCTACTAAGAGGTAAATATTTATTATAGGCCTCAAACATAACTACCACCACCGACAATCATGCCCTCAAATATCAATACAGACAAAACTCTGCCAAAATGCAGCTTTTCCCGAAGCATTGGGAACTTTTAGTAACTCCCCACGCTCCAACTTCTCCCTGATGCTCTGCATGGTCAGCTGTCACCTGTATGCTAATGCGTGCGTATATGCATTGCGTACTTGCCTATTGGATAGGCGATGTATCATATTTATAATATAATTATTATAACAATATTTAATACAGTACATGTGTGGTGTGTGGGTATTTGGGCACAATAAAAGGCGATACGCTAAATGAGCCCGAGCCAGAGCATGTGAGCGGAGTGGAGCGTGAGCGGAGCGATCATATTTTTGTCAGAGCGGAGAGCGTCTTTCTGAAAATTACGCTCCGCTCGCTCAAAACGCTCAGCGCCGCTCGCTCAGCCCAAAATGCCCTATGGTAATTTGCTAGTTCCAGAATCTGGGGAATAGGCTAAGCAATAGTTTGTCTAATCTAGTGTTTCTAAAACCAAATTCTAAAATCCTGTGAAGATTGAATGATTGATTTATTAGACTGCATTTCCCTGCAGTTTAGGTTTATTTTAATTTTAGAAAGTGTGTTTCTTTTATTTACGCAACAAAATAATTCAATTAAGTGCATTTAATCTTGTGTGTGCTTTCATGAGCCTGATAAGCAAGGTGTATTTTATTAAAATCTATATCTGCATTTCATCTTGTGTGCGTGTTTTGAGTGCTTGCACAACTGAAGTGGCGTTTTAATGTAAAAGTATACTTTTTCAGTTATAATTTTTTTTTTTTACGAAAGTTTGCTTAGTGGCTTCAAAAACAAGACACGTTTTTAAATTAATAATTTTTAATTTAATACATTTAAATTAATAACGTCACGCTGAAACATAACCGTTACTTCGGACTACTACTTTAATTGAGACATTTGTCAGAGCCTGATCTGAGCAGGATTTGGTTTACCGGTGAGCATGAGCGGAACATTAGCGGAGCGTTTGCTTTGGCCGTGAGCGACTGAGCGGAGCGCACGCCCACAAAGCGGAATATTGAGCTGAGCGTCACACCGCTCCGCTTCGCTCACATGCTCTGGCCCGAGCCCGATCTGAGCCCGATCTGTCAAAAAAACAAACGGCCCGAACCCGGCCCGAATGGACTCAGCGTTTCGGGCCCCGTCGGATCCCGACGGGCTTGCAGGGCTCTACCAGATATACATATTTGTCAATAGTCAAAGTTGTGTAATGGTACTTTCAGAAGTTATAATTTACAATGCATTAAAATGCAATTCAAAATACTTGAATACATCTTCTATGATGAGCATGATTTAATTTATTTTTTCATTAAAGTTTTCTTTATATGTTCTTTGGGGAAGAAAATAAAAAAAAAAAATGTAAAAAATATATCAGAGCGATACAACTGTTCTAATATTATAATTTTGAGTGAAAAAGTTTTAGAAATCCATCATCTGCAGTTCAAACAGTTGCCTTATTGTAGAGTGCAATACCCAGCACAATGCACCACCCTAAGGCAAAGAACAAAGAGAAAATAGATCAGTAGACATCAAAGTGAACGACTTCCTCCGTTTTGAGGTCAGAAGATAGTTCATCATCCTTTGTATTGTAACGCAATTGGAGGTAGGTCGATATGCACCAAGACCGCAGCTCACCCTTGCCGATTGCCACGGAGCTTCACATCACAACTGTGATTACATGCCCACACGTACGCCTCTTCCTCCTTCAGCGAGCGCTGTAATCCAGGTGTCCACACCACCTGCGCGGTTTTGTTAGCACCTGCGGCATTGAAGATACTCAGCATTCCTCTGTACCATTTCATTTTGTCCGGCATCGCTAGCACGGCAGTAAAGTCTGTTGGGAACCTTAAGAAAAAAAGTTACCAATTTGTTTCTGCCCAGCAGGCATGGTAAATACAGGCCCCCCAGGGATGTCACACAGATGATTTTAAACACCGTATTGTACGAGTCCCACAGGCTGTCATATCACCTTTTTCCCAGAATGCCCAAGGCTCTGCGATAAGGCCGCCTCTGAAGGGACTAATGCATAGACGACAAGCCGCCCCTGCACCGCAGGTGATGAGAAATCAAATTTGAACAGCAGACTGCACTCATAATAGCTACAATCTGACAAACAGGTGACTATGCCTGTGAAAGAGACAGCCGTTCTCTGCAATCTTCATGCTAGCTTCTGTTTGCACATGGTAATGAAAATGGATAATTAGGCCTTTCGGTTACTAAAACGCACCTGTTTTTGCTTCTATTTATAAAGGCGCTAAACGATCTGCTGTTGCTGTAAAACCTCTCATAGAAACGGAAACTATCGCAAACCTTCCTTATCCAAAAAAGCCAGTGTGCCAGGAACTCCACAAGAAACTAAAACTAGTTTAGCTCTGAGACGTATCAGAAGACAAAATCGCAACTCTGCAGCTCCAGGTGAGAGTTTTTCCATGTAAACAGTTTTTTGATAAATGGCCCCGATTTACGCTACCGAGTGACAAGGCAGTGGAAAGCGACCATGTCATCTCCTTCAATTAAAGTTGCTCCTTGGGTTGTGTGGACTTTATCTAAGGTTCAGTCTGAGCTTGTACAAGCTGTCAGGATAAATTAGGGCCGCTGACCAGAGAAGCATGTGGCAGCACTTAGGACACTTTTCAAGCTGGCTGCAGCCAGACCGCAGGGGATTTAACCTGCAAATCAGTGGGCAGAGATCAGATCAGACCGAAACAAAGGCACTGAGAGGCATAGATTTCTGCTCCGTAGGGGATCATTCATAAATACGTCATTCCTTGTTATATGGTTCGATTGAAATCTAGTGAATATTAAAATAACTCAAAGGGTAGCTGTGTTTTCAGAGGTTTTTATATGAAAAATGTGCAATGAATGTGTAGTTTATAATTCCATTTGCCATACATATTCATATTTGATTAAATCAGGGGTCTGCAATCTTTTTGTCATGACATTTTACATTTAAGTCAATCAGTGTGCCATACCGCAAAACCACCCTCAGATTTATATATTATATATGCATACATCCATACATATAATTGTATGAATACTAATTGGATTTATAAAGTCAAATATAAGCATGTTATATAAGCAAGTTCATAAAAGATTAATAAAAAAACAGGTTGAAACTTGGTGATCTGTTTTCCTAGCATAATATGATCAACCACAGATTTGTTTATTTGATTAATAACATAAATACAGCAGAATCTTAAGTATTTATGAAGTAGTTTTCATAAAATGCACAAATTTTCTCGATTTTCAGTTTTAATACAACTACAGAGTTACAGATTTCTGCTCCATATGGGGTCATTCACAAATACATAATTCCTTGTTATTTTGTTCGCTTGAAAACTATAGTAAATATTAAACAAGCTCAAATGGCAATTATGGTTTCAGAGTAGTTTTTTTTCTTTGTTTGTTTTTTTACGTGTGATTTATAATCTATGTACAGTATACAGATTCATGTTTGTGTAAATTAGGAGTCTGCAACTTTTTTGTTATTTAATCACTGTGCCATACCAGCTCCATCCTTAATTTATATATATTATGCATGCATGTATATATAATAAAAAATACAATTGCATTTATATATTCATATATAACCGTTTTTAAAATGTAACTGTTGAAACTTGGAAATCCCAGCATAACATGGTCAACTACAAATGTGCTTATTTGATGAATAACATATCAGAATCTTAAATATGTCTGAAGCAGTTTTCATAAAATGTATTTTATACTTTTCAAAAATCCTAAAAAGTTACTTTAATTTTCATTTTCAATTAGATTTTAATTAACAGATTTTTGTTCCTCTGAGAAGCATTCATAAATACAAATTTTTAGGTTTGATTGAAAGAGCTCAAAGGGTATTTATGTTTTCAGAGGTTTTTATATGGAAATGTACAAAGAACATAACATACATATAGAGCAGGTTCTTCAATATTTCTGAAGCATTTGTTTTAAATATAAAATATGTTTTAAACTTAAAAAGCCTAAAAGTGTATTTATTTCCAGGTTTAAATTAGACTTTGTATTAGATAGTTTCAAAAATACCCTGCTAAATTCCATCGCATATGTGTGACCTTCCTGAAGCAGCTCGCACATCACCATCATTGTGTTTCATGTATGAACATCACTGTAATCTCTTCTCAACAAAACATACAATTGAGATCAGCAGTAGCAATAATAGTGCTGTATGTTTGAGTTATGGTTTACAGTTATGTGAAATTAAGTAGTTTATCAGTTACCTGCTGTATAGATCTAATTTTTTTTCTTTTTTTTTTAATCATGAGTAGTGAGTTCACATCTATGCATATTTTCAATTAAATTGTGAGCATGTCAGAATAGGAAAAAAAAAAAAAGTTATTAGCCGAGTCTCAGTTAATTTGAAAACAAATGCTGTTTTTTTTAAAGATCTGTATTTTAATATAATATCACTTTGAGAGCGAATGCGTATTTTTCAGAGGCACAGCAGACAAACAGTTTTGGGAGGCAATGGGTCAAAACTCCCAGATCAAGACTCTAAGTTTGTTATGTGTCAAATTGCAGGATTCGGGGTGTCCTGGTAATAATTTACAAGAATCTCTACAGCTCACAGCTGCCATACACACACCTCCTGTGTGATTAGTCCATTCAAAATGGCAATGTTCACTTTGGAAATGGAGACCTATACAAAGTAGGAGCTCAGCTTTCAGCTAGCAAGTCAAGAGACAACACAGTGGGAATAAATGAGGTTCAAACCATTAAATGAATCATTCATTCTGTCTGACTGATGTATTTAGACGTGGAGTTCTCCGTGGTGCAAGTACCCTCCCCACCGACCAGGTTCATTTCAGTGTTTTGTTTTCTTGAAGAGCGTAACATATGCAGATCAAGTCTAAAGGAGCTTTTTCACTGTCTGATTCCTCCAAATGCAACTGTTGGTATTCACCCCCTAATGACAACTGTAATGCACTTTCAATTTGTACACAAAACAATTTCAGTTGTAGCTATTGCAGAGGAGAGATGTGTCCATTTAAATGTATAGGTATACATACAAAATAATAATGTTTTGAACAATGCTTGTTGGTGTTGTGAGTCACAAGGTAGCGGGGCTGATGCCAATGTAAAAAAAAATATCACACATTTAAAATATCGCAAATTGAACTGGTAGTTGCTAGGTAACCATCCATACCATAATTACACAAAACAGAGCCACAGACCTTTCAAAATGTTGGTGAAAAATGTTTATGAAACATGTTTATAATATCAATTACGTGATATATAATAACTCAAATCTAAGGTTTGGGGTGTTCTAAAAAAAAAACACAAAGCTAAAAACAAGCTGGGTTTCCCAAATAGAATAACTGCAGAGGGTTTGCCTGTTGAAAAGCCAACACAATTATTAATACTGTATTGCAAAACACTATTGTTGCTATTGAGATGGGCTTCAGGTAAGGTCAGGGATAGGTTTGGTGGTATGGGTAGGTTTAAGGGTGCGTTAAGGTGTAAGGGATGGGTCAACAGTGTAATTATAAATTTAATTACAGAAATGAATTACAGATGTATTACATATTACATATCTTCCCACATATTTTTTCAAAAGTGTGCTTAACTCTTTAGAAGCAAAACTCTTAGAAGTGGTGAACGCCTCACTTCTTTCTGGGACTTTTCCAAAATCCCTGAAAACTGCAGTTTGTTAAGCCCCTTCTGAAAAAGTGCAATCTTGATAACACCATGTTGAGCAACTATAGACCAATATCAAATCTTCCTTTCACAGGTAAGATTATTGAAAAGGTAGTTTTTCATCAGCTGAACAAATACTTAAATTCAAATGGATACCTGGACAATTTTCAATCTGGTTTCCGAGCGCATAACAGCACAGAGACAGCACTTATTAAGATAATAAATTCTATTCGCCTTGATTCTGACAAAATATCAGTGCTGGTACTACTAGATCTTAGTGCTGTGGTTGACACTGTCGATCATAACATACTTCTACAGAGACTGGAAAACTGGGTCGGGCATTCTGGGATGGTACACAAATGGTTCAGGTCATACTTAGATGGGAGAGGTTATTATGTGAGTATAGGAGAGCATAAGTCTCAGTGGACGTCCATGACATGCGTAGTCCCACAAGGCTCAATTCTTGCACCGCTCTTGTTTAGCCTGTATAGGCTCCCACTAAGTTAAATAATGAGAAATAACCAAATTTCCTATCACAGCCATGCTGATGATGCCCAGATTTACCTAGCCTTATCTCCAAATGACTATAGCCCCATTGACTCACTCTGCAAATGCATTGATGAAATTAACAGTTGGATGTGCCATAACTTTCTTCAGTTAAACAAGGAGAAAACTGAAGTCATTGCATTTGGAAACAAAGATGACTTTCTCAAGGTGAATGCATACCTTGACTCTAGGGGTCAAATGACTAAAAATAAAGTAAAAAAGCTTGAGGTGATTCTGGAGACAGACCTTAGTTTTAGTAGTCATGTCAAAGCAGTAACTAAATCAGCATATTATCATCTCAAAAACATTGCAAGAATTAGATGTTTTGCTTCCAGTCAATATTTGGAGAAACTTGTTCATGCCTTTATCACCAACAGGGTGGATTATTGTAATGGTCTCCTCTCCGACCTTCCAAAGAAGACATTAGACAGCTGCCGCACATCCAGAACGCTGCTGCAAGGATTCTGACTAGAACCAGAACATCTGAGCATATCACACCAGTCCTCAGGTCCATACACTGGCTTCCAGTTACATTTAGGATTGATTTTAAAGTACTTTTACTCGTTTATAAATCACTCAATTGCCTAAGACCTAAATATATTGCAGATATGATCACTGAATATAAGCCTAACAGAACACTCAGATCAGTAGGATTGTGTAATCAGCTTCCAGAAGAGATCAGATGTGCTAAAACATTAGCCACATTTAAATCCAGACTCAAAACTCATCTGTTTAGCTGTGCCTTTGTTGAATGAGCACTGTGCTACGTCCGAACTGATTGCACTATGTATAATCATTTTCTACTCTTAACTGTTTTAAAATAATTTAAAATCATTTTTTATATATATTTTTATTTTCTTTTATTATTATAATTTTTATTATTCCTTGTTTTTATTATTATTTTTAATGTTTAACTTCCTTTTATGTAAAGCACTTTGAATTACCACTGTGTATGAAATGTGCTATATAAATACACTTGCCTTGCTTTGCATTACAGTGGTGTACTGGAGTATGTTAGACTAATAGAGAGTGGAAACAGGAAGTGCAGTTTGCCCTGGCAGAGAGTTGGTCCTCCGGTGTCCGTTTAGCCGTGAGATTTTTATCTTACTGCTCTCCTTGAAAAAGACAGATAAATAGAAAGGGAGAGGAGGAGATATTGATTTATAGCCTCCCACAATGCATATCTCTCATTCATCACTGTGTCCATGTGCACCGAGCCATCTCACAATGGCTGGAAGTCCACATATAACCGCAACATTTACAACTATACAAGAACTAATACAGTGATTCTCAACTTTGCCCTCTGAGGTTCATATCCCTACAGAGTTTGTTCAGTTGTGTTTGATTACAGTTGGTGCTAATCAACATTTTCAGGATTACTAGAAATTACTAGGCAGGTAAGTTTTCCTTAGAAAAACACAGAATTCAAAGGCCATGACTTCGAAATTCAATCAGGACCACTTTCGTCGGTATATTTACTACAATTATATTGCATACAGTTAATGTTGGCGGTATGTTTCTGTTCTGGGCAACACGCCACATGTCTGGCCATGCAGCCATGCTTGGACAGAGCGGGGAGAACAGCAAGACATAGCACCCCCCTCCCCCGGGTACAGAACAGAACCATTATATGCATCATAATTACAATTCCCAATTACATGAGTTGTAAAAACAAAACGTGATAGAGAATGCTTGCAATGAAGTGAAATGGATAAGGAAAGAAACAAAAGTCAGATCAGATGACAGGTTCAGTTAGGTGGGGTTGGAGGAGGGAGTTAATTGCAAGCAGCGATGCGATGGAAGAGACGCTGAAGAATGGGAATTTAAATAGACCGCTTGTGATATGTGTCAAGACTGTATTGGTACACGTCAGAAACAGCTGACTGTCGGCTGATGGTCTTGCCTGAATTAACGCAATGATGAATGTCTATGAAGGTCGATTCGACCCGAGCTTTGTTAATTGTCTCGGTCTAGCCTATGGAGGCTTGCACATGTTACCTAGCAACTGTGACAGCTGCAGTTGATGAGTGACAGTAATGTTTAAACGGGACTTTTTTAAAGTGATTTTCAGCTGTCTAAAAACAAAACAGGGTTCACAGCTTAAATATAAGCCGTGAACGGTGACTTCTTTAACCTGGTATGCTATCTAACTTGTTAATTTGTCAGAGAAAAATAAGAAACACCAAGGCAGGTGTCGATATAGAAGTAGGCCTGTTGCCAGGAATAGCCATTTATGTGGCAGTGCTTTCCCACATCACACAGGCAAGATTTGTCAATCATGATGAAAACAATGGAAGAATAATGGTGTGTTTACATGACACGAGTGTACTTAAAATGGAAAAGTCTTTCCTCTGCATTTTGTCATTTTGACAACATTGTTAAAATGATCCCCCTTCACACAAGAATGTCTTAAAATGCTATATTATGTATGCCAGGCCTTTGTAAAGAAACACGTAGTTACAATTTCTTTGTGAAATGTAATACACATGCACACCATAACTGTAGACTGAAATTTGTTTTTGTGTGGAGACGATCATAGTTTTGTAGTCTACATTAACAGTATCTGTTCTTCTACCAAGACTTGCTTCTGCCAATACATCCACAACATGCTGCTGTGAGCATCTAAGAAATACAGCTGCTGCACATATATATATATAACCCCATATATAACACAGGTGAAATCCCCCCGTAGCAGTCCTATACAGGTGGAGCTGGGGAAGGTGGAGGGTTCTAAAGTGCGCTGCAATTTCTACAACAAGCACTAGTCAAGTATTTGAATTTTGAGCAGCAAGCTCATTGGCTGATGTGTAAAGAAGAGAGTCAGCTACTCCATGTGAGTAATGATGTGATCATATCAGATTGCATTAATGTGTTGGCCTGCACCATCTAGACCAGGGGTTTTCAACCTGTGCCCCCCCCCCCCACACACCTGTCAAGGGGGCACGAGCATCATATAATTAATTTACATTTACATTTAGTCATTTTGCGGACGCTTTTATCCAAAGCGACTTACAATTGGGGAATACATAAAGCGATTAATCTTGAAGAGGCAAACAGACAGAGGAAGTACCCTAACACCAAGCAAGTTCAAGTTCAAGTTCAAGTAGCTTTATTGTCACCAAGTGGGGACTCAGGGAACATTGTGCCTCACGGGTCCACGGTGCTATAAATACAGACATACAACTAACCTACTGACAGATTTTGACTAAGTATACAAGTTTTCCCTATACAACTAAAGAAAGATAAAAAATACAAACTATACAAACTATGATGCTTCAATAAATACTTACATGTGCAGAGAGAAACATTGTGAGTCAGACATGAGGAACAGTACAAAATGATTTGTGGTAGTGCAGAGATGTAAACATACATTATTGCCGAGTTTTTGTGGGAGGAAACATAGCAGTTAGGAAAAGTGTCTATGCATAGAGGAGAGTTGCTGAGGTGGTTTGTACAAGCCCACTACCTGTGTGTAGCAACTTGATTGCACAAAAAAGTTCACAGCTTTTTCTTTGGTCCCCCCTTAACAAGCCAGGCATTGTTCAAATAAGTACACTAGCAAGGAAAGGATAACTTTCTCAGACATTTCAGAGACATTTCCTTGAGGATTTATGATTACGAGCTAGCAAACCTTTAGCCATCCACTAGGGGGCAATCTGACTCTCGCTGTTAGTCGACAGTTAGAGTTGGCTGGAGTATCAGTCACGAGTTTTGAAAGTGTAAGATGATTTACGGTTTATCGTTTAAGAAATCCAACCACGGATTGGCATGTTTTTATTTCAGACACAGCCATCACATTGAATCAGGTAAACTGGTTATATTGTTATGTTTCAGTATATTTACACACGCTATACCAGCAGGGGCGGTTCTAAACCATTTTTAGGTGGGTTTCAGCCCCCCAAAACTATATTAATGATCAGGCCAGTGCTGCTTCCTCAAGAAAGTTTTTCATTCTCACGTGTTTTGTCTTGTCAGTTTAAACATAAAAGTAATCTAAAGCCATTTAAGCCTAAGTCATCTCAATGCGGTACTCACGCGCTGTGATAGAGCGTTTCTATGCCTGCTGTGCGCACACCTGAAGCGCCCGAACAGATAGCTTTCTCAGACAACAGGTGAATACCAATGACTTGAGCGCCCCCACCGGGCTGCACTATGGTCCAAGTGCAAGTCTCAATGCAAGTCACGCATGTCATTTACATATTACGTCATCAATACAAACCAACCAGATTTATAATATTATTTATAGCCTAAATATTATGATATCTAAACATTTATTTAAATAAATAATTCTACTCAACAATAATAAAACATCTGATGCTGTTGGGAACCAATTTTGAGAAATTCTGCTCGAAATGAGTAACAGCACAATGAAGTTGAGATTGTAAATTGCAGTCTGTAAGATGCGCACAGAAGCGTGACTTGACACGCGACGTTGCAGAAAGTGTGCGTTCACAAATGTAGCCTATGTCGATCCAAATATTGTAAGAATTTTTGATTTTAATAATCTGAGGTTCTCTCCAGAGATGTTTTGCCACATTTCTGTAATAAGAATGATTGCTGCGTAGTAGTTTATGTGTGCTTCTTTTTTGCCTGAACATCTTGAAGTGGGTGGCTGGGCAAACCGAAAGTCCAGCACTCTCTTCACCACTGATGCTGAGACTATTCTTGTTTGAATGCGTTCCTTCGCTGGCATTTTCCACATTTCGTTTTCCCCCTTAACGAGTTTGTCCATTCTGATACTCAATTTTACAGAACTAATGGCTGATGATGACTATTTGAATTTAACTCTGCCAAAGTGTGTGCTTGTAAGTGTTCATTAAATGCGTAACATTAATTACGTGAGTACATAGGTCTGCTCATGAAAATAATATATGAAAAGCTCAATTATTTTACATAACAAAAACATTAGCTTATATTTGTTTAGTACATTTTTAAGTGAATGTAAAGACTAAAACTAATTGTAAAACTGAAAGTTAATTTTTAATTATGTTCAACACATAAGACTGTAACATTCAGCATGGTGGGCCGCATTCGGATTCGTGACGGGCCGCGGGTTGAGAACCACTGAGAGGAGTATCCTCGTAAGCACAGTCGGTTGTTGTACATGTACGTGAACGTAAACAGTAAAATAAATATAAAATGTGCATCAATATAACGGATCCATGCATTTCTTATATAAATTATGCTAATCAAAAAGAGCAAAATAAAAATAATTTGCTGTTTTAATAGCTTTAATGGATATTTGTGTTCATGTTAATAAAGTAACTCGGTGTGAATGTGTGAATACAATAATAAGGGGCGGGGGGGGGTTGTGTTGGAGTGGCGCGAGTGAAATTAGACAAACTTGTGGGGGCGCATGTCCTAAAAGGTTGAAAACCCCTGATCTAGAGTATTGTGACATAACAAACATAATGCATTGTTTTCAAAAACGTGCAATTTGAAACAAAAAAAATGGCCAAAATTTTTTTTAGTTCAAAAGGTTCAAGTGAATTAATGCCCCTTCAAAATTCTCTCTTGTTTAGTTTATTTTCATACATTCTATATGCAAACAAATACCTATAGAACACCCTTGAAGGGACTGACAAAGAGGAAGATGTACAATTATATATATATATATATACCCCATATATAACACAGTGTCCCCCGTAGCAGTCCTATACAACTGGAGCTGGGGAAGGTAAAGGGTTCTAAAGTGCGCTGCAATTTCTAAAAAGCATGTCAAGTATTTGAATTTTGAGCCAAGCTCATTGGCTGATGTGTAAAGAAGAGAGTTTTTCCATTGAGTAATGTTGATCAAAATTGCATTAATGGTGGCCTCAATCTAGACCAGGGTTTTAAACTGTGTGCCCCCCCCCCCCCCACCTGTCAAGGGGGCACGTTAATTAATTTACCATTTAGCCTTTTGCGGACGCTTTTATCAAAGCGATCAATTGGGGAATACTAAAGCTTAATCTTGAAGAGGCACAGACAGAGGAAGTGCCCTAACACCAAGTAGTAACTCAGTGTGATTTGAATCATAATAGGGGGCATGAAATTAGACAAACTTGGGGGGGCGCATGTCCTAAAAGGTGAAAACCCCTGCAAATTGTGACAAACAAACATAATGCAAAAAACGTGCAATTGAAACTATAAAAAATGGCCAAAATACAGTTCAAAACGGTGTCAAGTGAATTAAAGCCCCTTCAAAATCCTCTCTTGTTTAGTTTATTTTCATACATTCTATATGGCAAACAAATACAAAGACTATAGAACACCCTTGAAGGGACTTTGACAAAGAGGAAGACGTACTAATTATATATATATATATATATATATATATATATATATATTTTTTTTTTTTTTTTTTTTTTACATTAGTTTTGTGTACAATACAATGTTATTGTATTTTATATCCATAACTGGCACTGATGTGCAAAAAAAAGGAATAATAATAATAATCATATTTTTTGACAAATAAATAATTTACAAATACATATATATCCCCAACATGTTATGGTTTAACCCTTATGTTACACCTCAAATGACAAGGGAATTTATAGTATGTTAATATTTTGCCAGTCACCAAACAAAACAAGATATTGAGATATATAAGGTTTTTTTAAGTAATATTTTAACATTAGCATCTATAGATATTCAAGTCAGCGGAAAATAACTATAATTCTCTCAAAAAATCGTGTCACCTGGTGCGCAATGATTCTTGGGATAGCCTGGGCCATGAAGGATCCACTCAATCTATTCTTTGTAGCTCAGAAAATGAAGGACACATTTCAAGGTCACATTTGAAGGAGACTTAGAAATAGGGCAGCTAAATGCAAAATATTAAACCTAGTGACATAATATTTTATTTTAAAGCATAATTTTGAAGCAAAAAAAAAATACAAATAATGTCACTGTGCATTGCCACTGTGCAATGTATTCAACATACAAACAATCTATCCCATCAGAAGAAGAGCTGTCTCTTTCAAACAATAAAAAATACATTCTTGGGCCAGCAGCTACATGTAAGATCTTCCCAGAGTCATTGCCCAGGCTATGGCTCATAGACTACATTCACTCAAGAGCCCTCTTGTCAATATTAGTCACTCATTTTATTTGCTTGTTAATTTATTTCCATTAGCATTGTTGTATCATTCATAATCACATGTTAACGAGCGAGGTATTAAGTCTTGTTAGCAGGACTGATGAAGGCCAGACTGTTGGGGTCACCGTTCACATTTGCACGTCACATTTTTTTTATTGTTCCATTCTTTGATTTACTTCTCCATCTAAAAGCCCTTGAAATTAAGTATCACTTGTCTTGTGCAGCAAAAATAAAGTCCTACTTGCTTAAGGTGATAAGATGATTGATCATGTCATGCTAAATGACTGTCATGCTGATTAGCACCTAGAATCCCTGTAGCAAGTGGTTTTAATAATTTAATGGTTGTATTTTACCTAGTTTACGGCTACATTTTTGTGAAGAGATTTATCATTCTGTCCAATTTTAATGACCTTCTTCATAGGACAGTAAAACTTTATTGCAAGGATTTCAGGAAACAGTTTGTGTCTTGTTTGTGTGCTATAATGCTGATTTCAGGGGCTGGCTGGGGCAGATGCTGATGAAGGCACGTACAGTGAGAACTGGAGGTGGAGTGGGGGTGAAATGGTGAGATGGCACAGCAGGTTAGCAAGAAACAGGAATTGACAGGTTCTTTTTAAACGAAAGGTGATGTCGGAGCAAGTGCTGGCACTGGTGCCTTAATTTTTTTACTTAAAGGTAGTGTCTAAACATATGGCAGTCTTAGCTTGGATGCAACATGAGGCTGTAACTGAAATAAAGAGTTTACGTCTAAAATTGTAAAATAATTTATCAAAGAAACTTTAAGAAGCCAGAGTCCTTGTTACTCCGCTGGGTTGTGATGTCTATGGCAGCAGACAGGGAAAATAATAAATCCATAATATAATTTTACTGTAATAAAATTATATGTTCCCTTTCGAAGGGAACTCTATGCTGCGTCCTCTAGAGGGCGCTATGGGAATGCCTTCAGCGTGAGCGGTCTCTGAAGCATGAATAAAAACACACAATGCACTTGACATTGGCAGGTGGAAGCCTATGATGTAAGCAAATGAGCATCTGCGGGAATAAAAGGGCGCCTGTGGAACACGTCATCCTCTTTTTTGTCTTCAGGGGACTTTGTTTCTGAAGTGTGAGTAACTATGTCTGTTGTGAAACGCTTTAGGAGGTGTGCCGATCCGTGTCAGCATTTTCTTACACCAAATGACACACACGATTTATGCGTTATGTGTTTGGGCGAAGAGCACGCGCGCTCTGTTCTCGAGGGAATGGAGTGCGTTCATTGTGAGCCTTCTTCTTTGGGAAAGCTCCGCTCTCGTTTGTCCCTTTTCTCGAGAGAATTGGGGCGATCATCTGCCCCCCGCGGCTCGGGTCCAGCCGTTGCTGAGGCAGTGAGGAGACTGAGATCGCGGCGATCGCAGATGGAGCTTGCTGACGAGTCTGAGAGAGGAATTTTTCATCTCGCGCTCGTCAGCGGCTGACGAGAGTAAACTGCTGGAGGAAGATGTATTGTCTGTTACATCTTCTGATCTAGCAGGAAGTGCTTTGCTGGCTCATGGTGGGCTGATGAAGGCGGAGAGGATATTTCTGAGCCTTCTCAGCTTGTCTGCCCCGCGTATGTAGAGCTGCTGGAGGTTATGAAGCGTGCGCTTCTGCTAGGTTAGACCTACAGTGGAGGCACGAAAAGGGGGAGTGGCTCGCAGTAGACTTGATGAGCGATCTCTCTCTGGACATAACCTCCCAGCTCCCGTGAGCCTCCCATTCCTTCCAGATCTTCATAGTGAGATCATGTAGGCATGGGATAAACCATATTCAGCCCGCATCCATCGGTATAAGCATGCTAATTATGCTGACATCGAAGGGAGGCGCGAGCACGGATATGCGTCGATGCCCCCTAGGGGCGCTTGCGAGCATATATATTGTTAGGCTTCCTCTCATTTAAGAGTCATTTTGCTGAAGTCTCCGCTCTCCAGAGCTCCGCTGAGGCAGCACTATTAGTATGTAGGCTCTATTGTGAGCCTCACTAGCTATCTCTAGCGCTGAGTGTAGTCAGATCTCCTCTCGCTTTAGAGAGTCGTTATGCTGAGACTTCCACTCTTAAGAGTTCCCCTACCTGGATTGAGTGTTGCTAGGCTTCCTCTCATTTAAGAGAGTCATTCTGCTGAAGCCTCCGCTCTCCAGAGCTCCGCTTAGACAGCACTATTAGTATGTAGGCTCTATTGTAAGCCTCGCTAGCTGTCTCTAGCGCTGAGTGTAGTCAGGTCTCCTCTCGCTTTAGAGAGTTGTTATGCTGAGACTTCCACTCTTAAGAGTTCCCCTACCTGGATTGAGGGTTGCTAGGCTTCCTCTCGTTTAAGAGAGTCATTCTGCTGAAGCCTCCGCTCTCCAGAGCTCCGCTTAGACTGCACTATTAGTATGTAGGCTCTATTGTAAGCCTCGCTAGCTGTCTCTTAGCGCTGAGTGTAGTCCGGTCTCCTCTCGCTTTGGAGAGTCGTTATGCTGAGACTTCCACTCGTAAGAGCTCCTCTACCTGGATTGAGTGTTGTAGGCTTCCTCTCGTTTAGAGAGTCATTTGCTGAGGCCTGAAGAGCTCTTTTTGTGAGTGTAGTCATCTCCTCTGCTTATGCTGAGACCTCCACTCTTAAAGAGTTCCCCTACCTGGATTGAGTGTCTTCCTCGTTTAAGAGAGTCATTCTACTGAAGCCTCTGCTCTCCAGAGCTCCGCTTAGACTGCACTATTAGTATGTAGGCTCTATTGTAAGCCTCGCTAACTGTCTTTAGCGCTGAGTGTAGTCCGGTCTCCTCTCGCTTTAGAGAGTCGGTATGCTGAGACCTCCACTCTTAAGAGCCCCCCAACTAGGGTTGAGTGTTGTTAGGCTTCCTCTCGTTTAGAGAGTCGTCCTGCTGAGGCCTCCACTCTTCAGAGCTCCGTCTCTGGCAGTAATAGGAGAATGTAGGCTCTTTTTGAGCATCACTAACTGCCTCTGGCGTTGAGTGTAGCCAGGTCTCCTCTCAATTAGAGAGTCGTTATGCTGAGACCTCCACTCTTAAAGAGTTCCCCTACCTGGATCGAGTGTTAGGCTTCCTCTCGTTTAAGAGAGTCATTCTACTGAAGCCTCTGCTCTCCAGAGCTCCGCTTAGGCAGCACCATTAGTACGTAGTCTCTATTGTGAGCCTCGCTAGCTGTCTTTAGCGCTGAGTGTAGTCCGTTCTCTTCTCGCTTTAGAGAGTCGGTATGCTGAGACCTCCACTCTTAAGAGCCCCCCAACTAGGGTCGAGTGTTGTTAGGCTTCCTCTCGTTTTAGAGAGTCATTTTGCTGAAGCCTCCACTCTCTAGAGCTCCGCTTAGGCAGTACTATGCACAGGCTCTTTCTTGAGCCTCACTAACTGCCTTTGGCGTTGAGTGTAGCCAGGTCTCCTCTCACTTAGAGAGTCATTATGCTGAGACCTCCACTCTAAGAGTTCCCCTACCTGGATCGAGTGTTAGGCTTCCTCTCGTTTAAGAGAGTCATTCTGCCAAATAAGCCTCCACTCTCCAGAGCTCCGCTTAGGCAGTACTATGTGCATGCTCTTTCCTGAGCCTCACTAGCTGTTCATAGCGTCGAGTGTAGAAGTCACCTCTCAATCTAGAGAGTCGCTTTCTGAGACCTCCACTCCGAGAGCCATACTCTGGTGAGCTAGTCTATGATGGCGAGCTTTGAGCTTGCCTGTAGAGGGGTTTTTGACCCTAGTTCTGCTGGGCATGGATGGTGTTCCTCGAGTCTGTGACTTAGGAATCCAGCTTTCGGACACTCTTTCCCTCAGCATGGCGGCGTTGGCATAGCGTTCCCATAGCGCCCTCTAGAGGACACAGCGTAGAGTTCCCTTCGAAAGGGAACGTCTCAGGTTACACATGTAACCATGGTTCCCTGAGAATAGGGAACGAGACACTGCGTCTCTTGGCCATGCTTCGGGCATTCCTGTCGGCGTCCCCTTTGAAAAAAGAGGATGACGTGTTCCACAGGCGCCCTTTTATTCCCGCAGACGCTCATTTGCTTACGTCATAGGCTTCCACCTGCCAATGTCAAGTGCATTGTGTGTTTTTATTCAAGACTGCTTTAAAAACAAATGGAGGTAAACGGGGGAGCTGCAGTTTTTCTGGATGAAAACACGATAACGTTTACATTTATCAGCCGATTTCAGTGGTTTGTGATCTACATGGACTTAAAAATAACTCTGCCTCCAGTTTTTTAGTTAGGCTTGGAAAATGATTACTTTTCGTAAGAAATTGTGAAAGCTCACATGTTGATTTGGTAGATTTTTTCTTTTAACAATTCTAATATTAATTTAGTATAACTGTGATATATGTTATGTAATTTTAATGTACATTAAATTAAATTCAGTTTTTTCATTGCTTTCTCTGTCTTCAACCCTAACATTTAGCTTTTCTTGTGCCTCAGGTCAGAACACAGCTCATTCCCTTTGAAATACTGGGGGACAAAAATCGAAATAATAATACATCTTTAAGGACTGATAATTTACCATAATAGAGAAAATGGAATAAAATCTGCAAATACAACATCAAAAAGTGACAGACTGGTAGTCTGCTTCCTATTTTCATAGCATTCTATACAGATAAAACTCCACTACAAACATTAACAAATGTAACTGATAATCCTTTATGGATCTAGTAAAACGTACAGTTGTGAAATATTTTATATATAATCGGTATTATAAAAATTGCCCTAACAAAGGTAAACAATGCCCTGGAAGTCTATTCCGGGGGCAAATATTGCCCCACAATGGAAAAGTTCATTTCTGACCCTGGCAGAGATTGAGAGACAGAGAGAGAGCGAGAGAAGTTTGAATATGATCAAGGCCATCCTGACCATTCATTCAGGGCTGTTCTGGGCTTTAACTGGTATAAATACAACATTAGGCTGTGGAGGTTTAGTCTCTTGGAAATGCAGAGAACAGGCTTTCTTCAGATTTCTTTGAGGCTTGTGTTGTCCTGTTTTCAACTGGCTGAAAATGAAAATATATAATCAGTCCACCGATCATATAGTTTTATGATAAGCCATCAAATCCTTATAATCTAGTGATGATAAATTTACTCTTTGTAAATGAGTAGTGAAATTAAATAGAGATGCTTTAGCTCCATCTCTGACAAGACAGTGTCATACTGTCAGGATTAAAGTGCTCACTGTAGCCTACATATTGTGCTCATAGCACAATTTACTTTATGATATAAACTACAATACAAGTTATAATTCATTTAAACTTTGATTTCTTATAAAGTTTCAGCTTTCACAGCTAAAGAGCGATATCGCTAGCCATGAGTCGTTTGACACTGGTGGCTAATTAATCTGCCAAAATAATGGCAGAAAAAATGACAAAAAAAAAACATCCAGAAACAACTGTTCTTTCTTACCTGTGAAAAATAATACCCCGAGATCTGTTTTTATTAATGTGCGATGGTCTGTAGATCCCCAAACTGCCGACAAGTCAGGTATGTTTTCTGTCCTGATATGAGATTTATGGAGAGTTGCCCGGACCAATATGGCGGCGACGTTGACGTGCGGTCGAGCGGCCAATGAGGCGTCTAGGTATTTATTATGTCTATGGGCACGAGAGCTCAGCGCTCCCCTGGCCTCCCCCCTCCCCTTCTCTATGACTTAGCGGTTGTAATTACATCCGCAGATTCGGCACATCCGCGATAGAAAACCGGTGCTTTCCAACTTCAGTAGCATGTCATGATATTACAGCTGTGAAATTACTAATTTTGGGGAAGCTGTGCCTCTCCTGCCTCCCCCGACGAGCAGCCACTGGAAGAAAGACAGAATTTTTGTTTCTTGTAAAAAAAAAAAAAAAGTAGTCCAAAATCATTTTATACAGTGCATGTAATTTTCTACATACGTTTCTCTTGGTGAATCTTCTTTAATTATTACAGATTTTGTAGTGTATAGTCATAATTACATTGCATTCAAGGTACACATTTACATTTGATCAGTTTTCTGGGAATCAAACATATGACCTTGGCCATGCTCTACTATTCGACTTGTAGCTTATTCAGATGGATATACAGTATAGTCATTTTAGCAACCTTGGAGCTTATTGTAGGTCTTTCTTGAAAATGTATATTATTTATACATTATTGCAAAACAGCAATTTTTCAATGGAGAACGTTAATGTGTTTTAGTGGCAAAACACTACACTGTAAAAAATTGCTGTAGTTTCTATTTTACAAGATGTAGCTGTAATTCGCAATGCATTATGGGTCAAATACGGTTTTACAGTTGTTAACAGAATATTTCCATGTCAACTGTAATTAGTTTACAAGAAGCAGGTGTTTTCACTGTAGCTCCTGCTTTTTATACTAACTTACTGTAGTGTGGTATAGTGGGATTGCGCGCAAATCATTCAAATCTGAAATCCAACCGACTGGAGCAGCGTGAGAATGATTGAAGATTAGAGGCTTTATTCATAATTCCTGGTAAGTTCACTTAATTTTACTTAAGACATATATCATTTTGTATTTATTGAAGTTAATGTATAAGCGATATCATGTCACAATAGTCTCCTTATCACGGCATTTAGACAAGCGGCCTTGGTAAGTGCAGTAAGCTGGAAAATGCTATCTTAGCATAACGTTAGTTAGGTTAAATGCTGCATTTTTCTCATTTTGGCGGTTAACTTTTCTTTCTGAGAGCATTTAAAGTTAGGTGTCTTACTCAACTTTTAACTTAAAGCCCAATGCGAACTATTGTCACAGTAACCAATATCTGTCAAAATACTTACGAACAGCAAATAAAATTTCACATATTTTGCTGTTTATATGTGTTCAACTGTCCCATATTGACACAACATCTTACTATAATTTGAAACTACCTGAATGTGAATGAGAAATTGTGTCAATTTCCACTGTAGTTGAATTTGACATTATAGCTCCTACTGTAGTGATGAGTCAGAAGCGTTTGGATCCATTTGCAGCTCGACAGTACAGGGTCAAATACCGGCAAGGCAGAACAGCAGGTTAGACAGAGACAAGGTCGAGTACCAGGCGGAGTTGCAGGCGGCTAGTTCAGGTGAAACGATCCGAGGTCGGGGCAGGCAGAAAACATCAGAATAACAGGAAACGGTTCAAGGTCAAGTACACAGAAATCATACGGGTATAACGCTCAGAAAAGACAAAATCAAGACTTCGCAAGGAGTCCTGTGTGTGTGGTTTATATGTGTGTGTGTAAAGCTGCAGGTGTGGATGATCAGTCAGTCCCAGGTAAGGAATGATGGGAACTGGAGTCCGAATGGGATGGTTAATATTCAGGGGACGGCTCCCTCTGGTGGAGCGAGGGAGGCGTACAGGAGCCATCTGTAACACCTATGGGCCATTTGTTATGTGAAATACATCTTTAAATGCCCGACTGGACAAGTCAGCCTGATTAAAATTTGATTGAAAAAAAATAACTAATGAAGCATCGAAACGCGAGACTGATTCTTATGCTATTACATTCAACATCAAAACAAATCAGCTTAACGGCACACACAAACTCACGGAAGAAACATGAGGTAAATGTTCAAACTGTTGAGTTTATTTATAACATATGATATTGTTAAGTAGCATAACAAGTGAGTTGTTTTGCTGATTATCATGATTGCAAATACATAGTTCAATAAACAATTAGTTAACATTGTTACTTACTTTTTAGACACAATATTGACTCTTGTTCTATTTCCCTAATGAAAACCGTTCCAAACAAAGATCAAAGCAAAGCTCAGCTGTGTTATTTACTGAATGATGCAGCATTCTGAACGGATCGGTACAATGAATGACTCAATTGACCCACTCATTAAGTTATCTGCTGCTGCCACCTAATGGTGATTTATTTTTCCGTTTAAAAAGTATTGCATTTTTCCAACATTTCTTATTTGTATTTTCAAAAATGAATGTAAAACAATAGTGTCATAACACAGCATTGTAAATCATTTAATTTGATTGGTGGTACAGTTCTACAATTTATTAATTTAATTTATTGATAAAATATATGCCTTTTATGGTGTTAATTTTGGTCTAATTTATGTAAATGCATTTAAAGAACATAATTGACTTTATTTCTTGTAGGTGCAAAGAATAGCACGATATGTGAAGAAATGTTTGATGCTTCAAGACTCTTTGAATCTGATTGTATTAGGTAATGTATTAAATCTTATTAATTATGTAAATTATTTGATCAACTTGTATTTTAGATTACATTTTATATTGAAATACTGCATTGTAGGTTACAGTATTGCTTATATTTATTCATTTCAGGTACACCCAGTGCAGTGGCTTTTGACCATTTGATGGTCTGATGGTTGTGAATTCATACCTCAACTTTATGGCTGGATTTTCAGTCTTATTACAACTTCCATCTGGTGTCCCAGGAGCAGGCATCTTTTACACACTTGAATTTTTTCAAAGGTAACATGTTTTACTTTAACAAAAAGGTTTCTTATTTAGTTTAAGGGGTTACTCCACCCCATAATGATTTTTTTTTATTAATCACTTACCCCCATGTCGTTCAAACCCGTAAAAGCTTTGTTCGGCTTCGGAACACAATTTAAAGATATTTTGGATGAAAACCGGGAGGCTTGAGACTGTCCCATTGACTGCCAAACAATTAACTCTGTCCAAGCCCAGAAAAGTATGAAAAACATCGTCAAAATAGTCTGTCTGCCATCAGTGGTTCAACCGTAATTTTATGAAGTGACGAGGATACTTTTCTAGGCAAAGAAAACAAAAATAACAACTTTATTCAACAATTCGTCTACTCTGTGTCAGCGTAGCACCGTTTTGGAGAGTATCCACTGGAAGCAAACTGTGTATGTGGCGCAGCTGACACAGACTGTGTTTGGAATGACATGGGGATAAGTGATTAATGACAACATTTTCAATTTTGGCGTGGAGTAACCCTTTAAGTACTGGTAGATGCTGATTGTACTGTATAAGTAGAATGTTTACATTTATTTTATTGAGCTAGTTTAATTCAATACTGAACTTTATTCTAAAGCTTCTCCTTTTTTATGTGCAGATGTTTTCTTGGAATCACAACACTCACTGGATACAAGACGGATACATAGAGGCAAAACAAGTGGAAAGGTCTCAGAGAAAAGGGACAACCCTCATGTGTGTGCTCATCTCAGAATGTTGATGGACTTTCAGTATGTATTTATTAAATTGTCTTTTGCAGGAATATTCTTATTTTAATAGAGCATAAGCTCAAACAACATAATGTGTGGTATAATGGTGATTCCAGCATTTTATTTTAATACTTTCCTTAAAAAATATACATATATTTTACCAAAATTATACAAATTCTGTTGAACGATCTTAATTTTATAGGAAGTTAATGTTCTACTCAGAATATGGCTTTTTTTGTAAACAGGTATTTGTAGTTATTTCGTGTTGCTGTTATTTTATGATACGTTTTGTAAGATTTTAAGATTAGAACTGTTAAAGACTAAACATTTTATTAATTATTTCTTGCATTCTTTCTGCTGTTTTAATAAATACTTATTTGCACATATTTGACTTGGTTTGTATTCCTTTGTATCTTGGATTTAGGTACAGGTATTTATTTACAGGAATTTATTGGCAACATTTGTTGCCAGGTAAATACTGTAATTTAGTCAAATTACAAAAGAATGCTGTAAAGTGTATTTACAGAACTTTATTGGCATCTTTTGTTGCCAGGTAAATACTTTAATTTAGTGAAATTACAAAATATTGCTGTAAAATAAACTACAAGTTTAATTCAATGATGCTGTAAAAAATGCTACAAATTACTTTATTTCACATACATCAATTAACTGTAATTTGACTTTGCAGTATTATACTGTAATCCATTTTACAGCAATTAACATCATCTTTACAGGATATTTTGGCAACTTTTTTGCCAGTAACATCCTGTAAATTCTACAGAACATTTTTTTATACAGTGTACTATTTCACTGTGTTCCCAGCTAGACAGCTTATTACAGGCAGTTCTGCCGCAAACCCGCACCATTGGGACAGAAGTTGCTATATCAGGACACTCAAACAAAGCAATGTTTTGAAAGTGCCAAAGAGACGTCAGTCTACTTTTACAGTAGTTGCACATTCAACTGGAATAGAATAGATAGACATATATATTTTAATGTCAAGTGACATGCTTCACCTTTAAATGAACTTGGTATAAAGTTCTTCTTTGGTGCTTCAATCAAGGTTGAAGTTTCATTTCAGCTAAAAGGGGCATCATGGCTTATTACACAACATTACAAGATAAAACAGGCCTGATTGAAATGGTCTAAAGGCTATCAGCCCAGAGACTGCCGGTGGAGAAAAACAGCACAGTAGACAAATAAATCTGACAATTTCAGTGGTTCTGTCGGGTGCCTTGGGTCAAATTTACCACCCTGACTACCAGGTCAAGGACATCACAAGAAATTATGTCAGCCAAAACACCACAAAACACACAGAAATTTGTTATTATCCTTGCCTCCATGTTCCCCTTTGTGAACTTAAAAAAATAATGAGTGGGACACTGTGTAAATGGCATTTCCTGAGAGACGGAACCGAAATGAGATGCTGCTGCACACATCTTCTGTGGCTGAGGCATCAATGGTCATTTTCTCCTCCAGAATTGTGGATTCATTACATCTCTGCTCTTGGGCCCATGTGATTGAACCATCCCTCCATTTCTCTTTCTTCCAGCGTGTCCACCGAAGTGCCTCACGTAGCTCGTCAGCATTTTCAGTCGCACATTTGTAGCGTGCCGCACTCTCCCTGGATATGACCCTGCAGCAATGCAACTGCGCTCCATCCAGCCTCCATTTTCTCTAACATTGGTGGACATTCTCGCACATGTGGATGCTGACCTCTCTGTGGTCTCATCAAAGCATGGAATCAGCCTTAATTTAGTTCCATGACCAGGACTCATTCTTGCCATCCACGACTGCCTCTGTGTCATCATGGGTTGAGGAATAACTAGGTCTCTTTCCTCACATGAGCAGCTTTTTTGTTTTCATCTTATTAAGTATTCCTCTGTACATTTTCCACCTTACTGACATGCCATCAGACCCTTCAGTGGCTAACAATAGATTTGGGACACAAGGATGTCGGAGACATTAAAGGACTGGTTCACCTAAAAATTTAAATTATGTCATCATTTACTCACCCTTGTGTCATTGCAAACCTATATGGCACTCTTTCAGAAGAATATTCATGCAGTTATTTTCCATATGACAGTTTCATTAATATTACATTTATGAATATGGCAGGTGCTTTTATCGAAAGCAACTTATGGTACATTGGATTCAAGGTATAGGTCTTTCATGAATTTCCTGGGAATCAAAACCATGTCATTGCTTATTGCTTGCACCATATAACTTCAATATATATATATATAATTTTCTGCAAATTATGTAAATTTCAGCTTGGTTGCTGGATATAACGCTGTTGTTTGTAAATAAAATGTTTAGTGGCACTAAAACTTTTGGACAATTGTTGATTGACACTAGCGCCAGTCTTTGGTTTTAGCATAGACCCGCCCTGAGTGAGCTGTAAAGAGTCAACAGCTGTAACAGTTGTTGGATGTGATAATGAACACAGCAGTTGTCAATTGCTCCCGACATCTGAGCCGCTGAAGATGCAGTGGATTACTTTTGTTTCTGAAGGGAATGCGCACCCCCGATTTACCTAAATGCTTCTATGTTCACGCGAAATCATTCGTGATCCAGTTTCACCTACATGAGTAGTGGATATGAGTTTTTTTATTTTGGCCTTTCCAATTGCCTTTCCTAATACTCTGCTAGTTAGCAAGTTCCGCGATGAAATTTGGCTAAAGTTTATAGACTCAGATAACTGCTCCTCACCCCATGGAAGAGAGGGGCAGGGTGAGCAGAGCTCATTAGCATTTAAAGGGACATGCACTGAAACGGGTCGCTGTGAACAGAACTGTTTTTGACAAGGTAAAAATGTGTTGTTTTACACTATCATTGAACAATTTTAAACAAAGTTGTAGACTTTTCATTAAGACCCTAAAGAGTCATATCAACTTGTGGAAAATTGGCATCCAATGATCCCTTTCATGAATAATCTGCCCTGTAATGAAAATCAGTGCAAACTGGAATAAAAGATGATGCCATTTTTCTACCTATATGGCCAGATTTACTAAACAGGGCAAACTAGCATGAGAGCGCAAATCCAAAACAACGCTGATGAACGTAGAATTTTCTGCGGTTGATTTACTGACAACGTGCAAGTGAAAGAACACAGACACAATATCTCATGTACATATTGACCAACGCAATATACCAAGCACAGTGCAAATTAGCGTAGTCAAAATAAGCAGAGCCAATGCTCATCAGGTGCGAGTGATCTACTTATGACACATGCGCAAAATAGTTGAAGACATGCTTTAAGACAGGCCCTAAATAATGGAGCAAATATCAGTAATTTGATGAGCACAAATGTTCATAAATAATGTTGAGTGATTCATGTTAATAATATCCTGCCTTAAATTCAGCATGTGAAAGGGAAACTCCAACAAATGCATATTCAATCATTTCAGGCGCAAAAATAACTGTCCACGCCTTTTCAGAGCTAATTCTTCACTGTGTGTCTGTAGTAAATCCTGACAGTGCTATATCAATGCCAAAAGACGGTTTACACTAGTGCAGGCTTTTATTCCTGTTCACACAAATTTTCACTACATGGGAGATTATTCATTAATAAACTGAAATTACTATAAATTATACTTCAAATGAGCAAACTTGAAAGCTTGCTTTTTCCAAGTTTTTTTTTGATTGTGTGTGTGTGTGTGTGTGTGTCATCAACAATTAATTTGATCCATCTCCACCATATGAGTTTCATGACCCTGTGCAATGTCACACTGTATTGACCTTGACAGAAATCTATATCAATTGGACAGCCATTCAAAACTGGAGAAAAATGTGCACAAGCAAGTGTTTCAGTCAATATTCAATTGTTTTACTCACATTGATGGTTGTGACATACTAGCTGTCATTTCCTGCTTGCTTTGCTGGGCAGCCATTTTAGAAAAAAATGTCAGCTGGTTAAATCCAGAGTGTTTATTGATTAAAGCTGGAGGAAATCAGTCCATATGAAAACAACTGGCATTTGATCATTTCATGTGCGGTAACCTCTGGGTTTGTTACTCTTATTTGGTTTTATTGGTAACTCTGTTTAAACACAAGTTGGTATACAAACATTTTGTAATATCGATTGTCAGACAAACAGGGTCCAAATGAGAATTTAACTGAATTTAATTCCAGCATTGCAAGCAGATATGATTTACCTCTCTGTAGATGCACACACAGGCACCAGGAATCGTATCTCTTCCAAGGGCAGGTGCAATACCAATCCCATAAGAGTTATTTTTAGAGCTAAATTACGTCTGATAGTGTCCTGTGGCAATACAATTTTCTCAAATAAGATAAAAACAAATTCATAATCTTAAAATAGCTACATTGCGCTAGAAAAGGGTAGTGTAAATTGTATGCCTTCATGAGTTCTGTATTATATCAAACTGTATTCATAACTGGCCAGTATTAATTGTACTTAATTATGAGTTTTTCAAAAACATTTGAATGACAGCAAGAATGTGCTGAATTGTAATTAAAATAAATTCAACACAGTCACATAAAAAAGTGTTTATTTTAGTCAAACAACTTAATAATTTTTGATTCAATGTAAATTATATTGTTGCTGTATGTGAGACATATTGTTTTTTTACTAAGTTCTGTACTGTCAGATCAATGGATCTATCTATATCTATCTATCTATCTATCTATCTATCTATCTATCTATCTATCTATCTATCTATCTATTTATCTATCTATCTATCTATCTATCTATCATCTCCACAAACACAACACACACACACACACACACACACACACACACACCACACACACACACACACATCAATTGAATGGAGTCAGGGTGCTTAGAGACAGAAAGAGCATGATTGTTTAAGTTAAAATCAGCTGTTCAAAAAAATTTATTAGTATTTTCCATATTATTTTGTATTATTGGTCACAACTGTGTAAAACTGATCATGAGGAACAAACCTGGAAAACTTTGTTTGAAGTGTGTCATCCCTTTTACTTGAACTATCAAGAAAACAAATCATGTTTTGTGCAGGAAGTGAAACCGGGGTCGAGTGAGTTTACAGATTCCATCCTGTGAGTCGTGTCACCCATCTGATATTTCAAGCTGCACAGCAGCCGAATATGGATTCACTTCACTGCTCCTGTGATTTCCTCTGTGGCGGCACCCTACTCTTCTCCCAGAATTCATTGCACTCGGTTTAGCTTTCCCCCCTCTCGCTGTTTCTTGTCATTCATGTTCAACATGCTTTGGCCTGCTAATGAAGTCAAGCTTGCTCCCAGGCAACCGTGCAGCTCAAACGACTCATGCTAAGCTGTTTGGAATTCTGAAGACTTGCAAACACTTCATGCAATAATCAATTGAAGACTTAATGAGGGTTTCTTATTGAGACTGTAAATGTGTGTGGATGTTCTTCAAAGCACTGAATCAACACTGATTATGCTATGCAAACTATATCAAGGTTCAAGGTTTCTTATTTTGTCATAATAAATTATACAGGAGTATAATCAAAGTGAAATGAAGTCAAATCAGGTCCGCTCAATACAGTGCAAAGAATAAAATAAAAATTAGTAAAGTAAATCAAAGTTCAAACACAAGAGCAAATATGTATATATATATATATATATATGTATATAGGTAAGTAAAAAAAGAGAAAAAAAACAAACAAAAGAAATAAAAGTAAAATGTGCACAATAGAATAAAAAGTGCAAAACAAATAGAATGTAAAAAAACAAAAAAACAATAGGATGTGCAAAAACGTATGCCGGGATATATAAATAGTAATATGGGGAATGAGACGTATGTGCAAACGGGTATATGTATGTACACTAGCAGCAATATGGTGGTGAGAATATGAATGTTATGGACTGAGTTTGTGTGAGGAGCCTGATGTGGGGGATGAAGCTCCTCCTCAGTCTCTCATTTTTGTCATCAAGCTCCTGAAGCCTTTCAGATGGCAGAAACATGAAAAGATGGTTTACCGGGGTGATTGAGTCTTTGATATTTTAGCAGCTCTGCTTTGCAGTCCAGAGGTAGATGTCCTGCAAGAGGGGAGAGCAACCCGAGATTGACTCAGCTAAGCGCAGACTCTCTGTAAGCCTTCAATTTGGTTTTTGGCTAATACCACCTCATGCACTATCAGTACACTTTCTATGGCCCCTGAATAGAAAGTTTTACAGTTGCAAGGTGAGACCCTGAATTTCCTCAGCTGTCGCAATGGGTACAGTCTTTGCCTGGCTTTCTTGATTGTGGAGTGTGCATCCTTGTCATCCTCGGAGTGTTTACACCGAGGTTTAAGCTACTCACCCTCTCCACATGGGTCCCATGTATAAGAGGAGTGAAGGGTCGCTGCTGATCTTCCTGAAGTCCAAACAACTCTTATTTTTTTCACGTTCAGAGAGAGACAGTTTCCTGGCACCATGAAATGTAAGGCTTCTACCTCATCAAGTATGGGGGTCGTCATGGCTCAATGAGGCCCAGAACCACAGTTTGATTTAACGATGAAGTGGAGCTGTGAAAACACAGTCGTGGAGGTGAGAGAGAGTAGAGCAGGGGACTGACACAGCCCTTGGGGCTTATGTTCCGTATGGATTGGAGGTGAACTGCACTTTCAATTGTGGTCTGGCGGTGAGGAATTCTTGAATCCAGTCACAAAGTGAAGGTTTTTGCACAGAGTTTGACAGCTAGCTGGTGGGGACTATAGTGTTTGAAAGCTGAGCTATAGCTAATAGCAGCCTGACATAGTTGCCATTTTTGCAAAAATTTTGAGCGGAGCTAATTCCAGGCGACTGAAACGCAGCAGCGCCACCGGAAGTTATATCCAGTTAATTATATATATACAGTATGCTGTATGTATGTATGTGATCGTCTTCATTATTTTAAAGTCCAGAAAGGCAATTTGAAAATAATTATTTCTAATTACTTCCTAAATGTTTGTACAAACCATTGTGGATTTCATTTAAAAGTAGACGTCAAAAACTGTTTTTGAAAAATTGGTGGATTTGATTCCAAAATAACTGATTTTGCGTAATAGAGCAAATCATTAGTTCACATCTTGGTTGCTCGCTAATAGTGATGCAAAGTCCATTTGAATTACACAAACTGGTTCCTTAAAACGATTTGTTTCAATGAATTGGTTAAAATACTTAATGGATTTATTAGTATAGCCATTGTTAAATATTATAGCCGTTGTTGCATCTTAAAAAGTACATATAGTATTACTCTGTGTCATGATATGTCACGGTAAAACATTTTAATAAAGCTGTATGTGTGAACACATTGCTGATTGTGAGCTTTTATTCACTTATGTGGATGAGGTTTTTGTCACTGTTTCATTCTGTGATCCCACATGTCGACTGGCATATGCCTGAACTAATATTGATTAGCCTACATCTTGGACATGTTACATTAAAGTTCTGCACGTACTGTAAAAGACACAATGAAAAAAAATTGCACAAATGTGGATTTATTCTAGCTATCTAAAGTATGTAAAATAAATAAATGAGTCTTAGAAACTCCATGATTTAGCTTAAAGAGTGAAACTGCCTTGTGTTGTCCACAATTGACAGTTTGAGCACTGCTTTGCATTACATGAAGATAGATTAGATGCTGATCATCAATTAATACTAACAAAGTTGAAAAGGAGGGAAGACTCTCAGAGGGAGAGAGATTCAAAAACGGCAGTGAGAAATCAATTCCAAAAACCAGGAATCAGAGTCGTTAAATGGCCTTTAAAGACTAAATAAATAAATAGGAGACAGAATTAGCAGATTTATAAAAAAATACTTTAAACTTGTACAGATTAAGTAAAAATTATAATGTAAAAATTATATTTAATTTGTATTAAACAAAAATAAGCACAAAATATTTTGGTAACACCTTAATATAGGGACCAATTCTCACCATTATCTAGTTGCTTTTTAGTATGCCTATTGTAACGGAATCAACAGAGGAGGTGTGCGGATCCATCTGCAAGCTTTTATTCAAGGGTGTGATCATAAAACAGGCTTAGGTCGACAACAACAGAATCCTGAGAGCAAACAGAATCCTGAGGGCGAGGCAAAAGGGGAATCCACAAGATGAGCTAGAGTCCAGGCGAGGTGCTAACACAGTCCGAAACAGCAAGGCAAAGGGTAATTCCAAAACAGGCTATGAACTTCAGGTCAGGCAGAGATCAGACGAAATGAGAAAACAGGCAAGGATCAAGACACGGGTAAACAGACTTAGGGTGAATCCCATTTCTCTGTCTTACCCCTTCCCCTTCGTCTTACCCCTAGCCCTTGTCCCTCGAAACCGAGTGGTAAGCGCTAGGGGTGAAAACATACCCCTATGAAATGAGACGCCACTTGGTTACTGTTACGTCATCATACATCGTCTCTAGCTGGCTGCTACGTCACCAGAGGCGACAAGTGTTGATCACAAACTCTCCGTCTAAAAGTGTGTGTATGTCGATTGCGTGGGTTTTAGTGATGTTTCTCTATTCAGAAAAATGCGGGACTGTTGTTCAAATCAGCAATGTAACGTTAGCGTGGAAAAATTACGATTTTTTAAAACGTTTCAATTAAGAACATGGTTGCAAATATATATGTAAGTTACAGGACTGTGTAGCGCACAAAACAAGACTGTCGTAATTTTAAATAAATTATTTAAGCCGAAAATACTCTCTGGATGATTTGGCCGCAGTGTGTTCTGGGTACCCCTTGGTTTCAAGTAAGCTCGCAAAATTCTTGGTTTTAAGGGGTATCTACCCCTTCCCCTTAGCCCTACCCCTCGATCAAAACCAGAATTGGGACAGCCCTTACTCTCACGTGAATGCGCAAAACTAAGGGGAAGGGGGAAGGGGAAGGGGAAGGGGTAAGACAGAGAATTGGTAAAGAACAAGACTAAACTAGACAATGGGAACTGGGAAAAGTAACTATCGCTATACAGTGAAAGATGCTAAACAATAGTCCGCGGTTTGAGAAGGACCTGAGTGAGTGTAATATGGTGTGTGTGATTGGTAACAGCTGTGTGTAATCAGTGCAATGAATGATGGGAAATGCAGTACAGAGTTATTATTTATTAAGTCTACAGTATACTGTCCTGCACATTTTATTTATATTTTATTAGTTTTTATTCTTTTTTCTTTTACTTATTTTTTTCATACCTATATTTATGTATATTCTCTTGTGTTTGTATTCCATATAATTTAACTGTCCATGGAGCGGACCTGACTTACTTTTCACTGCTGATTATATTCTGTATAATTGGGTACGTGACGAATACAAATCTTGAATCTTAAGTGAAGTGTAACAGTCTGTGTGGTGTGAGAGTCAAGTCACCTTTATTTATATAATACAAATAAAAATTGTGTATAGTCAAGAGCCAATATGATGGACGGGCGACCTCTGGTGGTAATTGGACGGAAGTCCATGAACCCGGATTGTGACACCTATTAGGCTGTTTATTATTACTTAAAAATCTATATTCTGCATGACCATATTATACATCCCTAATCCTTCCCAATACCTAAACTTAACAACTATCTTACTAACTATTAATAAGCAGCAAATTGGTAATTTATTGAGGTAAAAGTCATAGTTAAAAGTCTGTTCATAGCGATAATTGGAAATTTAAACCAGTCGATATGTATAATGTAGTAGTATGTAAGAGGTCTGATTACCTGAAAGTGTTTTTTTGTGTGGGTTTTTTTTTTTTGCATTCTGGTTATAAATCTTGATATTTTGGCACCCTTGGGAGCTATATTCTGTGGAGATACAAATATACTGCTAATTGTTTTTTTTCTTTGTTTGTTTTTTTCAGACATGTACGCAACCCATTATGTATTCTATCTTACAAACTGGTGGTTCAAAAACAAAAAGCATGCCTTTATTACCTATCAGCATGTGAGCAGATGTTGGATCAAGACATACCTGCGAGCCTGGCTCTCTGTGGTGCCTGGGGCCAGTGGAGAGCATGAGCGCGTCTGTGTCTCTGTCTGTGTGTGAGCTCCTGTTCAGCTCAGACGCTGTAGAGTTGACCTTCTCTCTCTTGCTGCTTAACCTAATCAATTATGGTTCAGAACAGAAGCCAATAGTGTGTGCGTGTGCAGGGGGTGCAGCAGACGACCTTGTCAAACCCGGAGGAGACTGAATAATTCCCTTTGAGTCCCATAAAGAAACCCACGGCGCAGTCTGATACAGAGAGAGTGAGCGTGATAAAGAGAAAACGTGAAAGACTAAATGAAAATGTAGATTAGAACATTTTCTGAAGATAATGTGAATGGTACTTTCTTGTGCAGAACTCACCACCAGTATATTGTGCATTATTACCCACAAAGGGAGATTTTTTTTCTTCATTCATTTTTCCAAAAGGGATCCTTAAAATAGTCTTCATTAAAGCTTAATAAGCCATGAACAACAAGCAGCTACAAAGTGAACCAATTACAAACTTTAATTTGCAGCAAAAACAAAAATAAACATAATTATTTAAATTAAAAACAATGGTGAATTATAAATCTCTATATAAAATAAAACTTACAAGTAAAAGAAAATGTATTATAGTTTACATTTATATTAAATGCAATTAGTTGAATTCAAAGCACTTCTTTACCCACTTACTTTAATTGCATCTTTGTATTTAATTTCATAATTGCTTCTGTTGTCTTTGAAATATGGTTACATTTTACTGCAGAATGTACTGACAAGCATTTATGGTAATGTAGATGTTTATTTGTGATTACACATTTGCAATGAAGACTTTTAGTTCGTTACACTTTATTTTGATTGTCCACTTTAGACATTCTACTAACTATAAGTAACTTAGTAACTACATGTCAACTACATGTCAACTAACTCTCAGAGTAGACTGTTAGGGTAAGTTTGGGGTTAGTAGAATAAGTTGACATATACTTGCAAAGTTTCTCATAGTCTGTATGTTTTTTTGTGGACCCATCAAGACAGTCTTCTTGTATGAGCCATGCTTACTTTCTTTTCTTTAATTTTTATATATGTTCATTTAAATATTAGTTTGCTGCTTTATTGTTAATGTTGTTTATTTCTCTGAGTGTGTGCCCTCTATAAGTGTGAAGGGAAAATGTTTAAAATGATATGTCATCCCTAACATGAGGGCGGCGCTGGTGCGAGAGCATACAGCATACTCAAATGACTGCTAGTTGACACGTAGTTGCAAAGCTACTTACTGTTAGTAGAATATATAAAGTGGACTATCGAAATAAAGTGTTTACTTTTAGTTTACTACATTTAAAAATATCTCCTTTAATGTAATATCAAAGTTTAAATTATAATCAAGTACTTCATATGTGCTTATGCTAGTCAACACATTAGTGTAGACTTTAAAATGCAAGTGTAGACTTTAAAACACTACAAAAGACTGTTTACTATCAAAGTTACTTTTATCAACTAGAGTATATTATGGAAGCCTGTTTCTGCCTGTGAATATATATATATTATATATATATATATATGTGTGTGTGTGTGTGTGTGTGTGTGTGTGTGTGTGTGTGTGTGTGTGTGTGTGTGTGTGTGTGTGTGTGTGTGTGTGTGTGTGTGTGTGTGTGTGTGTGTGTGTGTGTGTGTGTGTGTGTTTTAAATTGCAACTTTTTATCTCAAAACACTTTTTTTTGCAATTGCGAGTTTATATCTTTTAAATTTTTTCGGACTGACTTTCTGTCATATAAACTTGCAATTCTGACTTTTTCTCAGAATTGTGAGATATAAACTCACAATTGTGAGTTATAAAGAGAATAAAGTAAGAATTGCAAGATATAAACTCACAACTTCAAGATTTAAACTTTTTTCTAACAATTTTCGAGTTTGTATAACACAATGCAGACTGTTTTTCTTAGAATTGTGAGATATAAACTCGCAATTGCGAGTTATAAAGTCCCATTCTGAGGAGAAATAAAGTTGGATACGTTGTCAGAATTGCGAGTTTAACTCACAATTCTAACTGAGAAAAAAATAAGAATTTATAACTCGAAGAAAAATATCAATTGCAAGTTTGTATCAGGCAATTCTGAGAAAAAAATAATAGTTGTAATTCACAATTAGTTTTGCTATATCGAATTGAGAAGAAAAAATTGAGTTTATATCAATTCTACGAAGAAAAAGGTCAGAGTTATGCGTTTGTATCTCAAAAATAAAAATTTAATTGCGACTTTTTATTTAAAAATTCTGACTTTTTTTCTCTCCATTTCGACTTTACATCTCCCAATTCTGAGAAAGAAATTCAGAATTGTGAAATAAAAAAGTAGCAATTACCTTTTTTATGTTTATTCAGTGGCAGAAATGGGCTTCCATAGCATATATACTAGAAGTATACACTAAATCTACTTTTATACAAAATGAGGTAAACATCTTCTCCACATTGATGTTCTCTCTTTCCACAATAATTTGAATGTACAGCACCGCATCGAGTGGGTTCAACTGGACAGGCTAAAAAAAAGCATTAAAATGCAACGACACCTCATCATCGCATCTTGTGTGCCAAGCTGCCTGAAAAACACCTAAAATTCGAATGCAGCCTTTTGCATTCGAATGTGTATTTTTATTTTAAATTCGACAAATATTCAAAATTCAATTTTTTTTTTAACAGCCCTAAAAAGCATTTTGTTAAGATCTCGAGACACCTACATTCACTTCTGTTTCTCAATACAACAATGCACCCTGTTTGGACGGCTTATAAACACAGTTTATAGAACTTTTTTCACCCATTTTATGGGAAAGCATTTATATGATTGCTGAGGGAAGTAATATCACACCTTCCCCAGCAAACCGCACAGATTGAAATATCACTCATGACCTCTTCACAAACGGATCATTTATGTAAATTGTACTACTGTATACTTAAACAGTAGGAGTGATTCCACAATGTCTTCTTTAAAAAGTTATGGTGTGGCTGCTGGGTTTATACAGCTAACAGAAGTTCTCAATGTACAATGTGTTATTTAAATGTTACGAAGAAAACACCTGAAATTATCTTTATGCAATTAAAGTAAACTGACTTATTGTACCGACTTCAAATTTAATGTCCGTAGCCCATGCTGTGTGACATTCAGCAGTGGTGTCTGTAATTATTCCCCATCACTTTACTGCCATACGTTCATGCAGGAAGGCTGAAGTTCTGAGAAATCTCTCAGATTTATAGTTTTCACTGTTTATTTTCCATGAGGCCATGCTGTGCTGGGCAATCTTCTCAAAGTCACCCTCAGTCATGTCAGGGTTTGGCTGAACTGAACCGGACTGACAGCCCCCTCCACGCTAACATGTAATTAAAATGTCTTGTAATGAGATGGCTGCACATTGGTGCACACACAATGTGATGATTAGGGTCTGTGAGACTTTCCGCACTGAAGTATGGACAAGACAAACAAGCGATGGCCGTAATTTGGTCTATATCACAAATGCTTCCTTCACAGGAAATTGAGTGAGATATAGCCAGTTATTGCTGTTTTGTGTGGCATACATAAAGCACATACTGTCAAGGGACAGCGAGGTATATCATATTCCACATGGATTACCGCTCAGTCTTTATGATACCGAAGCTATTTTGATGCTACTTATTCCCTTGTGGTGGCAGGGTTGCTATAACAACAGTAGGGAATGATCGCCATTTAATGAGAGTGACATTTTAAAGTATTTACCATGCACGGCTTTTACAATAATAAATATTACAATATAAAATAACACTTGCATTTGCATAGTAGTGTAACATTAACATAAACCTTTCTGTTTTATTAGTGAGCTCATCATGCAAGCACGTTTAATTGTGTTCTCATGCAGTGTGATAGAATGCAAGCGACTTGCTCTTGGACTGCAGCCTCGAACTTGTGTAAGGATGAGGAAAATCTGTCTATTTCTGATCGCTTTTATTCTATGAAACAGCATTCTATGCAATTACATCTTTCTGGTCAGTAGTTATGAGAACAGAGATTGTGTGCAAAAATTACGCTCTTTTGAATATACATTTGGTACATTGTTACTCATTCTGTATTAAAGGGATAGTTTACCCAAATTAAAATGTTCTCATCATTTGCTCACCCTCATGTAATTCCAAACTCTAGACTTTGGTTAATCGATAAAAGACAAATTAATATAAGTTAATAAAACCAAAGTGGTTTTTGACCTTTCCAAAAATGCATTATAAAATGAATCCATATGAATTAAGCGGTTTAATCCAAATCATGTGAAGAAATATAATTGCTTTATATGATGAACAGGTTTAATTTAAGCTTCAATAAAATACCTTAATATGTATTTTGAAGATTGACCAAAGTACTATGGGTTAGAATAGAATGACATTACGGTGGGTAAATTAAGACAGAATTATCATTTCTGGTGACTCATCCATATATGGAGACATATATGAATGACTGAATTTTAGCGACAGTGAATCGCTAAATTAACACATGAAAATCGAGGAAGCATGGAATCATGAGTCATTTGTTGTTTCAGAACCAGCATTGTTGTCAACTTTTTCCATAAAGATTATTCAAAGCTGATGCATTATTATGGCATGTGACATACATTGTTTTATTTTATATCATCAAACATAAAACAAATAATTATTATGTTTGAGCTAAATTTAACATTGTATTGAAACTTTTTGGAATTGAATGAATTATTACATACATTGCTTCATCTTCATACCATCTTTTTCATGGAGTTTGCTCTGAATTGGATTGTTTTCTCCACAAATAATAAAAAAAGGTTTCTTTGTAGGCAGCTCATTAGGTTTTTGTACAGAGCAATGTATTTATTTAAACTTTTAACTCGTTCTAGTAAAACTTGTAAATAATCCTGATCCAAAGGATTGTGACCTGAATTCTGAAAGATAGGATATGTTACTGAAATAAGATCTGTTGCTAGACCTGAACAACAATCCTATCAAACATACATAATCCTAACCCCAACCCTAACATCTGATTGTTCATAAAGAACATTGTTCCAGGACCAACAAGTTTGTTGACACAAGAACATGCCCTACTTGGTGAAATCACTCTGAGCTTTGCCAATACGTTATTATTTTACAATGTGTTCTACTTTTCTAGGATGGCAGGTTTGTAAATGTTTAAAACAAACGTATGTATTACTTACAGACTTTATGTTCTTGGCTCATTTGATGATGACATCTGTATGTTCCCTATCTGTCGGTCACTACGAGTTATGTCGTGACGACATAGGGGATTTACTTGGAAGCCCCGATCATCTGTGACTAAAGAGAAAACGCCAATGAAATTGGCTAGTGGATTTTGCATACCTGAGCCACTCCCCGTGCGGGTATAAAAGGGCGACAGGTGCGTCCACTGATTAGATTTTTGCTTCGGAGCCGAGTGGATGAGAAGTGTGCTGATCTCCACAAGCCTTTCATCTCTTATTTGTTCCTGGTTGGCGTAACGGTGCGATCAGCGGAGTCCCTCTCATCAGCGATTCCTCTGGGCATTTCAACTAAAAGAGCAAATTCTAAAAAAGCAAATCACAGACGATCGCGTCTTTTTTAAGATGCCGTTTCGTCCATGTGCTTCTGGTTGCGATCGTTCCCTGTCTGCGGATGAAGGACACGATCGTTGTCTTCAGTGTCTGGGCTTCCAACACGCTGAAAATGCATTCGTGGATGACTCATGCGCCTGTTGTGGGCATATGAGCATGACTTCGCTGCGATCTCGCCTTTCCTTTCAGAAAGGATTGGCACCCTCTGCCGCCACCAGTGCTCTGTTCTCTGGCTCGAGCAGAGAACCACCGGCTGGCGCTCTGGGAGATCTGAGGGTGACAGTAAGAGCCTCTCCGCCAGGCACGTCCCCACGGACCTCTTACTCCTCACGCAGCGAACATCCCGTCTGGTTCCCGGGTGATTTCGCTGGTCCGTCCCACGGGTCTCCCAGCATTTCATTCGGTGCGCCATCCGTGGATAGGATGTCGATCACAGCATCGGGGGATGGGTTCACATCCTCTGAGGATGAAGGTGCTGCCCCCCGCCCCCAGAGCTGACGGCCATGCTTACCGCGCTCACTTCCATCAAAAAGGTTGGGGACCTCCAAGCGTTTTCGGTAAGCGAACAGTGCCTTGTGTTCGGGCCGGTCTACTCTCACGTTGTCTTGAGACCCCGGCCTGGATACGTGCCCAAGGTTCCAACCACGCCGTTCTGCGATCAGGTGGTGAACCTGCAAGCACTGCCCTCGGAGGAGGCAGATCCAGCCTTAGCGTTGCTGTGTCCCGTAAGAGCATTGCGCATATACGTTGACCGCACCCAGAGCTTCAGAAACTCTGAGCAGCTCTTTGTCTGCCACGGAGGTCAGCAGAAAGGGAAGGCTGTCTCCAAACAGAGGTTGGCCCACTGGATAGTGGAGGCCGTCGCCTTGGCGTACCAATCGCAATGCAAGCCGTGCCCCCTGGCGGTGAGAGCTCACTCCACTCGGAGTGTTGCCTCCTCCCATGCGTTGGCGCACGGCGCCTCTTTGGCAGACATCTGCAGAGCTGCGGGCTGGGCGACACCGAACACCTTCGCAAGATTCTACAGTCTCCACGTTGAGCCAGTTTCTTCCCGTGTGTTGGGTAACAGGTAATGAGGGGGAAGAACTAGCCAGTGTCATGCTTGCTGCGCCATTTCCCCTCACCCGGGGATACGAGCACCTTTTTCCTCCTCCAGTTCAGTTCCCCGGACGGTGAACCCTGGTGGAATCCTCCAAGCACCCCCGGCAGTCAGACTGGGCGGAGCAGTCTGACGCCAGGCCCAGTACTGGTGTTAGCTCACCCGGGTCTCCGGTTAGCCCCTGTACTGGGCTAGGTGTCCGTATGGCCTGATTCCCCTTCGGGTAATCCCATATGTGTATTCTTCCACGATAAGGTTTCTCTCACGGTAAACCCGTGTCTTCTCTTTGACAGAGCTTCTGTCAGGTTCTGCTGGCAGCCCTCCTCCCTATCACTAGGTAGGATCTACCCCAGTGTCCAGTCGTATGTAGTACTGCCCCAGGCCTGGGTCAGTCCATATCAGTGTCTCCACATGTTACCTCCCTTCGGGCAGAATGTGGCCTCCATAGCGCCCTTCTCCGGAAGGCTCGCTTCTCTGTCGTTACAGCAAGCTGTAACAACAAATAGGAAAGACCTGAAGCCGTCCTTCACTGAAGGTCGAAATCCCTTACGATTTCCGTGGGGAAGAGAACAGCGGCTTAGCTATCTCCAGCAGCGATGTACTCAGTGGCCCCGGTGGGCACCAAGGTTAGCGAATTTGCGCTGGGGCGGTGGGAAGGTTGCAACCTCTTGCATGGCATTTGTCTGTCATGCGCTCGCTTGTCAACATCTGCATGCCACAAGGTTGTGACGGGTTTCAGCTTGTGGCGCTTTCCATAGGACCCCTATGTCATCACGATATAACTCGTATTGACCGACAGATAGGGAACGTCTAGGTTGCGTATGTAACTCCCGTTCCCTGATGGAGAGAACGGAGACGTTATGTCCCCATGCCACAATCTTGAACCATCGCTGGTTGCCAGGGACTTGTCTCGGCCCCTCAGTGTAAAACCTAATCAGTGGACGCACCTGTCGCCCTTTTATACCCGTATGCACGGGGAGTGGCTCAGGTATGCAAAATCCACTAGACAATTTCATTGGCGTTTTGTCTTTAGTCAGAGATGATCGGGGCTTCCAAGTAAATCCCCTATGTCGTCACGACATAACGTCTCCGTTCCCTCCATCAGGGAATGGGGGTTACGTACATAACCTAGACGTTCCCATTGATAGCTGACAAGGCTGTGATTCCAGCAATGCTGTGAAAGAGATATCTTGATCCAAGATCTTCAAGATAACTTTGAGATCTAGTAATTCAGATGAAAACCTACAAAATGTGAAATTTGATTCTCTATTTGGTTCAGAACTACGGTGGCCGAGAGAGCTCAATGCGCTGCAAATAGAAAAAAACACCTTAAATTAAAAAAACAACTTCCTCAATTTGAAAACACGCTGCATGCAAAACACAACCAAAAAAAGAAATGCGCTGCAAATAAAAAAAACGCCTGCAAAAAGAAAACAACTTTTCGCAATTTGACCAAACACATGCAAATCAAACACAACCAAAAAAGAAAACGCTTAAATGAAAAAACCACCTGCAAATTAAGAAAAACATTTCGTCATTTGACACAAACACTACAAATGCACCAACACAACCAAAAAAGAAACGCCTGCAAATAAAATGTATTTGGTTGGTTTTGTGAATTTGCAGTGTGTTTCTTTATGTTTGTGTTGTGAGCTTTTCACATCTGCTGTCCAAAATAATGAAAAAATGTTCTTGATTTGCTGGTGCTTTTTCTATTTGCATGTGTTTTCTGAAGTTGCAGCGCGTTGAGCTCTCTCTCGGCCACCATACAGAACATTTCAAAAAATAAAGAAAATTGACTCTTAGGCTATGATCAACTTGGTGTCTCTTTTAAATGCCAGCATCTGTTTTATATAATCAATGCCAACCTGTTTTCAAAAAAAGTCCTGACGCTTTTTTAAAACGATCGTGTCTTTTTCTGCACTAGCTTTTTTCGGAAAAAAGTTGAACTTTTCTGAAAAAAACACCCTACATCAAGGCCTTTTTGAGTTCAATGACAAGCGAGTGGCGATGTTTCCAAACAAAAAACACAAGAAAAGGATAGCCGGTAGACAGATCATCCAACAAGGAGTTGTATGAAACAAGGCATCATCCAACCGGAGCTCCTCGACTAAATTGTTGGAAGAACCATAAAGTTTCCTTCCCTGTATAATGTCGCGCTCCCACAAACATCGTTGTGAACCGACATACCCTCCCCGTTATCTTCAAAAGCCAATGTTAACTTCAAAATCCGACATTTCTGCAGCACACAGCGCTAGGCTACCATTGCAGCTGTTGTTATAGCAGCAAAAGACGCACTCGGCTGCTATTTGTAATCAAAACGCTGCCAGCTTTTGATTTGACTAAAAAAGCGCTCGTCAACTTTTTCTAGTCAAAAAAGATGCCAAGAGTGAACACGCCCTTAGAACACTGATGACAAGCAAATGGTACAGGTGATGGGCAAAGGGGATGACTCTGTGTCATAGTGCCATGTTAATTTAATTTATATCAAAGCATGTATGATTTTCATAGAGTCATATGAAAATATTAGTGAAACCCATGGAAACAGTTGGCTTAAATAAGCTGATACACTCTTTCAAATGGCACAATAAATGGACATTTTGTAGACATTTTCACAGTACATAAACAAAAAAAAAAATCAGATCTGTCACAATGAAAAATAAGTACATCCTTACATTTACATCTACAAATTGTGCAGATTTAAAACAGCATCTGGTGCAAAATGAAGCTTCCAAGAGCTCCAAAATTTAATCACAGGATGTTCTACTAAGCCTTCCAACTCTTAGTGTCAAAGTGCATGCATCTAACAATCAGGAGATTGCACAAATTTGACCTGCATTCGAGACATGCAAGGAAAAAAGCCTTTGCTGCTGAACATTAAAGCAAATCTACAGTTTTCCAATGAGCATAGCGTCATTAAAAATACATTTTTGGAGTAATGTGCTCTGCAAAGACGAATCAGAGATATATTTGTTTGGCCACTCTAACAGCAAACATGTTTGACTAACTTTTCAGGAAAAGATCCTTATACCAACTGTGATGGAAATATTATGGTTTTAGGTTGCTTTACTGCCTCAGGGACTGACAACTTGCATTGATTGATTCAACTATGAATTCTGCATATCAATGAATGCTTGAAGATAATATGAGGCCATCTGTCCAAAAGTTGAAGTTGAACCAAAAGTGGACCTTTCAACAGGATAAAGATCCTAAGCATGCTAGCAAATCCACCAAAGAATAGAAGAAATGGAGAGTTATGGAATGGCCAAGTCAAAGCCCAGATGTGAAATGTTGTGTGGGGAGGGGGGGTTGAAAAGGGCAGTGCATACAAGAAAAATCCTCAAACACTTTGCAACTAAAGGAATATTGCTTGAAAGAGTGTTAAAAGGGTCTGATAAAGGGGACAATAGCAACTAAGCTACTGAGCTTATTATTTCCACAGAAGCAACTCACATCTGTTGATATTTCTGTTTAATAAATAATGGTAAACATTAATTATTCTTGTGGTTTTGTTCAAGAATATATAATTTTTTTAGGCAGTTTCAAAGATAAAGTGTTTGCTTGTCCAAATATGTAAAAAAAAACAACTACATTTGATGCTTCAAAGCTTTCTGGCAAGCTAAAAAAAAGCACCATAAACGTAGCTTATAACTTTCAGCATTGATATGTTCCAAGTCTTCTGGAGTCTTGAACTTTAAGCTGTTATTGACTGCAAATATTCACCTCCAGTGAGCTGTTAACCTTTGCAACGGTTTCTTTGAGAAATGATCATTCTGATTCCTGATACAATTCTAAATCAACATCTAAATCAAAGAAATTATAAATTATCAAATTAAAGTTTGAAACCATTACATAATGAAAGTTTAAATCATATTAATTATAATTGCATTATAAAAGCATTCCTGTAGCTAAAACAGGACACACAAACACTATGCCAAGGCCATGGGTTTGATTCCCAGGGAATGCATGAACAAAAAAAAATAAATATATAATACAATTCAAGTGTACCTTGAATGCAATAAAAGATTTGCATTAAGTTACTGTCAAATGCATAAATGCAAAAAAAGAAAAGACAAAGAAAACAGTCTTTTCCTAGGTTCCATGTAGAAAAAAATACACAATAAAGTCATGCAGGTTTAGTACAACATAAATAATGACAGAACGTTTTCTTTGGATTAACTATTCTTTGAATTGCTTTTTGAATAGAGCAATTTTTAATTGACCAGGACCCAATTTGCTGAGTGAGTGAAGGTCTTATTCCAAACAGACATTGCTGGTTCATTTAGCTCTTTTTGAGAAACTGGGTCAGTAGTGGTAATATGCAAACATGTTTTCTATACTCTTCATATAGCTCTGAACATTTAGAAATACAAGACAAGCTGGAGGATGATCAAACATTTCTCTTTCTCCATGATGGCTTTTAGAGTCAATGGAGTATGAAACCTAAAGTGCATAACCAGCAAAAGGCACAGCTAAGTGAATGTAAATATTTTTTTTTTTAATGAGAGGGTAACACCACACACCCACATCTCACGTTTTCTCGATCCTCAGAAGCTCAATTAAACATCTAAATAGGAATGAGTTGTACCAAGGCAACATTGCGATAAAGTGGCTCCTTTCCAAAATGTTGTGAGCTGCCTTTAAAGAGAGCATTTCAAGGCATCACAGGCTTTCCCCTGTGCCAAACCGATGACCCTATGAGATACTTCAATCTGACCAAATACTGCGGCATCACATGTATCCTTCTACAGAAAAAAGAAAAGTCCCAAAATGCACTGCAAAAAGGTCAGTGTGAAAAAAATATATCCAAGATATAGAATACAAGTTAATACAATTGTGATTGTGGGTGAATGTGAATGTGAATGTGTACGCTCTCTTTAAAAAAAAAAAAAAAAAAACATTATGTATATTGCAAAATTTATTTACCGTTTGGTCTTGCTCAATGGGGCTGCAACTAAAGATTATTTTTAATAATCAACTAATACATTAATTATTCTCTCTCTCTCTCTCTGAGTGGGTGTGTGTGTGTGTGTGTGTGTGTGTGTGTGTGTGTGTGTGTGTGTGAGTGAGAGAGTGAGTGAGTGAGTGAGTGTGTGAGTGAGTGTGTGTGTGTGTGTGTGTGTGTGTGTGTGTGTGTGTGTGTGTGTGTGTGTGTGTGTGTGTGTGTGTGTGTGTGTGTGTGTGTGTGTGTGTGTGTGTGTGTGTGTGTGTGTGTGTGTTATTTCACGTCATGCTTTATGGTGTCCTCCAAAGAATATACAAATCAAGAACTATTAAAAAAACTTCTACAGGACTTCAATGTAGCCCAAACTAAATGTTGTGCATTTTAATGTGCACAAAAGGAAAAATTACATTCTAAAACAAAACAAACAAACTGTTAAAATCACTAAATTAAAAATATAAAAAAATACTGTAGCTATTCACTCATCTGAACATATCATATTAGGCTATATTCATACCATATTCCTAGATACTGCACTCATAAAAATACAGTTACTTGTGTTACATGTACTGTGGCATTTTTAGCCAATACAGAGAAACATTCTTGCAACTCAACATTCTTGCACTCACTTTCTAGTCTGCACTGGCTGTAGAAAATAGCAATACTTAAATACAAGTATAACTTTTACAAATAAGGATAAACCATAAAACATAAGTTATGCGCATTAACCAGCACACACATCTGCAAGAGCACCTGACAAGTTAAACATATGCTTAAGAGTTTGTTTGAAGCACATAATATAAAATCTTCTAATATTTTGATAACTTGGTTCTTTCCAGCACTAACTATGTACATAGTAGTTATATATATGCTGTTCACTGTAAAGTGAATGATGAATGTTTTCTGTGCTAAGCGTGCAGACATTATTAATCGACAATCAAATTTCTTGTCGATTTTTTTCATTATTATTTATGATAGTATAATGGTGGTAGCTTAGCAGCATGCAAATTTCCATGTTACTGATACCAGTTGTGAGTCTGAATTTCTATAGTTACTGCCTGTAGAGTATTTGAATCATTCACTTATGGGGTTTCATTTCAGTTAGGATGCTGACTTAGCAGGTAGCTGGTTTTGTGGATGTCAAGGCAGCTTACAGAGCTGCTGTCTTCCTGTGGGAAAGAGGTACACAGCCTTAACATTCAGACACAGGTAGTCTCAGAATCTCAAAGCACATGTCTTTAGAACTGCTTATTACTTCCTTTTGACTTGCGGTTTCCTCAACAAGATGAAGGATGAATTTACATTCAGACACCTTCTATACGGCACCTTGGCATGTCTTTATTGTTCTGAAAGATTAATAGGGGAAGTACAGTGAATAACAACCACCTCAGCTGTTGTCTTTTTAATGCACAAAAAAAAGAAACCTTTGTTCTAATAAGAAGATTTGGATTTGTTTCTAAGCTGGGTTGTTGTTTAAGGATATTTTTCCCCAATGTTTGGCAAGTGGGCTAATCATTAAATTACACAAGAGAGATTTATTTGAACAGAAAAAAATGATATAACATAAGAATGTTTGAATTACTAGAACTAATCCGATGTGTTGAGAGGAACTACACATGTTTGCATTTTGATTAATCTCCCATCCTGACTGATGATACCAACCATGTCAGAAAATCAACAGACTTCCCTTCAGACTCATGAGGAAAAATCAGCAACCAAAACTAATAAAGACTGATGACAAAGTCGCGGCTTCTAGATTCCTAATGGAAACCATCAGTAGTCAGAGAACGAGTTAATCTGGCCGCTGCTTGAACAGCTGTGGCTCACTGAGGTTCACAAATACTCCACTTTCATTAGCAGACATGAATCTCTTCAAGGAGAGAGAGAGATTAAACAGCCATGTTCTCAGGTCTATTTACAACACAAATTACAATATAAATTCACAGCATATATGTGTGTGTGTGTGTGTGTGTGTGTGTGTGTGTGTGTGTGTGTGTGTGTGTGTGTGTGTGTGTGTGTGTGTGTGTGTGTGTGTGTGTGTGTGTGTGTGTGTGTGTGTGTGTGTGTGTGCTTCACATATATCTCAAGTTCAGTCAGGTCTGGACTGAAATTATGTCATCTTATACCCACCTTTTTTATTTCCTGTGAAACACAAAATAAATTATTTAGGGAAAAATGGATGGCAGGCTGCTGAATTGTTGAAAATTAATGCACTCCCAAAGGTGATAATGTGGCCACAACATGATGCAGAATGGCTGTTTCACCATGGGTGTGAATACATTTTTTAACTAGTGGTTTTTAACTAGTGCTGTCAAACGATTAATCACATCCAAAATAAAAGTTTTTGTTTACATAATATACAAGTGTGTACTGTGTATATTTATTATGTGTATATAAATACAAACACATGCATGTATATATTAAAGAAAAAAAAATGTATATATATAATATATATATATATATATAATATAAATATATAAATGTATTTATTTAAATACAATATGTAAATATGTGTATATGTAAATTAAATATGTAAATATTTCCAAAATATATACTGTATGTGTGTGTGTATTTATATACACATAATAAATAAACACAGTACACATGCATATAATATATAAACAAAAACTGTTATTTTGGATGCGATTAATCGTTTGACAGCAATATTTTAACCCATGTTATGTTGTCAATGTATTAGCTTATGGAACCAAAATTGCAGATAACGGTTCAAATTTGATATTCTCAATTTTAATTGTATCAATTTTGATGCTGCACCAAAACTACTCCTCTGACATAAATAAAGTTAAAACATTATTCAAGAAAAAAATTACAGTCAGTAAATAATATGTAAATTGAGAACAAATTACAAGCGATAGCTCAAATAAATACATAGAACAACAATGATTCAATGCTTTAAGGTTCGTAGGTGTTTAGGTGCAGGAATTGAATATTCATAAATTGTCAAATAACATTGGACAGTCTCTACTATATAAATTAAGATGGGTATTTTGACATTATTTTGTAGGTGCAAGACATGTACACACACACAAATTGTATTTAAATAATGCTTGTCTTTCATATACTTCTTTAAAACTAATGTCATGCATTTCTTAATATGTCACATTCATAAAAAAAAAAAAAAAAAAAAAAACTTGATGAAAATTTCCTATTTGTATATTGACTGCCATTTAAGAATCTGCCATGTTTCTGAGCTGGTGGGGACCAGTACAGACTCAACAGAGCAAACTATAAAAGCAGCACACCCCAATGTGTTTGTTACACTCACATCAATCACTAGCACTTCCTAACGACATTTTCATTAACTTTTCCTAAACACGTGTCTTGATGATGAGCGTGGAAGGCATATGTTTCTGGCAGCAGATGTTGGGATCTGCAGTCAGCACTTTGTGGATTTATGAGCAGTATTAATCAATCTCTCCTGAGCTGGAACATATAGACAGGATTGCAGGAATAAGTCAGTCCAACAGATGCTTGCATGTATATGTGTTTATGTGAGTGTGTGTACCATTATCAAGACTGGAAATTGATATATACTTATGACGATGGCCAAAAAGAGTTATGGGGATAGTTATCCAAAAATGAACACCCCGTCATCACTGTCATTTTAAACCTATATTGTTTTATTTCGTCTGTGAAACACACACACACACAAAAAAAAAAAAAAAAAATATTGAAACATCTATAATGAACACGATGTTGCCTAGCTTGTCGGTGAACGGCTCTGTGTAGTAAATGCCCCTCCATCTGAAAGCAGGTAATGGCGATGCCAGTTACGGAGCCGGCTTTACTGAATACAACCACTCTACAATAATAAAATTCCTCCCACTCGGCATGTTTTAATCTCCTTTAAACCAAGTCAGTCTCACTAGGCCTGCTGATTTGATCATCACCGCAGTGTGACATCACAATGGTAATCAATGCACCAAAAAAAAACAACCACATGGTTTCTACACACTTACTATAATAAAACCATGGTTAACTTTTGTAAGCATTGTTAGAGACCATCATTGTGGTCTCTGCTACTTGCAACACATTTTTGTGTTCGTTTGTGTTGCGAGTATTTGCAGTGTGTTTTGTGTTTGGTTGTGTTGCGAGTATTTGCAGCACATGTGCTGTCAAACTGATTAAGATGTTCTGGTGCTTTTTCTGTTTGCTTGTGCTTTCTAAAGTTGCAGCGCACTGAGTTCTCTTGGCCAACGTACATATGACTTTTTTCTCATCGCCTCTTGTCAGCAGAATGTAACTACGATGTGGGTAACCGTGAACTCCTGGCCATTTGATTGGCACTAGGCGAGTGGCGTCATTGGTTAGAGGGGGCAGCCCAGCCGTTCGTTGTTCGGACTGATCACCGAAATTTAGCGTACATTCGTTCGGCTACTAGACTAAATGCTAGACAGGCACGGTGGGCTTTATACTTTGGGCGGTTTGACTTTACTATTTCTTACAGACCCGCTCTAAGAATACTAAGCCTGACGCGTTTTCCCGTCAGTTCGGTTCTTCTGAAGAGGGCTCTACCATGGAGACTATTCTGCTCAATGGTTGTGTGGTTGGGGCTGTGGTCTGGGGAATCGAACGGCAGGTAAAGAGGGCTCTTGCTCGTGTTACGATTCCTCGAGAATGTCCCACAGGTAGACTGTTTGTCCCCAAGTCCGTTCATCCCACGGTTTTCCAGGCTCGTCGCGCATCCTGGAGTTAGGGCTTTTTGGTGGCCGGCCTTGGTCCGTGATGTACGCCGTTGTGTAGCCTCTTGTCTTGTCTGCGTCCAGTCCAAATCTAGTAATTCTCCTCCTGCCGGGCTGATTCGTCATCTCCCCATTCCGTCTCGCCCTTTATCGCACATCGCCTTGGATTTCATTACGGGTTTGCCTCCCTCTGCCTGAAATTCAGTCATTCTTACAGTCGTTGATGGTTTCTCTCTAAGGCGGTCCATTTTATCCCCCTTCCAAAGCTCCCTGCGGCCAAGGAGATGGCGCTAGTAGTGTTCGATCACGTTTTTAAGATCCGTGGGCTACCCACTGACATTGTCTCCAATAGAGGACCTCAATTTGTCTCTCAGTTTTGGAGGGATATCGGTTGACAGATCGGAACTACGGCTAGTCTGTCGTCAGGATTTTACCCACAGACTAATGGACAAGCCGAACGCGTCAATCAGATCCTCGGACGTTTGCTCCGTTCTGTAGCTGCTCACAACCCCTCTTCCTGATGTGAACAGCTGGGTTGGGCCGAATACGCCAATAACTTGCTGCCATCATCATCCACCGGGTTATCTCCGTTTCACTGTTGTCTAGATTACCAGCCACTGCTATACTCCTCACAAGAATCGGTGGTCTTTGTCCCCTCTGTCCAATCCATTACTATGCGCTGCCAATGTAGCTGGAGGAGGGTGTGGAAGACATAGTGTAAGACTAGAGAACGTACCAGTCGGGCCACTAATCGCCACCGCTCTAAATCCCCTAGATACGTTTGTGGCCAGAGAGTGTGGCTATCCACTCGTAACCTATCCCTTCAGTCTCTGTCTCGGAAGTTAGCTCCTACATGTATTGGCCCTTTTTCCATTGTCAAGGTCCTGAGTCCAATGGCAGTGCGGCTTAAACTACCTCACTATTTACAATGGGTGCACCCGGATTTCCATGTCTCGTGTACCAAACCCGTTATTCGCCCACCCTCTGTTTCTTTTTTTATGCTGATTTGCTCATCTATAAATAAATTAATAAATCCTCTGTTTGACTTGCCTTTGCTTCTGGGTCTCTTTTGTTGTGACAACATGCCCCAGTCCCAACTATTTTGAGACCTGTAGCAGACATCAAATTTGAAATGAGCTCATTTTGTACATAAAATTGTACAATTTCTCATTTTGAACCTTTGTAATGTTATCTATGTTCTTTTGTGATTAAAACATTGGCTCATTTGATTTGAAATAAACTTCCCAACATTTCCGAAATCCGGATTGTATAAATGTATTGTTTTTGTTATATTCTTATTTAATAATAATCAAAATTAAAATGTCTTTATAGTTAAATTTAATGGGTTACAACTTGGGAATGTGGCCTGTAATAACACAGGTGGAAATATTGTTTAGAACGGTTAACTTTAAAATCTGCAGAGTAAAAATAAAAATTATATTCAAATACGTGCCACAACAAAATCACCTAAATCATTCTAGAATGTTTGATTCTTTCTAAAAGAAAAAATGCTATTTGCGTAATCTGATGATATATTTTATAAAATTACAGCAGTGGCAGTTTTTTATTGTATGTATATATATATATATATATATATATATATATATATATATATGTGTGTGACCCTGGACCACAAAACCAGTCTTAATTCGCTGGGGTATATTTGTATGGGTCAAAATTACCAATTTTTATTTTATGCCAAAAATCATTAGGACATAAAGTAAAGATAATGTTCTATGAAGATATGTTGTAAATATCCTACTGTAAATATATCAAAACATAATTTTTTATTAGTAATATGCTTGCTAAGAACTTCATTTGGACAACTTTAACCCTCAGATTACAGATTTTCAAATAGTTGCATCTCGGCCAAATATTGTCCTATCCTAACAAAACATACATAAATGGAAATCTAAATTTCGAAAAATTGACCCTTATGACTGGTTTTGTGGTCCAGAGTCACATATATATAAACTGGCACTGCAGTAATTTTATTATTATACATACACATACAGTGTTGTATAAAGTACCTGAAAGCCATACTTAAGTAAAAGTACAGATATCTTACCAGATAATGACTTTGGTAGAAGTTGAAGTCACGGTTTAGAATATCGCTAGAGTAAAAGTCTTACAGTATGTGATATTTATTGTAATTAAGTACAAAAAGTTAATTTTTTTATCTTAAATGTACTTAAGTAGTGAAAGTAAAAGTACAAGTAAATGCAAAGTAAAAAAGTTAAATACAAGTAAAAAAAGAATACATATATACTGTATATATATATATATATATAGAGAGAGAGAGAGAGAGAGAGAGAGAGAGAGAGAGAGAGAGAGACGGGCCAGACGGGCTGCTGTGAGTATTTCAAAAACTGCTGATCTACTGGGATTTTCACGCACAATCATCTCTAGGGTTTACAGAGAATGGTCCGAAAAAAGAGAAAATATCCAGTGAGCGGCAGCTTGTGGATGAAAATGCTTGTGATGTCAGAGGTCAGAGGAGTATGGGCAGACTGGTTCGAGATGATAGAAAGGCAACAGTAACCAAATTTTATTTAACTCAAATAACCACTCACTCGTTACAACCAAGGTATGCAGAATACCATCTCTGAACGCACAACACGTCGAACCCTGAAGCAGATGAGCTACAGCAGCAGAAGACACACCGGGTGCCGCTCCTGTCAGCTAAGAACGGGAAACAGAGGTTACAATTCACACAGGCTCACTAAAATTGGAACAATAGAAGATTGGTAAAACGTTGCCTGGTCTGATAAGTCTCGATTTCTGCTGTGACATTCAGATGGTAGGGTCAGAATTTGGCGTAAAGAACATGAAAGCATGGATCCATCCTGCCTTGTCTACACGGTTCAGGCTGGTGGTGGTGGTGGTGGTGTAATGGTGTGGGGGATATTTTATTGGCACACTTTGGCCCCTTAGTACCAATTGAGCACCGTTGAAACGCCACAGCCTACCTGAGTATTGTTGCTGACCATGCCCATCTATTTCTGACTACAGTTTACCCATCTTCTGATGGCTACTTCCAGCAGGATAATGCACCATGTCACAAAGCTCAAATAATCTCTGACTGGTTTCTTAAACATGACAATGGGTTCACTTTACTCAAATGGCCTCCGCAGTCACCAGATCTCAATCCAATAGAGCACATTTGCAATGTGGTGGAACGGGAGATTCTCATCATGATGTGTAGCCGACAAATCATGTCAATATGGACCAAAATCTCTTAAGAATGTTTCCAACACCTTGTTGAATCTATGCCACGAATAATTAAGGCTGTTTTGAAGGCAAAAGGGGGTCCAACCCGGTACTAGCAAGGTGTACCTAATAAAATGGCCAGTGAGTGTATATATATATATAGTGCAGCTCTGTATGTAGAATAATCCTACAGTGACCACTTAGCAATGCACATAGCAATATGCTAAAAGAAACTCTGAACTTTCTGAACTGTAACTGCACAGGAACACCATGCCATTGTGGCAGCAAGTTTTCTGAAGACTAGTACTACTCACGGTCTCTTCAGAAAATGTTGAAATCTAGATTTCAATCATAAATATGTGTTATTAGTGTGTGTGTTTTTGTCTCTCCTGAGATTTTAGCACAACGGTAGGTTGACTAAGCTTCTTTATTTGTCATTTATGAATATTGGGTGGAAACACAACAGGAGGCTCTTCAAATTTTGTGTTTGTCTTTTGTAGAAGTCCCACAATGATCAAGAATGGTAGTTGATATGAAATTACGGTGAGCTCTTAAAGAACCCCCTGCTGGGGACAGTGGGGAACATGTGTCCAGCTGTCATATCCAGGTGCAGACTGCTTAGTGGGGGTTTCGTGTGGACCTAAAGGTAACTAACGTGGGATGGGGGAAAGTAGAAGACTGGTGCAGACAGAACAGCAGGTTACTGCTTCATTGTATAAAAGATTACTGAGCGGTATTACCTCTGCAACGATGCCTCCTCCTTTTTCATTCTTTTCATCATGTACATGAACGTGTGCCAGTTTTAAATGTGTAGATCAGGTTTTCCCAACCAGGGATTTGTGATGGAACTGCAGAAGTTTAGTGAGATTGTCATAGAAAGTTAATGCAAAATTTAACTGAATAAACACAATAACCTATGTGATTAATAAAATATTTTAACACCATTGAATTTATTTAAAACAGTTAAGTGATTTTCCTAATTTTGGCATTAAAATTCTGTCTACGGGTCTGAATAAGAGCACCAACAAGAGACATAATTAAGTGGAAACAAGGATAGAGGTCTTGTTTTTTTACCAAAATAAAGGTAGCACAGCTAAAATAAGTGCATTGTTATTTTGTCGCCGTCTGAAGGTCAGAGCAATTCACAGCTGTTAGAAATACATATGCATAACCTTAAAAAACATATTTTTTTACACAATCCTAGTCAACTGCCTTAATCTGGTCCTACTTAAAAGCACAATTTACCAATTAATTAATTTAATGAATTCACATATTGTACCTAGTAGATGCATGAGAAATATATAATAGCGTGTTGAAATCCGAAAAACTGTGAGGCCCCCCATGGCCCCTAATTTTGCAACCACCACAGGTGTCAATGTTTACATTTTTAAGCAAGTAAAAGATGAAGGTGTTCTTATAAATAAGCATCCAATGGAAGGGTTAGTCTTTGTACAGTATAGCGGAATTAATTAATCATCAATTGAACTTTCATGAACAAAACACACAATAGGCAATCAGAAAAAATCTTTGTCTGACTAATGTTAATTACTTTCCTTTTTTCTTATTAACTTTTCTTTCTGTAGAAGATAAATTGTCTTAGTAGTGCATTCAGAATGAAAACGGTAGATTTTGAAAGGACATACATTTTCCACATACACTTTAGTTGTCAATAGAATTAAGTAATAAACTAGAAATGGGCAATTCAGGTTTACTGCCAGGTTTAGCTCCATCCCTGTACAAACACAACAGAAAAATGTAACCAAATTATTCAGAAACACTTGAGAATCAAAGACGTGTGTTTGATAAGGGATGGAGCTAAACTGTGCAGGACAGAAGTCATCCAGGAGCAAAATTGCTTACCCCTGATATGAAATATGGTACATATGGTAAAAGTAATTGTCTTAAACATATTTAGTTAATGTTGACAAAACTCCCCAGCCCCCAGATTTGTCTGCAATATTCTGTGGACCCTGAGGCATTTCCTTGCAGACCTCTAGGGTCCCTGAACCCTATTTTATAATTTACTTCAGTTTCTCTGTGATTTAAACATGCATTTAAAATGTTCTATTCAAAAATGTGCATGTTTTATCTCCACATGTGCTCGCATATTGCTCCATTACCTGAAACAAAATATGTTTTTCTTCCAAAGTACTTGGACATCCATCAGTAGTAACATCTCTCTGGGGGCACAAGACTTATTAAAGTTTGACAGCCTCTCATTTGGGTCATAGTCGTTTAGCTGACAAAAAGGTTGTGATCCCTGGTGTAGATGATTGCTGTTCTGATGTAATCTTCATTTTCTTCTGCCATGCATTTCGGTTTGCATTAAATATTAATTAGCTGCAGTTGCATGTTCAGTGAGGGAGAGTTCTAGCAGCTTTGCCATTTTTTTAATCAAAAGACTCAAACTCTTGACACATTCATAAATGATTAAGCTGCATAGTTTCCACTTATTTTCAATGCAATCAGAAAAGACAGCCAAGCCATTTAGGAGCACTTGTTTATGTTTGCATTTCAAAGATTCAGAATGTCTGGTAATGGGGATTGTGCTGTCTAATTGTTGCTGTGCATGACATCAGTCTAAGTGCATATACTTTTTATTATTGATAATCATTACGACGGCACTGGGTACAGTGAAAGAGCACTCTAAGACACCAGCTACAGTTGATCCCTGGATGAAGTCATCTGCGGAAATCGATACAGCAGTCTGATGGAGCCGAGACAAAACCCTGGGCCATTTGCCATTAACTGGGCACAGTTTGAATCGGCTTCCTGTGAACCAAACATGCATTTGTTTGTTTAATTCATCTGTAGGAAAAATGAATAAAAAAATCAGGTCAGTAAAGGTCACAGTTGTGCTCTCCGCAGGGAAGACTCCTTGCTCTCTCGATTCACAGCTCGCCAACACCAGGTAAGAAACCAATTTCTGTGTCGCCTTGAGCTCTCACAAATACTACCAGGAGTGACTGACCGACCAATTCCTTCCAGCTCCGCACGACAAGAGGGAAAACACACTTTGAAAAGAAATTAGGTTTCTTTCTCGCACTTCCATCCCCACTCAGTTCCTTTTCACAATACTTGTCACACATCCCTTGGCATGTGTCTCGTTTATCACTTGTGATCGAGTTGCAGCTGTGGAGGGACGTACGTCTCTCATTATGGGGCTTTTCAGATGTGCCCTGACACAAGAATAATCTAGTATGAATCAATCATGGTACATTTAGAGACGTATTAGGGAGGTAAATATGTTTCAGAGTGCCTGTCTTGAGTCTTTTAGTCGAGCTGAAAGGCCCCTGTAAGGCAGGAATTAGGTATTGTCAGTACTGTCTGAACTGTAATGGATTATACCAGGACAAATGGGTTTGGACCACAAGGGAATGGGTGGATCCAAATGTCAGCATTACAAGTTAAAAAGAGGCTAGTTTCAGCCACCAATGCTAGCTGAAGTTGTTGGAGACAGTAATCTATTGTTTAGCTCCAGAAGAGTGCCTTTACCTTCACTCCTGTGTAACTATTGAAAAAAGACACTCATCAAGGACTACATGGGATCTTCAAGTAGATTATTTATCCTAAAAGTGTGGACAAATGTCCAGACACATCACAAGAAAAAAGAATCAACTTTTAAATCAATTCCTTGAAGACCAACACCAGTCTGCCAAGGAACCAAGATAACTACGCTTGCAGTTTATAACGGGTGTGAGTTAGGGGTAGATGCAATATTTAACTTTACAAGAATGAAAAATAGGTTGTGACAATGAGAATATGCTTATGCAAAATATTTATTGTGGACAAACAACTGTCTGGGTTGCATATTCTTTGTAAAGGTCAAAATAGCTGATGAATAGATGTTGTCATTCTTAGCTGTAAAGTTCACATTTTTCTAGAGCAGGGGTGGCCAACTTCAAGTCCTGGAGAGCCTTAACCCTTAGACCGTGGCTAGTTTGTTCAGATGTGCTTAATTAGGGTTGGAGTGAAACTCTGCAGAACTGTGGCTCTCTGGGACCACATTGGCGACCCCTGTTCTAGGGGTTGCACTGACTAAATTAATATTCATAACCTAGAGAGCTTTGTGTTCACACAGAACATTGTAATCAAACTTTGCTGGCAATGTGGACATCTGAGATGGTCTGAGATCATTTATAAATGTTGCATAAAAGCAAGAATCCTGAAACGAACCTAATGTTGCCCACAAGCTGATAAGAGAGTGAGCTGACAATCTGCAAGCAGTATACGACACTAATTTTTCACCTACTTGACTACTTTTCTGAGAGACAATCATAGTTGACTTGTAAAAATCAGTAGTAATGAAAGTCCAACTCCCTACACTTACTTTTCATTTGAGACAAAGTGTAATGGTTTACAGTTGTTCTATGTCAGTCAGGTTCTGATAACTTCATACACACACTCCTCTCAGCAAAAGGATGTTTAATTGCAGTTCTCACTTCTTGAGTCTGCCCTTATGACTTCAGTGTGGTCTCTCTATCTAGAGAAGTAGGGATCTGATTTGCCAATAGGAGACATTTCCAATTACAGTCGATGACCTTTCTTATTTGTATCCTGTTCCCTGGTGTTGAAAGAAGATTATTTGTTGTAACATGATACTAATGATATTCGTCTGCTGACATTCCATGCTGGATGGATGTGATTATGCACTAGCGACTACGATTGTTATTCTCAATTTCACTCTGACAGTATCAGCACCACGGACAGCGGCTGATAGCAGCAAATGTGCTCAAAAAGCTCAAGCGACAAATGGAAGGGTCTGTTCATGATAGAGTGGTGGCTGAGGGTGGAGTGGGGTGCAAGAGAACTGATGGGGTCACACTGGGGGTCATCCGGTCACAACATCCATCAGTGGGTAGAGGGAGAAACAGACACACAAGTCCCTAAGCACTTGAAGATTCTTCACTTATATTGCTGTGTCAGTTGTCCCACTCTGCAGGATATTGCTTTATCCAGCACGTCAGCTGTGATTTCCCAAACCACACATTGAAAAAGTCCAGTTTCATGTCAAAAATGTGCCTGGAGTTTTGTGGAAATGTACACCTTAATGTGCTGTGGACTTACAACCTGGTGTGTTTAATTAGTTCTCACCATAGTAGACTAGTAGTGAATATTATGCAAACGTATTAGTGCAAAAGTATTTTTCTTTCGATTGGGACAAAGTCAACAAGGTATGTTTAGAAGGAGCACTTTTCGCCATTTTTTTATTTTTTATTTGTTAACTAGCTAAACTGGCCGTTTTATTAAACCAAATTAAAGCAGTTTAGGCTTGTATCAACTTGTTCAATTCCCAAACAGGGAATATATAATGCATTTTTCATTATATAATGAATTTATTAAAATTCTTAGTACATGTTTATACAATTTCTAGTTTACCTCTGCCCTTGCTTATTGTAATATAATCAAAGCACATCAGAACGTTTCTCAACATGCTTTTGCATATTGAAGTGCATTAGAATGTTTTGTGCCAGACTAAATAAATGATGAAATACAATCTCACTGCACATAATAATTTGCAATCAGTGGATGTGTAGAGGGGAATGAATGGACTAATGCTCCTCTAGTCTAGATAAACTCAAAGTGCAGTAAAGTCATCTATTAACAGCACTGGTTGCTCAATGGAGAGAAAGACAAGAGGGTGATGGGATCGCATATAGCAAAAGTCCATTCATTCTCGCATCTCTTTCCTGCAGTCCTGAATCAAAATGTTCAGAATCAAAAACTCTGTCATCACCAAGTCAGTGAAAAGTCTGTATATAATTGCTAAAACCATGATCTGCACTCAACATAAAGTCTTCTTTTAACGTTTTATTTTGCATTCATCACCAGCAAATGTTTTGGCTCAAGGCCTCCGTCAGTGCATTGAATAATTATGTCCCTCCACTTACTTTTTAAATCATGAATTATATTGATATCATGATTAATTTGCCAATGTTAAGTCTCTAAAAACACACATATAGATTCCATTCAAATGATGAGGAGTCTGAGAACGAGAGAGAGAGAGCAACTTGGAAGATTCGCTGGAGTAACACAGGGTAATAAACAGGAAGGTAAGTATAAACAGGTTAGTGGCATAAGGGAGTTAGGTACAGTTTGGGGTAGTGAACGGTAGACCGGACAATGAGTGTCAGAGAGAGAGTGGTACTTATGGGAATGCTGATGAGGGATTGCAGGTGTGGTGATTAGAACTCAGGTGATTGTGATCTGGTGATTGCTGTTGACGGCGGTGACTGTGACTCTCTGACACAATGAAGGTAAAATAAAACATTAAGACTATTTTTTGTGAATGCAGATTGTGGTTTCATACAATTAAATGGACTGTGTGTTTTCATACAATTAAATGGACTGATGCACCAAAATAAAGTATTGAGTGACAAAAGAGCACGGTGCAAATGGCTTTGCGGAATTCAGTTGCTGAAACACTTAATTGAAAATGATCATGGTGTATTCGGTTTAAATACTTGAAGATAAACTGTTTGCTTGTATCCTGTCCTATTAATCCCCTTATGGAAAAGTGATTTGTGGGAATTAGGTGGAAAATAAGTTTAAAATACAATGGGTTTAATATTGGCAACATGGGAAAAAATTTAAATAATTTGGTATTGCAAACCAGGAATTATTTGAAATAATGGAAGACATTAAATTCTATTTTTTTGTGCTTCTTTATTGGTGGTATGAAACAACAGACAGTCAGCACAACCAGTGTATGAATGAGTTATTCCCTTTTTTAACAAAAACTTATGATTTTAATTTTTACCAATCGAACAAATCACTGACTGACTGACTGAATCCATCAGTGTACTTCTTTACTTGATCAGTTAAACACATTACATGTGTTATGTCAAACTTTGTCTACTGACACTGTTCAGATAACACTGTAATTTCTGCATGTGGTCCTCAGAAAGAATTAATGATCCGGGAGGCCACGGTGGAGCCAGAGCGACAGAGGAGAGAGGAGGAGCAGAGGGGATGAAGGAGCCTGATGGAGCCAGAGGGACGAAGGGACAAGGTGAAGCCGGAGGAGTGGAGTCCCGAGGTGCAGGATGGTTGACGCCAGACCAAGGCGGAGCCGGAGGGACGAGGGAGCCTATCGGAGCCAGTGGACTGCCGAGCCATGGTGGAGAGGAGGGAGCTAGAAGCCATGGTGGAGGCCGGGTCTCAGAGGCAGAGTCGAGAGAAACTCCGACCACAGCAATGCTGGAGGATGGCAGTCCCGCGGAGCTCGCACCGCATAGATGGTGGGCTGAGGACGAGCAGAGGGGCTGCCAGACGACATAGGTGGAGGAGGCAGGAGTGGTTGGAAGGGCGGGCATTTTGAGCCTCCGGGCTTCCAGGGCTGAACTCAGGAAGGGGTCCTGACACTGGAGGCTGCTCTAGAGGCACGGGGTCTGAAGAACGTTTTCGGGGAGCAGGCACAGGAGCCCTCCGTGGGCTGAACTCGGGAAGTGGAGCCCTTTCACCCTTGCTCCAGCAGGAGGAGGAGGTATTCCAGGCAAAATAGGGAATCCATTGGGAATGCACACAATGGAAACAAAAAACACTGGGTATTAAGCGGAAAAACAAAAACAGAGGGAACACACGGAGGTAACTGTATTTGGTTGGGTATTCTGTCACACTACCATGCTGCAGGGAGAACGCAGGTGTCGAGGAAACGTTTCACAGTTTTTAATCAAGGAAATCAGGCGATAATCCACAAAGGAAGATGCACACACAAACAGATAGCAACAAGTAGACCCGACAGACAAGAACTTAAAGGACAGGGGCTTATAAAGACAGGATAAATACCAAGCCAGGTGTAGGGAATCAACTAATAATCAAACCAATTATACTGGGGAGAAACTGGGTCATGGAAAACATGGGGTGCAACAATACAATACAATAAAACAGCCCAGGGGCATCATAATGAGAAAGAGTGAATAATGACACAATTTTTTTATTTTTGAATGAACAATCCTTTTAAAAAGCAGTGTCTTTTTAAACAATATTACAGTCAGACTCACAGATTGAGGGGAGTATATGCGTCTCTCAGATCAATAGGTCAAAATCCACTATTAAGAGATAAACGTGACCTGAGTTATGGATGAACGACAGAGGTTACACCTGCTTTGATGCAGAGCCTTGTTGATCATGTCACCTCGCCTTTGGTTTCCCTTTAAAAGTCCCTTCAAATTAGTAGATTTACACTCGTCTTTTTGAAATCTCAGATTAATCCAAACTGTAATTAGACTTTGTTGTCATCTGTTCGTGCTTCAAATAGGCCCTTAATCTCTTATCTCTGGCAGAGTGATTTTATATCACGTCTCGCCTGCATAAATACCCTGTCCCGCAGATGTTTCCTCTGTCATCAATGAAAAGAGGCAATCTACCATTCCGTTCGCAATATACCACTTCCATGCAGTCAGCATCTGCTCTGCAATAAAGAGCAATTGCTCACATTTCCCTGGCATGATAATGCACCTCGCCATCTGCACTAAAACCTTACTGTGAGTCTGCAGAAGTCTGTATACCATAAAAAGGCTGGTTAAGAAATCAGTTAGATGTATCTTTGTGAATGCATGAGCAGTCTTTTGTACATACACCCACACAAGCTTGCCGAACAAAGCATTGTAAATGGCACGATGAAACGTGATCACACTGGAATGCTGATGTTCTCTGACATGCATGCACAAATATACAAACAAATTAATGTATTTACGCACATACATTTCCATTTGCCCATGTACATTTTATTGTGATATTTAATATTGATGCAGCTGTTCAGTCATGTGTTTAAAGTGTCTTCCAGACATTATTTCCATGCAAACAATCACATATCCATAATGAGGAAGAGTCGGGTCAGACAACCACATCCACGCTTGCCCAACGGTCAAGATAAACGCAGAGTGTCAAACCAAAGCACTAGCTGCTTCTGACAGACCAAGCCATTGCTTCTGCTGACGCCATCTGTGGTCTGAAGAAAAAGCCATCTGTGGTCTCCTGGTCTACACCAGTACACCAGGTCGAAAACATCTACCGCAACATTCAAACACACACACACACACACACACACACACACACACACACACACACACACACACACACACACACACACACACACACACACACACTACACAATCCCTCACCTCTCCCTTCCACCAATCCGGGTACAGCCTCACTTATCAAGTGCAACATTGTCAGGAGATGGGAAGTGATTGGTCCTTCGTCTCTGTTGTGCCTGTGGGGAATCCGATAACATGCCGGCAGACATTTTTGTCTTCATTTTTTTCTTCCTCTCACTCCATCTTTCTGACTTACACTGATGCTCATTAGCTGAATGCCAGTGCAATTCATATGGGCTTGAAAATCAATAAGGTTAACCATCTTTACAGTAATTCTACCTAGAGTTGAACATTTGTCTTGATTGTATTTATTTATTTATTTGCTGTTTTAACAGCTTATAGCAAACCATTATTTAAACATTATTATATTAAATTCAGGCTCTAGGCTCAAAAAAAAAAAAAAAAACATGCCTGGGGTGAGATTTCTGCATAAGGATACTACATTGCATCTTTCATGATTAGCAACACTTTTAAAGTGACATATCAGTAAGTGGCGCTAAAAGTATTTTCGGTTTTAGCCAAAACAAATGAATGCAAAATGTTTTATCACGTTGCTTGTTGTATATTTTGTGGTTATTTAGAAATTAAATATCTGGTGAGCAGGGATGGGCAGTATTTGAAATGCATGTTTTTAAAATACGTATTTGAAATACAAAATACTATTTTGTATTTTTATACCTTTGAAAAAAATAAAATTTATTTTCTATTTAAATACATTTAATCTTAGTTTTTTTTGTATTTTTCAAAATACATACAATATTTTTTTTCAGGGTTTCCTGTATCAACTAACTCAAACATGCCACTTTGATGCTTTTCCTGGGAAAATATTAAATATTAAGATATTTAAGATATTTCATTTTGAATAAAAAATATCATCCCATTTGTTGACAACTATATCATCATTCACAGTGCTATGTTTACAGTTAGCTTGTTGATGATTCTGGATTTTCAGTTACATACATGCTGTTTTGCTGTGTATAAACCATATAAAAAGCTTGAAATTGTTATTGCACTATGTGCATGACTTTAACATTAAAACAAAGTGATCTTGTATTTTTGGGAAAGAAAGCATACCTATATCTCAGCAGGTAAAAAAATAACAAAATATTAAAAAACAAAAACCTAGCAAGGGAACGATATGTTATATATAACATATATAACATATCAACGTGGTATGCAATTATATCTGTGGAGCTTCTAGTGGGCAGGAGCTATTGACACATCAGAGCGATGAATAATGATGGATAAATGAATAATAAGCAGCTTTCTCTGTGTGTGTTTACCCCAAGACAAAGGTCTCTGGCCATTTGATAATACCTAGAATAACAAAATCAACTGTGGGCGGCAGATCCTTTTTCTATTTAGCGCCCAAACTATGGAACAATCTACCTAACACTTTTCGGGAGGCAGACACACTCTGTCAGTTTAAATATAGATTAAAGACCCATCTCTTTAACCTGGCGTACACTTAACACACTAATACGCTTCTAATATTCAAATCTGTTAAAGGATTGTTAGGCTGCATTAATTAGATCAACCAGAACCGGGAACACTTCCCATAAAACATGATGTACTTGTTACATCGTAAGAAGATCAGATGGTAGATCAGCACCTAGAGACGACCTCTACAGCCCTGAACGTTAGTGGAGACCAGGACACCTGGATGAGCCCCAGAGACAGATCCCCAGTGAGGACCTCGTCACCTAGACAGCCATCGGGAAAAGACCACTGGAACCAGTGGAGCCCTTACAATCTGACTTTGCTGAACTTGGCACAAACTACTGGTTCATCTGGCCAGAGGGGAACTGGCCCCCCGACTGAGCCTGGTTTCTCCCAAGGTTTTTTTTCTCCGTTCTGTCACCAATGGAGTTTTGGTTCTTTGCCATTGTTGCCTCTTGCTTGCTTACTTGGGGACACTTCATTTCCAGCGATATCACCGACTTGATTGCACAGATACTATTTCAACTGAACTGAGCTGAGCTGTACGATGCCATCACTGAATTCAATAATTGAAATGCCTTCAACTGAAAAATGAGCATTTAATCTTGTCATTTCACATTAGTGATGCACTATTTTCCTAATTTGATATTGTGCAGTTGCTTTGACACAATTTGTATTGTTAAAAGTGCTACATAAATAAAGGTGACTTGACTTGACTTGACAAAGATAACTATAATGCTAATAATATATATATATATATATATATTATTATTGTTCTAAGGGCATACTCACACTTGTCACTGCTGCCTTGTACTAAAGCCTAAGTGCGATTGTTCTTTCGCCAAAGACATATATCACAGGATTATTACAGAGGTATCTGAGGATAATGGTGGAATTTGCAGTTTACATGCAAACTACATTACCTGTTCATCAATAAGATGATAACCAGACCCATTGTAAATCTAACCCCCGGTTTTACAGACAAGGCTTAAGCCTAGTCCTAGACTAAAATGTAAGTAATGCTTTTTTCTAAGGCATGTTTATAAAAATTTCTTACAATTTCCTGATAAAACTATGGCCTAATCCTGGCTCAGGCTAAGCCCTGTCTATGTAACCGGGCCTAAATGTACTCAAAATAAATGAATTGAAATGTGGGGTATCCAAGTAGTTATAAAGATTTTTGCTGTAATAATGATAACAATAGCGCATACAAAAATAGTACATTAAAGGTGGGATAAGCAATTTCTGGAAGCCAATGTTGATATTTGAAATCACTAAAACAAACATGCCCCTACCCTTATAGGGTCTCGCCCCTATTTTGATAGCTCCGCACCACACATACGTGGCCTGCGCAACCCATGCAACGATTAGTTCTGTGAAACAAAGAAAAAACAATGTTACACCGTGTCTACACCGGATGCGAACTGCGCGACAAAATACTATAGAAGTCATTATAATCAGTGATGCTGTCTACATTGTATACTGCGCGGTTCGACGCGACAAATCCCTGACAAAAAACAGCTGCCGCGTTCTATTTATGACGTGCTGACCCAAATTTCAAATGATTTTCAACAGTCGCTTTATCACATCCAGTGTACACAGACTTTAGCTGTTGTGGCGCGGCGCGTCAGGTGTAGACACAGTGTTACTAACCAATTGAGAAAAAACAAAGCAACCTCGTCATCCGAATGTAGGCCTTCTGCTCCTTGAGTTCTCTCCAGCGCTGGAAAGCCCATCTAATATTTACACAGGTCCCACTTCTTACCTTATCATTCCGCAGGTGTTTTCTGCTTTTGTTTTTATCCGCCATCTCTGGCCCGCTTGAAGAGGTGGCTCGGCTGCAGTACACATGTAGTGTGATCTCTAACCACGCCGGAGCATGGAAAAGTTAAAAGTGGGGTATGCAATTTTTTTAAATGCATTAGAAAACGGAATCGGGGCTGAGGACCAAAACAAACTTGTAGCCAATCAGCAGTAAGAGGTGTGTCTACTCATGATGTGGAGGAGAGAGTGTTCAATGAACAGCTGAGCCAAGTGACAGAAAGACAGAAATGGTGGTTAAAAAACAAAAGCGGAAAACGTCTTGATACAGGAAATCAGAAGTCTAATAAAGAAATCGATTTGCAAAAGTATTTTATGTATTTTGAAAATACATAAATACTAAGATTAAATGTATTTAAATACAAAATACATTAGATTTTTTCAAAGTTATTAAAATACAAAATAGTATTTTTTATTTCAAATGTATTTGAAATACTGCCCATCCCTGACAATAACCACAACAGCACAAAACAAATAATGAATGTTAGAAACATTGACAGCCAATCAGAATAATTTCTGCTTTAAAGAGCTTGAGCATTTAGTGACAGATGAAACAACTGCATTGTATAATTAGAAAACACTAATATAGTTACCTTCATAATTATCGTTCTTGGTGTAAACAGGCCTTAATAGTGTTACTTCACTGGACGGCCAATTTAAAAAGTATTTTGTGTATTTTCAAAATACAAAGTAATGTATTTGTATTTAAATACATTTTATGACAGTATTTTGTATTTGTATTTAAATAATTTTTGTAACCCAGTGTTTTGTAATTTTATTTTATTTAAATACATTTTGATGTATTTGTGCTCCATCTCTGCTGGTGAGTGGCACTAAAAGGTTACTGCTCTATTGCATTTAAAAATAATGAACCACTTAAACTGTACTCTACAGTAAACCTAGTCTGGCATAGCCAGACCTTCAGACTAATGGCAGAAGGTCTAGGAACCTTGGCTTTGAATGTCCAAGGACCAAGGGAAGTCGTGGCCTAATGGTAGAGAGTCGGACTCATAATCGAAAGGTTGTGAGTTCGAGTCTCGGTCTGGCAGGGATTGTCGGTGGGGGGAGTGAATGTACAGTGCTCTCTCCACCCTCAATACCACGATGAGGTGCTCTTGAGCACCAAACTCCCAACTGCGCGCCGCAGCATGAATGGCATTGCCAATGCTCCGGGTGTGTGTTCACTTGGATGGGTAAATGCAGAGCACGAATTCTGAGTATGGGTCACCATACTTGGCTGTATGTCACGTCACTTTCACCCAAGGGGCCATATGACTGACAGGTAAAGCAACCAATCATGTTTCGTTTTGTGCCGTATTATGTTTATGGGGAGTGGAAATGTCCCTGAAGTAACAGAGTGTGTAAAACTATTGAACATATTTTAAAGAGTCTATGCCTCGAACTTTAGATATTTCACATACTTTTGAAAATCTGAAGGCTGAGACTACTACTTGTTTTGAGCTGAAAGTCTTTGAACTCTTTATCATGAGCAGTGCTGTACCAGGTGAGCAACTGAGCAAGTTTACTACATTGGAATAGCCATATATGGAGTAAATTATGTGATGCTAATTTCAAATTATATTAGTTTACAAATCATGCACTAGGGTAAAAGTGTTTTGAGGTCATAATATAGTAATGTGCATGAAACTGTGCAAAAATGCGTCTTTATTGATCAATATTCTGCACTGCAATCACAATTTCACATTTCTCTTTATCTTATTTATAAAGGGTATAGGTGTTTCCAACATGCGCATAGGCACCTCTTACTTTTGGTAAACATACGCCTGTGCAATGATACCTGTAAATCACTGTTCAGTATACTATATTTGCAATAACTGCACATATGAAAACTGTGTATGAACTTTTATTATTATTATATTATTATTAAGTATATGTATATAATTGTACAAATATTTTGTATGCATTATTGTGTATCTGGTAGCATACAGTCTGTACTGTGTAATGTTATTGTCTAATGATAATGCACCCACAATATCCATATTACCTTTCTCTAATTATTATTTTTATTTCATCTTTTGTATTTATTATTAGGGCTCTAGCCAAATGATTTGGAGAATAAGACTAGAAAGACTACAAAAAGACTGTTCACCACAGCCAAAGTTCAGCGTCTGGAATAATTGCACTCTAAGCAGCAGCAAACAGTTTTTTTGTATACCCGTTAATTGCATTCTGTACTATAAAATGCATGCAGGGCTAATGCATCTATGTCTTGAGCTTTGTGGCAAACAATTGAAAATAGCTAGTGTCCAGAAAATATTGACAGTGTATACATCATGTGCTTAACTCCAGTAATGTTCTAAAAGGGGGATTCTATAGACACAATTAAAATGTAGGATTCACAATATAATAAACCTGGAAATAAAGTTTTAGTATTTTGAGAAATATTAAATGAACTCTCCCATCCTAGATGCTTTTGTTTCTTTATCAGAACAGATTAATGTTCAGAACAATACATATGAACAATAATTCATAGGTAATTCACACCACTCCAGTTCATCAATTAATGCCTTGTTAAGTGAAAAGCTGTGTGTTTGTAAGAAATAAATACACCATTAAGATGTTTTTAACTTTAAATTGTCACTTCTGGACAAAAATATATAAAATCCATAATCCATAATAATGCTTCCTACAGTGAAAAAGTCCTTCCCCAGTGTCCTCTCACATCAAAATGTACCTACATATTTGTTTACACATATTGTAGACGGTTTTTACTAAATGATGCTTGATCTACATTTACATTTATGCATTTAGCAGCTGCTTTTATCCAAAGCGACTTACAGTACATTCAGGCTATATATTTTCTTTTATCAGTATGTAAAAGTGTTTTGAGTATGATCTCATACTTTTATCAGTATGATCTGTGCATATTTCACTTCTGGATATTATGTATAAATGACTCAGATCACAGACATTTGAAGTTAAAAGCATCTTAATGATGGATTTGTTTATTACAAACATAGCTTTTCTTTACACAAGACATTAAGTGATTGACTAGAGACGTGTAGATTACTTGTACATTATTGTGATGTTCTTATCAGCTGTTTGGACTCTGACGGCACCCATTCACTGTAGAGGAGTGAGCAAGTTATGCAATGCTAGTTTCTGAAACAAATATGAAACATTCTGAACATTCATGCACAAAAACAAAAGCTTTAACATGCAGAGTTTGAGGTCTGTGTATTTTTTGTTGTTGTTGTTCAAACAACAATAGGGGTTAATAGACATTGAATAATCAGGTTGTTTATTTATTTTATAGCCCTGAACTTAAAACAAACAAACAAAAACTGTTTTTCACTTTTCTCGTTTTCTGCTTTCATTGTTAAATAAAAAAAAAAAAAAAAAAAAAAATGAATGCAACATATCCGGACCAGGGGGTTCTAACTTGCAAACCTCTGATTAAAGTGACATCAGACCATTGAATTAACCACAGCAGATGAATGTGGACTTGAAGTGATGTGGTTGAAAGGCTCAGTCAGATAGTCCTCACCGCCTCTGAGACCGTAACATGCAGCATCATCGCAGTCAATTTGCAGAGCGGTGTACCTCAGATGGCTTGCCCTGAGTGGGTAATGGAGATAAATTAACATCTGTCTCTCCCTAGAAGGCCCTCTGCTCATTCAAACCGAAAGGACTTACAATTTTCTCCTTTCGGTTCCCTTTTATAGCAAAGCAGCGAGTCAGTAATCCGCAACATCATCACAAGCCATCTGTAAGCCACAGATGTCAGTGCTTTTGTGACAATTCCGAGGTGAGGAGACACATGGTTTTCATATCACAGGAGGAAACGGAGGGGCCTGCTTTTCGCACTGCCGGCAGACTATAACCAAACATGCCTAGTAGTGGAACGTGATCATAATATGAAGTATGAGTTTCAGTAAAAAAAGGGAAGAAAACACTATATTTCTATGATGCTTGTCACTTGACACTTCATTAATGTAAAGTGACCCTATTTACTTTTCAATGCCAGTTAGTGAATTATTGGTGCATTGGCTGTAAATACACAGTAAGTCAGTCGTCATCACTAAATCACCGTTGTATCACTCTGAAGAGATGTATTTTGTGATAATGACCAGCTGACTGTACAATATATCTTATTGCTTTTACAATAATGTATTATTACATGTCTACTAACCAAATAAATACATATATAAACAATAAATATTGATTTGAGGTGAAAATATTTTAGAATTTGCGGTGTTAAATATTCTGCTATGAATGAATGAATGAATGAATTAATAATTATTGTCCTTTTTTATGTTTTTTTTAAGTTTGTGGCCAATTAAAATATATTGGTCAAAGATGGTCTTTATAATAAATTATATTTTTAAGTTGTTTAAATGTTTTTGTCTTTGAAAAAAAAATAATAATAATGTAATTTGTAAAAATAAAGATGTAACAAATCTTTGGCTGTAACAATTATTATAAGTATTTTTCAATTTGTCCATATGTACATTCCAGATGTGTAACAATCCAAAATAATCATTAAGAATATTTCCTAAAAATGTAGTAATACGTAATAAATGTTTTAGATCGCTTTTACTTTTCAACCCCTCACCTAATCAATTCCAGATGGATGAAATCATGTCCTGGCCTACCTTTTTTACACTCTTTCTTTCATCCTTGATTTTACACTCTAAAATGTGTCAGATTATTAAAGCAAAATGGGTTGATTTAACTCTGAGTTAAGACAGCTTAAAGGAATAGTTCACCTAAAAAAAGTCATACTTTGCTCATCCCTCGTGTCATTTCAGCCTTATTATTCCCATTCTTTATATACAAAAATTAAGTAAAAAATATAAGTCTCTTTTTTGATTGATAGCTGCGATCATTCACTGTGAACTGTTATTTTATGGAAAAGAGCGACATGGGTTTCTACAAATATTCTAATTTTATTTTTAAAGGGGAACAATAATTGCGTCCCGGTTTGAAACCACGTGAGGACGAGTAAAATATGAAAATGTTGTCATAATTTTTGGGTGAACTATTCCATTAAGTGATATTTCATACCTAGTGCCATTTGGCCACATGTACTTAAGTCCAACAGCCTATTCTCACAAGGCCTGTTAACACTCACTCTTGGAAAAGTCATTTTGTGATGTTAAAATCAGGTAGCAGTGGTGGATGAGAGTCTTGATTACATCTCGTCTCTACTGTCTGAAAGAGCTGATGAGAAAGTAAGTGGAATTCAGCGCATGGGAAAACACTAAGAGATTGTGATTTGTTGCTAATTACATGAGATCGAGGTAAAGGATCACTCTGTCTAAACAGGAGAGATGCATTACCCCCTTGAGTGAGTATTTAATTGCCTCTAGCTATTTTACCGCTCTAGAAAAAGATGACCATGGAAATTTATTTCAGCAATATTCTGAGAAGCAATTGATGAGATTCATAGTGCTGGAGCGAGTCACGGAGACTTATTTTCATGAAACAGATGATTGGATAAAATGACGGATCTCTGATAGAGCAAAATATGGGCCTATGCATTGATGTCCCCTTTCGATGTTTAATTAAACAACAATCTCCAGGGGTCTGAATACTTTAACTGTGACTTGATGCAAAGTGATGGTATACATAAGAAAGTTGTCATTTAACAAATGCTTGAATCCAAAGTTATTTATAATAATTTTACAATAATTCCACAGTATTATTGTGTATTTTATTTGTTAGCAGATTCAATATATATATCAATATTGGAACAGTAAATACAAAATTACAGAATGTCTGTTGCTGTAGAGCAACAATTACTACAACATGACAAAAATTACAGAATGTCATATTTTAGTATTAGACACATTTCATACCACATACATGTTTTACATAAACAACTATTTACATCCCACTCTTGATGTAGCATAAGTATTGGGACTGAACATAACATAACTTGCTCATATTTAGTTGCAGATCCCTTGTGCACAATCACAGCAGTTCTGTGACATCCTTTGACATCACCAGACTCCCCATTTTGAAATTTTTCTTAATGCTTTTACCAATTCTTCCTCTTCATTGAAATTAATGTTCTCGAATTTAAATCTGGAGATTGACTTGGGCAGCTCAATTCTTTCTATTTCTTTGATAAAGACTGAACTTCATGTTTTGGGTCATTGTCCTGTTTATCAATATGAAGCATGAGCCAATGAATCTGGTGGAATTTTCAATGATTCTGGTAGGCAAGATGGTTTTGCAAATTCATTCTGTTACTGTCAACAATAAAGTCATCAGTAAAGTTGAGAGGGCCTGTTCCAGTGACTCCACCATTTGCTGATGAGGCTGTATGCTTGGGATCATTTGCAGTTCCCTTTTATCTCCACATTTTTGCTTTCCCAATTAGATAAAGGTTCATTTTGTCTCTCGGTTCATAAACACAGTTTCTTCTGGCTCACCTTTGTGCTTTTTTGCAACTAATCTTGCCTTTCTATTTTTGGTGCTGGTCAGAGGCTCGCATCTTGCTGTGTAGCATCTGTAATTCTGTGTCAAAGTCTCCTGAGGACAGTAGATTGCCAGAACATCACCCCGGCTTTCTGGAAGTTGCTGGTGATTTAACAGACACGTCTTTTAGGGTTCATTTTCACAGCTTTTATGATTTGTCTGTCATCAACTACTGTTGTTTTCTCAGCCGATCAGGTAGTTGTTGGTTGCTGGTGTCGCTGGTGGTTTCCAAAATCTTGGTTTCTCCATGCCCTTTATTTTTTGCTAGAGCTCTAATTGACTTATTTTCTTTTAGCATCCAAATTGCTTGCTTTTCTCTCAAAGTCTGCTCCCTCGTCTTCATCCTAGTTTGTGTGTGTCATCATCGAATGCAAGATTCAGAATGCAGAAGTAATGGATATAACTGATACGACACATTCCCTGTGTTTAATACCTGAAGAATTAATGCAACAGGACACAGCTGATCACTTAGAAAGACCTGTGAGGCATCTGTTCCAATACTTATGCTCACATCAGATAGGGGGGATGAAACTCTAAAAGTGCTGAACTTCTTAGCTGGTAAATGAGTTGAATCACCCAATAATAAAATGTTGACATTCTGTAGTTTTGTCTCATATTCATCTTTTAATCATATTTGTAAATGTCTTGACTCCCCAGCCAACAGAGCAATTTTGGCTTTACTGTTCCAATACTTTTGGAGGGCACTGAATATTATTGTTGTTGCATGTTTTACACGTGTTTGGATATTAAATGTCTTGTGAGTGGTGCTAAAAGTTTAATCATGCTTGAAAATAAAATACCATTTTCAATAAACCCCCACATTTAACCGATATGGTTAACAAAAGCAAACTTGCGATAGAAAACACATTTGCTGATTGAACTATGCATTTTAGCTGGATTTGTGCTGAAAGTATATGAAATTTTAACTTGTGACTTGTTTTTCACAGGGCTTGAATCCAGGTGCTCTGTGATGCAAGTTCAACTCTGTATCTGGTGAGCTACCGAGCAAGTTTACAATCTCAGAAGAAAACATATATTTACATGTGACTTGATGCAAATAATGGCATACATAAGTAAGTTATTTAGCAAATGTAAATTGTATTCAAAGTAATACAATATTTATGAGTATGTCAATAAATATATGCAAACTTATCTTAGATCCAACATGTGAAATAAAAGTCAGTGATATAACTATGTACACAGTCATGTTTTTTTTAGTCTTACAAGCTCTGAAATCTTATTTCAACATCCAAAGTAATTTTATTCAGATCTGTTATGTCATCACATGCTACTCCAGGTTAAATGACTAAGACTCATGCAGTAGTAATCAATCAACATTATTATAATTTTAATACATGCAATTTTATTTTAGATGGACAGGGAAAATAAAGAGGCCATGGAGCCTTGTTTCTTCTTCTTTTTTTCAGCCCTGAACCAATGTGGCAATTGGCAGTGCACCCTGCTGTTGGGATAGTTTCTTTACAGTACACTTATTACAGGATCTGTCCCCCTTGATTAACACGGAGTCAAGGGAGTTGATCAAGGGCAAACGGGTCATCGTTTATGGTCCTTGTGAAGTTAAAACCTGCAATCTTCCACTTGCTGCCCCTGGGCTCTATCAACACACTCTCATAAAGACATGTCACTTCAGCAACTTTCACCGGTGTGCACAAAGTCCTCACTGGCAATATTTTCAGCCTGTTTTGGAGGATTCAGTTTACCTTTAGGTTTACTTAGAGTAATTTTAGATTAAGTTCACCCAAAAGAAAACAGTTTTAACAGTACAATAATAAAATCTTAAATTTAAAATAATGGTCCCACATTACATTAGATGGCCTTAACGACTATGTACTTACATAAAAAGTATTATTTTTATTTTGTTACATTTTACATTTACCTTAAAATAAAGTGTTTAAAGTTTTGCATTTTTGTACCCCCAACCCCAACAGACATTCTACTGGCAATAAGTATCTTTGCAAGAACAAGTCAACTTTTTCTGTTAATCGTAACCCTAACCATAACCAAACAGTCTACTACTCTAATGAGAGTTAGTTGACGTGTGTAGTAGTTGCAAAGTTACTTATAGTCGATAGAATGTCTAAAGGGACGATCAAAATAAAGTCTAACATCACCACCAATAAACAAACAAACAAACAAACAAACAACAGCTCATGTATTTTTGAGAAAAATACTAAATCATTATTATTATTTTTTTTTATTATTATTTTTTTTTCCGTGAATCCTCTCATCACTAACATAACTGGATAAACTGAGCTCAGGTATCTGTACTGAGAAGCTTCAAACAAAATCTGCAAATAAACACCAATGATCTACTTAACCTAAATTCCTGGATTTCTAACGTCAGGTAAAACAAAGGGAGGATTTGAAACATCTGTCTACTGATGAGTCCTGGAAACATTTGAAAAAAAGAGATCAAATTTTACATTGTTTGAACGCATAAAGAGTAGGACGAAACCTGTCAAATGAAAGGGTGCGTCTTCAAAGTGATTTTGTAAGCTGGAAATGTTATTTACAGGAACGATCTTTGGTGAATAAGAGTGAATAAACGCAGCCAGTGTGAAATGGAGCTAATGCACACAGAGCCGAGAGCAGAGCAGAGACTTCTGTTTAATTAATGATGGAAACAGAGACTCCTGCTTCTCAGACAGTTATACCGGCTGAGCCTAGGAGGACGAGAGATGGTATTTTTAAACAAGCATTTGCTCTCTATAGGTCATCTAGCCGAGAATACATTCTTCTTCTGCTGCTTTAGGGCCTCTAAATATGCATTACCTTCAAAAAGAAAATGATGAACAAACAACTCTGTTGCTTGAAAATGTTATTATTTTGAGTTTTTTCCCTTTCAGTGCATTAGTTTGTTCACTGGCGTCACAGAATAGTATTCCAATATATACAAATTAGCCATGAGAGCTGCAGAGAGGTGGAACGTGCAGCCCTCCTCAGAATCACTTGCATCAATAAATGGATAACAGCTCCCCCAGAGGCCAAACACTGATCCTGCCGCCCAGAGGAGCTGAGCATTTTGCACATCCTTCTCATACAGAACAAGTCATAATAAAGAGCCAGCGAAGCATAACATCCTCCAAAGCAATAATGCATGCAGTGGACTGTCTGGCGAGGAAAACAACAGACGTTTGACTTAATCAGTCTGAACCCAGAGTTTTAGACCAGCGCTTTTGAGAAGACACAAGCATATTCAATATTGCAAACTGATTGGCTGCGTGCACGAGCCCAAGACGTCTTGACAGCAAAGATCAATGCGCTTAATAAATGAATAAGCCTGCAAATTACAACAGAAAGCTTTATGGAAATGAGATTATGGATCTGATTTTAGGCTTTCGGATCTGAGAGAGTCGTTTTGATTAGTGATGTGGCCTTTCTTGTGGCCTTTATGAAGGGTTCGTGGAGACGTTAGCTTTTGCTGACTGATGTTTAATTCATTAAAGCATATTCCGGGATATATTAGAGGATTGTGCTCAAAGCTTTACGACCCGGTCTTACAGAAAATCTACGCTGACGCTGTCAACAGGGAGCCGGTGGCAAACAGCGCCACTCTTTCTTTCGCTCTGCTTCTGTCTGTTGGGTTTAATTTGGCATGACGATCATACCAGTTCCTTTTGTAAATCATGAAAGTGTCTGATTGTGCGACTTGATTTAGGTGGATTAATGCAGTGGCGTCGGTGCTAAACATGAGCTGTGAAGGTTACTCCAGAGAGCTGGATCTCAGAGTGTGTGTTTGCATTTGTGTTGCTCTATTAATGGTGTTTTAATTAGAGCATGATCGCGTTCCTCAAGCGGAGGAAAAAAACATCCTGATGCACAGATAAAACCCTCAAGGCCCGCGTCTGTGACTTATTCAGTGTCATTGCTGAGGGGTAGACTGTGCCTGACAAGAGAAAAGAGACAGAATTGACAGAGATGAATAAACATAACATGCTGATTTGATGCAAAATGAGAGGTCTCGAAACAAGAGTCAAGGAGTTCAAGAACTTGTTTGGTCCATTAAGCCAGTCTAAGATATACATTTTTAAAGACTGACATGCTTTCACAAAACTATTGACTGTATATAAAATCAGTAGGCTATATGATCACACTTATATAGCACTATGCACACTCTCTCATTCCAGATTTCTTCTTAATATTCAGGCCTCATGTAAATATTTAACACTAAAATTAGGTGATATTAAAGTATTGAATAGTAAATTGAAATTATATCAATCTAATTGGATATATAGTCAACAAATATCTGCAATATGTCATGTTTGTAGTTATATTTTTCTTATAATTAAATGGGTTTCTGACCATAAGAAATGTGAAACATTTTGTGACAAATATTTTTTTCTGACTGTAAAATAAAGAACTAAAAAATGTCTACTTATTCTTAATATTTAAAACAATCAAGTAGTAAGTATTTAATATTCGATTCTATTTTAAATTAAGTTTAACCTTTTTAAATAAATACATGAAACAAATCAAGAAGAATGAAATATACAGTTAACTGTTCAATCAAGTAGGCTATTTATTATCCAATTCTTTTTTTCAAATGAAGTTTATATTATTATGTTCAAGTGGCAATAAAAAAGGAAGAAGCATGAAACATTTTGTAACAAAAAAAAGTTATTCACATAACTATTTTGTTTAATGCAGCATTGACTCAATATAAATTAATATTACAATAGTTTATATTGTTTTGCATTTCCATTGTAAATAGTAAGTTTTTGACTGTAAAAAAACGATAATAATAAACGTATAGGCTACTTATGATCGGGCTATATTTAGCTACTGTAATAGACCTACATCAATACCTACTTATTAGAATATTTTGCATATTCATTAATTAAAAGTTATGCATGAGTAGAAAAAAAAAGTAAGAACCTGAAACATTGTGTACAAAACTATATTTTGTATAGGCTATATTAAAAGCAATATTCAAGTTCAAAGAAGCCTAAACTGCTTTGCTGGTTTTAAAGGTGTTGTGTGCTTGGCCAGGCTATATGAGCGTCTAAAACCATTAAGCTAACCGCGGTTTAAGCTGTTTTTTTCTGGTTTAAGCTGTTGTAAGCTGTTTTCTCCTCCCCGGGGAATTTATACAGTACAAGAGATGTCCGTGTCAATGTCGATTTTGATTCAGTGCCATAGCTGATAGCTATTTTAATAAAGTTTATAGTTAATTGCGACTAGGTACATTAGAGTTTTTCAATAAATAAAGTTGCGTATAAATCGAAATCAAAATGTAAAACGCGGGTTGGTATGTTTCTTTATGAATGCATTCTGAAACATCAAACTGATTTTTATTTGAATGAAGTACGCCGTTAGGTGCGCGCGCTTGCCTTTGCGCGCAGTTTCTTTTTTCAGGACGAGGCTGAGACGCGCGAGCTGCTTCAAACAGTCACTCGCAGCCCGAGACTCCAGCACGCGACGCTCCGCCAGCCACTGCGCATCCTCTCTCTCTGTTTCACATTGCTTCAGTCGTACGGGAGGGAGAGAGGCGTCTGGTCTGAGGAGGAATCGGAGGTGAGGTTTGGACCACAGCCGGTGAGGTGGAGGAGATCGCGCGCCTCGTACACATTTGAAGGATGCGCTGCCGCGCGCAACGGCGCGTCCTGTAGAGATACAGCTGCGAGCTTGCGGGATTGAAGCGTCAGGGTTCTCTATCCATGTTTGGCTTTGAGCAAGAAAATCTATCACTATCTGACACTCCGTGAGCACACAGCATCACTTTACGGACGGAAGAATAGGAAAGAGGAGTGGGCTGTTTCTCTTCTCGCAAACATCCAGAGTAAGTCGGTCTGATTTCTGCTGAACATGCTGATTATCAATGCAATTACAGCTGCTCTGAGAGTTTCTTGTGTCCCACCTGAAGCGAGTTGCACAGTGATACACTGTTAAAACGATTTATATCATACTGCATCTTTGTATCGGTATAAATTATACTAGGTTTGCGCAGCTGGTAATAAAACGATCAGAAATGGTGGCATGCCTGCACTGTGAACATGCATAGATGTTCACCCAGATGTTTGGATAGTCACCTAGGTTTCCAAAGTCATGAAAAATCTGAGAAAAATAAGAGAAAAATAAAGTAATACATAATTTGTGATTTCCACACATCCAGAAGTCTTTGAAATGAGAACAACATTTTAAAGAGAATATAACACTATGGGATATTGTGAGAGCAGTTTCTACTATAAAGAGTAATTTGTGGAAATCATTAGTCAAAAGCTGTTTAGAAACCCTGAATAAGTTCACAAGTGTGTTTGCATGTACATAGCTTGTGTTGCGAAACTTTGTAGCAGCGTCATTGAACTTGTGTTATTGAACTTTGTTGTGTTACTCTCTCAATGTGCTAATAATTGTCAGATGACTGATGATATTGACCTCATTAGTGATTCGTTCACTCTTGGGAGGAATAGATGAGTTGTGATTGTTTTGAACAGTGGTTTGATTTAACAGTAGCAGGGAAACTATGTCAAGGCAATCATTTTGGAAGCAGAGCAAGTTTATTTTCAAACAAGGGAAACTAAAAATATTTGATAATTAGAATTATTGTCCACCAAGAAGAATGTTGGTTGTCACAGATCAGTCAATGAAATGATAATTCTGTGTAATTCTGAACATTTCTACTGTTTTCTTTCAGCCTTACAATATCTTTTCTCTCTTCAATGTTATCCTTCAGACTGAAAATATGTCATGAAAATGTCCCTTGAGCAAGCTCTGGAAAGTTTTCAGACTGAACTTTGTTTACTTTGATGTAAGCTTTCAGTATTTGCTCTTATGTCTCACTTTCAAAATGAAGACTTTTCTGTCTGTTATACTGCTTCTGTGTTATATTTGCTTTGCTTTTGATATATATATATATATATATATATATATATATATATATTGTTGGATTTGTTTTTATGTTTTATCTTGGTTCACAAGCTTGTTAACTGGTTGTTAACTCTTAACTTTCTTTGACAGTTTATCAGTACACTCTAAAATAGTTGTAACATTTCAGGTAATTTAAAATATCCTCTTAATTATTATTATTATTAACTTAACTAACTTGACTAGTAAAACGTATGGGTCAAATCAGGTGTGTTGGATTTGTGTTTATGTTTTATCTTGGTTCCAGCCTGGTTGTTATAATTGCAGTACGAACAATGACAATATTTTAAAATATCCTCTTATTATTATTATTATTAACCTCTTATAGAGTAAAAAGAACAAATCTCGAACAATGACAATTGATAAAAAGAACAAATCTCTTTGATTCTCAGTTTGAGATTTCAATGGCATATCATAACAATGAGATCAAATCAGTCCATTGTTTTTCTCTTTACACTATGATGCAGTTTAAAATTTGCATGGAAACTCTATTCTTAAGTGTTATACACTGGATGACATTTTAAACAGCAGGTGTTAACCAAATCTACAGTACTGTGTATTGACATTTGCATGCACCGCGTTCACGTAACGCTGATAGTTTTCATAAGACAAAATGACCTCCAGCAGTCACCTGATTTCCCAGGAACATATTAAGATCCATAAAGATGTGTTTCCTTTGTACATTCATTTATCTTTTGTTTCGCAGTTAAATTAGTGTGTAACATTTTAATGAGGTTGTTTTAGCTTTGCGAGTAAATATGAAATCGGAGCACCCTGCTGTTTTGTGGGTAGCAAGTTGATTAGATTCTCCTTTGCGCACACAGTAGGAACATAAAAAGGCTTCTTGCGTTCATTGGGTACTTTGATTATAGTAGCCACAGAATTCACATCAGGGCCAGACAAATACCAGACACTAAAGATCTGAGGGTGAAAACAGTGTCTGCGTGCATTTTTAGAGTCTGGTTGTTATTATATTAGAAATGTTATGTTTGCATACTCTTAATACTGCTGCTCTTTGCATTAGAAGATATTAATATCCGTTTCTGTCTCCATTTATTGTCTCTTTCATCTTCTAAGCATTGCAGCAGGGTGCAATTAATGAAACTCAGTGGCACTGCTGTGCTTTTATTTGTGTTTTGTCCACTAAGTTTTATTAGAGGATATGAATGAACAGTGAAAATGTGAGTCAATTCTTAAAAGACTTAGGTAATGAAGTAGTTGCAAATGGACTCTGATTAAATTAATGTTGTTTTCACTAATAATTTTATTTGGGAAAGCTTGTTTTTGTAGCGTTTCTGCAGGGGATTTTTAGCTAAAATATTTTGAGTGTAAATGGATGAGACAAGTTTATGTAGAAGAGTAACTTAGGTTAAGATAAGTAATGGGCAGACCTGTCTGTGCAGTCATTTGTTTCTATTCATTTCAATATTTCAAATTATGAGAAAACATTGAATGGTGTAGCATAGTGTTATAACCCCCCCCGGTGTGGCCACAGCTCCTGTGCATGACCCGTTTGAGTAGTTACTTAGCAACACCTCAGACATTCTCCAACTGGGTCAGACCTTCATTCAGGAGACTTAACACCGCAGAAACACACACATGCTCACATGACCTGTTCATCTGGAGTCTTCAAAGAGGCTTTTACAGAAACTTCATGTCAGGGATTCTGTTGTTTCTCACATCTTCATGTCTTGTTTTCCATGCCAGTACTTGAATGGAAGTCACTCTTTTCTGAGGAGACAAAAGTAACACACAGTGCAAAACATTGCAGATGCAGCGTATGCCAAAATGACACAGACCCTCTTATGTGCAAGGAAAATAAGAATCAAATGGAAATGCATTACCTCTCTGAAAATAAATGTTGTTTTGAAGAAGCTGCATTTTTTACTTGGATCAATATTTTTATGTTTCCCTAAATGCAATATTTTACACTTTTTAAAACTTTGCTTATCTTTGAAACTGGCTTAAATTGGATAAATCTCCCAAATAAAAAAAATAGATGTCCAAGTCATAATTCATCTCAGAAAAAGAGGAGAAAAATGTATATATATATATATATATTTTTTTTTTTTACATTAGGCCTACGGTTAATATTCCAGGCTACCGATAATTATGTTTAATTGTCATGAAAATATACATGGCGGTTCCGGTGACGTCATCTCCCTGCATGGCAGCTTAAACAACAGCTCCTCCGGGAAAACTACTTATTTGCCCCGTTAAATCATCAAATATAACTTTTCTAGACTTTATTTGTTTCGCTAAGGGGGGCAAGAATGGGGAAAAGGGATGGAAATAAAAAATGCACCGCTGGAGAAACTGTGAACGAAGGAAACGCAGACAACAACTCTCCGGGGCAGGCACAAGATGGTGACGCTAGCGTAAATGCTAGCACTCATCTGAGTGATGCGGCAAGTTTGACAAAAGTTCTGGAGGAGATAAAGGACTTTCGCAAAGACACAAAACAACAACTAAACGAGATTATTACCGAACTCGTCAATGTTAATCAAAAGATTGCAGAGGCGGAAACGCGAATCGGAAAAGTAGAAGACCGCATTCAAAATGTAGAACAGGTGATGAGCAAGATGATAAAAGTGATGAGTCAACAAGAAAACAAACTTCTCGACCAAGAAGGAAGATCGCGACGGGAGAATATAAGGATCTATAATGTTCCTGAAGGAGCAGAGGGGGCATCGATGACGCTGTTTATGGAAAAGTTACTACGGGATGAGCTGGAGATCCCCCCAACTACAGACCTTGGCATCGAGAGGGCTCACAGGGCGCTCGCACCGAAATTCTCTGGAAACAGGGAAGATAGACCGCGGTCAATAATAATCAAATTCCACCGCTACAAAATCAAAGAAGAGATTCTGCGCAAAGCCTGGGGAAAGAAGGTGTTTCTGAATGAAAGGCCAATATACTTTGACCAAGATTACCCTCCGGCAATTCTACAGAAACGCAAGGAATACACCGAAGCTAAACGGGTATTAAAGCAGAAACATATACGCTTCCAGACCCCGTTCCCAGCTAAACTACGGGTGTTTTATGATGACGGGATGCGACTGTATCAATCGGCAGAGGAGGCAACTGCAGACATGAAGGACAGAGGACTGCCCGTCAGTGTAATTACACCCAGAGAGAGCCTCGCAGAGCAGTTATCCCGTACGGCCTGGGAGACGATGAGAGGACTGGGACAACAGGGGACGGAAGAAGAACGCGAGAGGAACATTAGAGAGAGGTTACAAGTTTTCAGAAGACGGCCTCTATCTCCCCCAGAGGAACTTTAAACTTTGACTAATCCCAAAATCTCCGGTGAGCTAAGCAAACCATGAAAGACATGGTGGTATTTTCAGTTTGAGAAGCATATACTAAAAGATAATGTGAAATTTGATTTATCTAAGTTTATTTTTATACTATTTATCTGTATACATCTCTCCCCTCTATTCAAATGAGAATACGTACAAGGGAGGAATACGCAAGGTAGTAATATTTGGTAAAATGTACACAGACTTTTACTTTTTCTTTTTTTTTGGATGCTGCAGTGGGGGCCCCCTGCCCATTTGGGACAGAGATTTCCCCCCACGGCTAGATGTTTCTTCTAGCTTAGTTCAGGGTCGTTTCTTAGAGACCCCAACCTTGGAATCATACCAATGTTGTTTGTTTTCATGTTATGTATTTTTTCTCGTTCATATTTGTTCAGGGAGTAGATCAACAAAGTTACATTTAGCTAAGTTCATTAACACGTGGTCTTCAGATAAACATGGTTAGAGATAAAGTTAAAATAATATCATTTAATGTCAATGGGATGTTGAATCCAATTAAACGTAATAAAGTTTTAGCTAAAATGAAGAAAGAGCAAGCCCATATAGTATACCTACAGGAAACTCATTTAAATGACAAAGAGCACGAAAAACTGAAAAAAATAGGCTTTTCTAGTGTGTTTTTCTCTTCATATAAATCAGGGCATAGGAGGGGGGTCGCTATTCTTATTTCAAACAAACTAAATTTTGAGAAAATATCGGAAATAGGAGACAAGGAGGGCAGATTTATTCTAGTAAAGGGTAAAATATATGAGAATTCAGTTACCCTTTTAAATATATATGCGCCCCCAGGAAGTGACTTTAGCTTCTTCCAGAAAATTACTAGTATCATGACAATGCAAACAGAGGGGTTTTTGATATGTGGGGGAGATTTAAATATACGTTTGAAACCAAAATTAGACTCCTCTAGCAGGAAAAATCATGACATAAGGCCCCTATATAAGAAGGTTAATGCACTTTTTGAAGATGTTGGTCTGATCGATATATGGAGAGATTTCTTTCCTAATAGAAGAGATTACACTTATTATTCTGCCCCCCATTCTCTATATACCAGAATAGACTATTTCATAACATTTGGAAGAGATAAAGATAAAATACACTCTTGTGGAATCGGAACAATAGATATAAGTGATCATGCACCTATATATCTATCCATTGATTTTGAACTGCAGTCAAAGAACACTACATGGAAATTAAACTCAAGTTTACTTAATGATCCCGGTTTCAAGAAACAAATTAAAGAAGAAATTAGTGCCTTTTTAGAATTTAACGATAATGGTGAGGTTTCAACTCCTATCTTGTGGGATACTCTTAAGGCTGTCCTGAGAGGTAAAATTATAGCAATATCTTCATACAAGAAAAAGATTAGAAATAAAACATTAGATGATCTGCATAATAAGCTAAGGGAATTAGAAAAGAATCACAAATCGAGGTTACTACAAGATACATTAAATGAAATTAAGAAAGTTAGGAACAGAATTAATGACTTGACTACGCAAGAAGTAAAGAGAAATTTGATGTTCTTAAAACAGAGGTATTATGAAGGGGGATCTAATGCGATGAAAATACTAGCATGGAAACTGAGGAAGAAAACTGCAGAAAATACAATTTACAAAATTAGGGACCCAAGAACAAAAATGATAAAAAACAAGCAAAATGAAATTCAGGAAGCTTTTGAAGTGTTCTATAAAAAATTATATTCTAGAGTTCCAGGGGGGGATGAGACGCAAATTGACACTTACTTAAATTCTTTAGAATTACCCACTTTAAACGAAGAGCAAAATAAAAGGATGATCACTGATATAACTGAAGAGGAAATAAAAATTGCAATTAGTAGACTCAAATTAGGCAAATCACCCGGATCAGATGGTTATACGGCAGAGTGGTATAAGGAGTTTAAAAATGAACTAATCCCTGTCATACTCCCTACATTAAATTGGGTTTTAAAAAAAGCACAAGCACCACCTAGTTGGAAGGAGGCGATAATATCAGCTATACCAAAAGAAGGCAAAGATAAAATGGAATGTGGATCCTTTAGACCTATATCTGTTCTTAACGTGGACTATAGACTATTTACCTCTATTATGGCAAAACGAATGGAAGAATTAATGCCTAAACTGATACATAATGATCAGACAGGTTTTATAAGACAACGTAGAACACAAGATAATATACGAAAGACACTACACATCATGAATCATATACAAAAAAATAACATTGAAGCAATTGTGATAAGCATAGATGCAGAAAAAGCATTTGACTCGGTTAATTGGTTATTTCTTTACAGAGTTTTACACAGATTTGGTTTAAATAATACAATTATAAAAACTATACAGTCCCTATATAATAATCCCACAGCGAGGATCAAAATCAATGGATACTTATCAAATCGCCTTACTCTAGAGAGGGGTTCACGACAGGGTTGTGCATGGTCACCATTACTTTTCGCACTATATTTGGAACCGTTAGCTCAATATATCAGACAGAATGAGGATATTAGGGGAATTAATTTTAAAGGAACAGAACACAAATTGGCTTGCTATGCAGATGATATTCTCATATATCTGGGGCAACCAACATACTCCTTACCGAAATTGATGCAATCACTTGAGATATTTGGCCAGATATCAGGATATAAGATTAATATAGGTAAAACTCAGCTACTTTCATATAATTACAAAATACCAAGAGAAATTAAAAACAGATACCCTTTTGCATGGCAAACAGAATCTTTCAAATACCTTGGCATCAACCTGCCAAAAAATCTTACAAAATTATTTGAATGTAACTATTTGCCTATCAATAAAAAAATTAAGGAAGATATAGGAAGATGGAATTTAATTCCATTCTTTAGTCTTAGTTCACGTATTGAATCTATCAAAATGAATATTCTGCCTAGACTATTATACTTATTTCAGACCCTACCTATAATGATTAATCAAAATCAATTTAATGAATGGGACAAGATGTTATCAAGATATATATGGCAGGGTAAAAAACCTAGAGTTCGCTTTAAAACATTACAGCTAGCTAAAGAAAAGGGGGGGGGGGGGGGGGGGACTACCTTCCCTTAGAGATTATTACTTTGCACCACAGATGGGAGTCATAATATGCTGGTGTATTCCATCTTATGAGGCTCAATGGAAAAACATGGAGCAGAAAATATCTTTGATCCCCATACAGGCAACCCTGGCCGATAATAATATACAAGAATACATTAAGACTATTGATAACCCATGGGTAAACTGCACTTTAACTGTGTGGAAATCTATTATAACAGAATATAAACTAACAGAAGAAATTGTGCCTCTCAAATGGTGTGCATACGAGTTTACACCAAACAGATTAGATACTCGATTTAAAGACTGGATAGATAAGGGGATAACAGTCTTATGTAATTTAATAGAAGATAATATACTAGCCAGCTTTGAAGTACTTAAAGAGAAACATTCATTAGACACACAAGACTTCTATAGATACTTGCAGATGCGACATTTTGTTAATATAAAGATGAAGAATGTGGCTGAGACAAGGACAGGCTTCATAGAATTGTTTAGAAAAGCATATAAATCGGATCTGCATAGTAGAATTGTTTCATGCATATACAAATGTTTGTTAAACCTTAAAACACACTCAACTTCTTATATCAAAACAAAATGGGAGAAGGAAGGAGGGATAATTATTACAGAGGAGGAATGGATTACAATGTGGAGGTATCAATGGAAATGTTCGAAGTCACAGAAATGGAGAGAGTTTGGCTGGAAAAGCTTGATAAGGTATTTTATTACGCCTGCTCAGAAATCACACCATGGTAATAATTTGTCGGTATGTTGGAGACAATGTGGAAACCAAAATGCAAACCATTACCATATTTTCTGGGACTGTGCCACTATTAAGGATTACTGGAGAGAAATACATACTGCCTTACAAGATATATTTAAACGTACGATACCTTTTAACAGTAAAATCTTATTTTTTGGATACAGACCCCATGAATGGTTTAAAAGAGATACATTTCTAATTAATATATTGTTGGTGGCTGTTAAAAAGAGTTTTACGAAAAAATGGTTGTCACAGGAGAGTCCTACCCTAAATGCATGGATGGAAATCACAATGGACATTTATAAAATGGAGCAAATAACAGCATCTGTAAATCATAAAATGGAACAATTTACTTTGCACTGGGAAAAATGGATCGAATATGCAAAATCTCATAGACCTGATTTTATTTTGTAACCAGTATTCTGATGTAAAGAAAGATCACTCCCTATATGTATATAGTTTTCTTTTGTGCCCCTCCCTTTTTTATGTGTATATATATATATATATATATATATATATACACATATATTTATTTTTATTGTATGTATATATGTATATATATATCCCCCCCTAATTTTCTCCTCAATGTGTACAGAACATATGTAACGGGTGCATATATGAGCACATGTAGGTATATAAATACATGTAAAATGAATGTAGATTTATATGTGCTTAGGTATGAGTGTATTCAAATGTATAATGTGTGATGTGCATCTGATGGAAATTTAATCTTGTTTGAGGAAAGTAAATAAATAATAAAAAAAAGAAAATATACATGGCGTTTACAACCTGGTCTCGTAAAAATACGTATCTCTGAGCACTTTCTGTGCAACAGCGTTTAATGTACCCTACTGCAAGTTTCGCTGCAGTTTCAAAGAGAAAACACAGGTTAAATATGTGAACCTTGGCACATTTTTATTATGTAGATATAGGTACATATTGCTGTGTTTTTATGACGTTGTTACAGAAACGTATTGCGGCGGTTCAGAATTCAAATATCCGGGGACCGTAGCTATCGTGTTGGAAATATGCCCTACACCAACCCTAAACCTACCCGATAGTGTTAACAAATACAAAACTGATATAAAAATGTATGTGTTGATGCAACCGTGCCATTTCAACTTCCTTATATGCAGATTTGAACTGTTTTGTCAAACTGTGATTACACAGGATTTGAACCGGAGCTCCTCTCCTCTTAAATACATCTCCGTACTCCGTGAGCTACCGAACAAACTTACTGTTTATGAAAACCCATAGATATGAAGCTGGATATGTGTGATGCTAACGTTCAAAAGCATCTAGTGTTTGTTTATTTTGTAAAATACAGTAATATGTAGTTATTGGTACATATTTCATGTCTCGCTAAAAAGTGCACTCAGGTACGTAAATGCTATGAGACCAGGTAGGCCGTTTAGTACCTGTGATAAGTTATATTATTAAAGGTTATTATTGTTAAACAGTGACACCTTTTTAATAAACAGTTGCAGTATAATATAACAAATTATCTCAGAGAAAATACAAAAAATCAGTACTGTGATGAATTGTAACAATGTAAAATCTTTACTGCCACTTTTGATCAATGTAATACATCTGAATGAAAAAAAATAATCCTACTGAAAGGAGTTATTCAGTATTAATTACTTGTTTATTTATTAAAACTTTTCATGAAATGAATAGCACACTCGCAATCATGGCGTTGTTCTGAATATCAGCTTGACTGTGATTACAATACTGCTGCACTCTTGCTTGTGTATTACTGCTTAATTTAAATGTGTCTGCACTATAACTGGTTTAGCATTTATGAAGTATCATAAGTAAAATGTAGAAATAAAGAGTTTGATCAGTTTTGTAACAGACCATTCTCAAAGCAGATGCAGCTAATAATGCCCAGTACTAATTGTGCTGTAGTGTTAACACCCACATTAATCCTACTTCTGTGTATTTCAGCCAAACACATGACAGCCACACAATTTGGTACCAAACAGGCGCAGATGATTGCATGTACTGTATAATAATAAGCTGAAGAAAAACTGTTTACTTATGCACTGGATGACTGCAAATAAAAACATGAGTTTTAACCGTGAAATATCAGTAAATAGATTCAATGGAGTACTTTTGCCATCATTAGTATGTGTTTTGCTAAAAAAACAAAACAAAACAAAAATGTCCCTCTGTTTTGTGCTGTAATAAGGAATACACTTGCCTAAGTTCACTCTCTATTTGACACAGAAGCACACGCATACAAAATACACTGGACGCATACTACTGTAATTGACTGTACTAAGGCAGTATATGCATTTTGAGCTATTAAACGTGAGGTCAGATGTGCCTATTTTACTGGGTTCAGAGCTGCTACTGAACATCATACACTTTGTTGTAAATTACTCTAAAATGGTATTCAAATAATTTTAGCCTGTATCTCCGAGAGGGCTTATTGAGAGGCTGCATAGCTAGATTAGATGAGAAAATTTGTCTTTCTGGCCTTGACTCTATATTGGTAAGTTGATACGCACCGTATGTGTTTATTAAAATGTGGTTAGGACAGTCTTGAAGCTGTTTGGAAGTATTTGGAAGACGTCCTGACTCTCTGTGGTCATTAAAAATCCCAGGATGTCCTTTGAAAAAGAGTAGGGTGTAACCCCTGCATCCTGGCCAAATTTCCCCATTGGCCTCTGACCATAATGACCTCCTAATAATCCCCATACATTATTGGCTTCATCACTCTGTCTCCTCTCCACCAGTAAGCTGGTGTGTGGTGGGCGTTCTGGCGCAATATGGCTGCCGTCATATCATCCAGGTGGATACTGCACACTGGTGGTGGTTGAGGAGATTCCCCCTTCTATGTAAAGCGCTTTGAGTACCCCAAAAATTGCTATATAAATGTAACAAATTATTAATTATTATTATTATCTAAGCCGTCTTAATATAATGTTTTTGTTTTAATAAACTGAAACTGTCAGTGGATGCACAGTATATCACGAGGGGGATTAAAACGACAGATTCAAGTGCCGGATCACCTCTCATTTTAATATCCACTAACAAAATTAAAACTCCTGTTCATCAATTGGACATGCTTCTGTATTATAAACATCCCTGCCGTGAGCTATTAAAAAAAAAAAGCTGTGGAGACCAAATCGGCCATGACAAAGAATAGAGGAGGTATGTTCCTACCCTTAACGATGCATGTGGTGCTAGGCTATACTGTTTTCTATATTTAAAAAAATAATTTTGAACATATCCCTACAGACATTGTCTATTAAAGTAAGTGTATTATTGTAATATCATCTCACTGTATATGCCTTAAAGTTCACACAGCAGTTTAATTTAGATTTTAATTTTCATCACAGTTTGAAATTGTCTGATGTCTCCATCTATATGTTTTTTTTATCCAATCTTACAGTATATAAAACATAATGTTTTTTCCAAATATCATAAAAGTTGTTACCCGGCAGCTTTCCAGTGCTCATATGTATGTGGGTGAGTGCTTTGTGAATAGTACTTGTACCTTGCGGTGACATGGCTGTGCATGTGACAAATGGTCAACTGCACTTCTCAATACAGTGTTCTATTACAAAATGTAATACAAGTTTGTGAGGCTGGTCTTTGTATATTGTAAACAGATGGGATAAAAGATCTTACATTGGGTGTTACCTGATAAACCTGTCACTCTCTACACTGTTGTGAGTTACACTGAGTCCATTTTAAAAGGTTTAGAAAAAAAAAATAAAGAAAAAAAATAAAGCAGGTTGCTTCTTAATTACTTGTCCTTATTTACAACGAACATGGCTTAGACTAAGTGAAATATATTATAATAAAACATTATAATGTGTTAAAATATACTGTCATGTATACTACTTTTTAGAATTGATATTTTATTAATAACTTATTGTTATTATTAATTTATATTTTATAATTAAATACAATAGAAATGCTATATTTACTTGTATTTTACATGTTTCTAATGCTCACAAGCGCAGCATAAATACAGTATAAAATATAGTAAAAACATAGATATTGTGAAAATGTTTTACAATTTAAAATAACTTTTTTTCTATTGTAATATATTTGAAAAGGCAATTTTTTCACATGATTATTCAGAATCTTCCATAATACCGATTCGCTGCTCAAGAAACATTTCCTATTATTATCAGTGTTACTTGTGCTGCTTAATATTTATGCAGAAACCGTGATATACTGGGTTAGTGATGTATCAAGATTTGTTTCAAGATTCTAAACTGTTCATTTTTATTAGTTATTAATATACCATGACAGTGTATTGTGTCATATTCTGTTATAAAATTACTCATACAGTGACAGAAGTTTTTGGTCATACCACCCACCCAACCTAAAGGTTATTGACATCAACCAGTGGTCCACAGATCAGGGCTAATTGAAAGTGACAGTAGCACTGGGAGGTTTGAGGAAACTGTGTCAACATGCAGAGGGAAAACCAGCAGCATTTTCCTGAGATAAGATAATAGGACCTGGAGGGCTTTCCACTGACTGAGATATGCGACTAATAAAATGAAAATGGACAAGCATGTCTGCAGGATTTCTCACAAGTAGAGATTTTAAAAGTATTGTTCCAGGCAGTTGCTTATGCTGTTGTTTATAATCCCTGCATTCGATGTATAGTCTGATTCATGAAATAATTTAATATCTGCTCATGCATTTAAGAAATAATCTAGGTGAAATGTAATTTAAAGTGCATTCTCAGTTTTACAGTGCTGGTCATATATTGTGAGATGTGAAAGAACTGAAGAGTCTTATGGCTATGAGAGAGTGTAAGTGGCAGTTTGAGTAGATTAAGTCTGTCTGTTGCAGTAGGGTTTGTCGGTATGTGCCTGGTTAGTAGACTCAGTTTTATTTGTCTAGAGTCTAGACACACTACATTGTAGTATTTTTGAGTGTACTCCTAGATGCAAATAATGTATTCTTTTAGCAGATGCATGCAATTCACAGCCTTTCTCGTGCTGGGAAATGGAACAACGATATTGATGAATCGTTGGCTGATGAATCGATGAATGCTTGGCCAATAGAACATTCTGTAGAATGATTTATTGGAGTTATACATTCGACCTGCCACTGACCTGATGCTTCAACAGTCAGCAGACAGTAGCTCCGAGATACAAACTAATTAGACAGCTTGTCATTCAGACACATCAACTCTTTCCTGATGATGACCACAGGCCTCTTCATCAGAGCTGCCACTCTCTGTTCTTGACACAAATATATATGACCTTATTTCAAAAGTTAATTTCCCTATCTGATTCTTGTAGGTCTGCATGCCTTGTTGAATGCATATATAATATAACTATATAATAAAATTCATCACAGAAGGGATTGCACAACAAAAATATGCTAAATTATGTTTGTCTGCCTATTTTATGTTTTTTTTTGTTATGGTCTTCACTAAGGCTGCAACTAACAATTATTGATTATTGATAATCGATTAGTTGGCCGATTATTCTTTCGATTAAATATGACCGAAAACTGAACGTTTTTTTGCGCTGAGGATGCACAAGCATGTGTCACAGCGCCTGACAGGGCAAGCCTTTACACGAATGCATTAACTTAAAGCTCAAAATAAAGAATTATCATGTTTTTGAGCAACTTGGATCACATATTTCTCCTGCGGCATCTCATTCTGTTTCCTCCACTATTTTTAGATGCATTTTGTCCATAGAAATGCGTTATTCAGTGCTGTAATTTGAGCAACCGGCTGAAGTTGGACGTGCACTGTGGGCAGACCCGACTAATCGATAATGAGAGTTGTTGTCGATGATTTTCATAATCGATAATAATTGATTTTATCGATTAGTTGTTGCAGCCCTAGTCTTCACTGACTAAATCTTCATTTTTGGATTATGGTTTGGCTTAACAAACTTCATGTTCGGTGTGCCTGTTTTTGAAGACATCTTGACATTGTCAAGATGATGTAAGTATGTATATTCTTGTATAGTAGCTTTTCAGTTATTTTGGTTCCTTTTGTCTTGCTTGCTCATTTTGAAGATGCTCATTATATGATAAAAACTAATAACTTAGATTTAGAGTTTTCTGACTCAAGTCCTTGACTGAGAATCAGACATTTTAGATTTGTTTTTCTGAGACCAGACAAGTTCATGGCATATCTGATGATAAATGAAAGTCTCCATGCCTACATATGTGGTCATCATAGGTGGAGTATAGATGGGAAAGGGGTAGATGTGTGCAGTATATTGTTTGCGGCTGGTGGATGGTTCTATTTAAGTGTATTATGTGCTTTTAATTGGTAGCTTACTAGACTTGATAGTCGTTTTGTTGTAGATAGCTGTGAAAACAGCGATTCTCAACCTTGCTCATGGGCCAGATTAGGGCTGGGCGATATGGCCAAACAAATATCATAATATTTTTTTTTTCATATCAGTCGAAATCAATAATTATCACAATTAATAGCAAATCTCTTTTTTTTTTTTTTTTAGTTTAAAGCCAGATTTTAGCTCCAAAGTGAAAGTTGTAGAAACCAGACCATTCATTTTCCTTTACAAAATAAATAGAAAAAATAATTTCTTAGTTTCTGCATGTTATAATGAGTGATATTGTTGAAAATCAAGAAACAGGTTTGGGTTGTCTGATAATATTAATAATAATAATAATAACATCTGTATAACAAAATAATATATAGTCATTGCACAATGGATGATCACACTGCTGTGCTTAGTGCTCACGTGACTCACTGGTAAACAAGCGATGTGTAGATCTGCTCTCATTGCACACAGTGACCACAGAGTCAATCGCCAAGCATTTCTGCTCACTGCGCTGTTTAGTGCTTGACTAAACGCCTGCTCTAGTGATCGGCAGTTTGAACTTTGATCCGATTCAAACGAGTCGTGCTGTTTCGTTCCGCTTTTGTTGCATAAACTTTATATCGAACATTTATCGTCTCTCTCTTCATATTGTTTTATCAAGGAAAAAAAATATTGCGATATTATCATTATCGAATTATCGCCCAGCCCTAGACCAGATTGAAAAACACTAATCCAACAATTTACACAGGTGATATGTTCAATTATTGCTTGAGTTCTTGACACTCGACTACGGTAGAGTAAACAGCAAGACTACTTGTGAAAGTAAGCATTCTTACATTTCATATAAAGCATCTATAATATCTTCTACAAGTGATTTAACAAAGATTACTGAAATATGAAGAGAGTCAGCAGATGTAATTAAGTGCTCTGAACCAGAAGGAAGCTCCCAGTGCTCCATGAGAGGATTTTTGACTTGCTTGGAAAGTAGGCTAACTTTTAAACAAACATCTGAACTGCAAACTCTAAGTATAAGAGGCACTTTAAGGTCTAAACTAACCTCTATAACCATTCACTTGGGAAACTGCATTGAAAAGTCACTCCATCTTCTGTCGCAAGCAGTTATTTCCAGGCAGAAGATGCCACGGAGGGGAAATGAACCTGGTCGCTTGCCCAGAAGTGCAGTTCACTTTCTGACCTAATGATATTTGGCTCAGACTGGTACATCTGCAGTATCAGTCTCATGACTTCAGCATATATTGGCTTATTGTATGGAACCTCTCAAATAGGGTTCTGTTTTGGGTTTGTTGATTCATGTTTGTTTTATTATCAGATAAAAAATGATCCAGCTCAGTTTTGTATGCACATTTTTTTAATTTACGTGCATCTTGGCATTTCCATCCATAATTTTTCTTAGTGATATCCCAAAATATGCATAAAAAGGTGGATGGAAACACCTACTGTAACATTTGTATCAAAATTTGCAATGCCTTAACAGTACATTTTTGTTCAAATCAAGGTGAATGCTGTTCCCATCACATTTTATAATCTGATGTGATTTGAGTGAAACAGAAAATTTAATGAGAAAAATGTAGGGCAGGCCTTAATTGTATTTGTCAAGAACTGATTGGATTGTGAAAAATGGCATATCAGAATGAAGGCAGGTGGTTTGAGGGGAGGGATTCAACTGAGGGATTCTGAATCATTTAAACAGGAGGTCAACGTTTATCTGATTGACAGTTACCCCTGCTTGTAGATGACATAATTACACCATTATGCCTGCAAAGAAAGGCTGTTTCTCCATTTATGCTGTGAAAACAGTGATTATCAACCCTGTTTGTGGACCAACATTGAGAATCACTAATTTAACACACTTGCATGCCTGTTAGTGACTCCTCAAAGTGCATGATTTTATTGCTTCTGTTTTTTTATTGCCCCAAAAAATTGGATGTCACTTTTCCAAAGATTAGAAATACAAAAAGGGATATTTCTCTATATATGGCTTTTAAAAAGTAACCTATCTAGGCTCACTGGAAATACATGCTTCTACCCACATTTCTGCAAAACTCAAAACACGTACCTTTATGAACAAATCGCTGACGTTGCCAGTTGAAATGAACACTAGATGCAGTTTATTCTGCGATAAAGAAAGCCTAATTTTTACATAATTCCTTGCACTGTATTATGTTATGACCTCAAAACAATTGTATCTTTCTACAATATTTGAAAAATGATTATTTTGAGGCATTCCAATGAGCCTGTGTTGGAAGTAAGTGTACAATAGACGTTTCACCACTGACATTTCTTTTTTTTCTAATACTGAGTGGCCAGTCTCATGAAATTCATGTCTTAGGTGACTGACTCTAAAAAGGTTTCCATGAATCAAAGTTGTCAACTTCATAGTTGTGTACTTTGGGTTGAATGGGAACACTAAGCTTTCTGAAAGTATTAAAAGTTCTCGTATCCAAAAAGATATTCGGTATAGACAAACTTTTTTGGAGTAACATATACAGAAGGTAAAAAGGGTCAAGTTTACACTCCCACCATTAACTTAAATGCAGAAAATTCTTAATACTCAGCCCTGCACTGCATTTGAGCAAATATGTCTCACCCGGCATGATTGATTCACCCAATTTCCCCTTTCCATGGTGGCATTCAGGTTACCATGTTCCCATTATGCATATCATTCACAAATAGCCTCAGACAATCACCTGTGCAGGGTTACAATGCCAGGAAGAGCACGTACAAAGGATATTCACAAGATACTTCATATTTAATTGTATCTCATTTCAGTGGAGCAATGTCATGAAGGGCAGGAAAATTTGGATAGATCCCGAACAAGACACTCAATCACACCTTGGAAAAAGGTGGATAAAAGCTCACTGATGTATCGAGACTCCATCCGTTTTGACTGGATCGGGTCAGTCTTGCACTCCATTTCACGGCACGATGGGAAAAATGAATACTCTCAGTTTATTTCAAATTATTTGCCACTTGGCGTCACCTTAAAGCGACTCTGGGTAATAACGCAGAGGTTTAGCTATTTGACTGTTGGCCCAAGTAATTTGGTTTGCATAAAATATTAAAAGCACATTTGGAAAATGCGATGCGAACGTGTCTCCCTTGTTTTGCATTTAAAGTGAAACTCTTCAACCTCAACAGATGCGGACCTAATTGAAGCCCTTTGTTTACGGAGGCCTTCAAGTCTAATCAGTTTTAATTATTCTTAACTGGTCATACTGGGAGATGTCAGCATGGGGTCCGTTACGGCGTGTAGGCAGTCATCTGTTCCATGGTAAACAGTTCAGCTTTTCACCACAGCCCTGCTTTAAAGGGGAGCACAAAAAGCTTTGTGTGAACACCTGGAATGGGAGCAAATTTTGGATCCCAGATAAATCTGAGATTAGGTGTAGATTTAGGAGAGTGAGCTGACGAGAAGTGTCTGGAGGGCGGAGAGATAAGAGAGCTTAGAGACACTTTCAATGAGAGACTAAAGAGATCGCTATCATAGGAAAGAATGTATCACTGCTGGATTGTAAACTTTAGCGGTAGCCCTACTGTTTTTCTTCAGCAATACAGGCTTTGTTTTGATGGGACGGTTTGAGGTGAGACATGAAGCAATTGGAGAGGAGAATAGGACTGAGAAAGGTCCAAAAATCAAGACACAAACTCTGCGTCATTGTGGAATATATTGGTTTGTGGAAAGGTTATGGCTTCAAATGTAATGTAACCAGTTGCTCAATGTGACATACTGCACTGTTGTGGAATTAAAAAATCATTTGAACATGTTTGGAAAGCTCACAGGTCACTAGTTGGATAGGTGCATTTGTATTTTAGGTGCATTTTATTTATGCATTTGGTAGATGCTTATATCCAAAGCTACTTACATTTATTCAAGTTATACATTTTATCAGTTCTTGTTCTTTCTGAAAATCAAACTATTGATAGTGCCATGATGTACTGTTTGAAGTGTTTTGCATATGTTTTATATAATTGACTGACAAAAGAGGAATACAAAAAAGTGATTAATCCAAAAGAGACCATAACATCAGTCGTTTAAACCATGACTAGTTTTACAAATTACTTCATGAATAATGGTTTCATGCTTGATGCCCACCAACTATTCTATCATCCTGATAAATTTGTTCAGACCAAATAGAATATGAAAACAGCATATTTGCATTTTTTTCCAACATTTCAAACTGATTGGGGAAAAAAAGGGAACATTTGTGAAACTTTTTTAATGATGCTACGTAAATCTATGCTACGATAGCCAGAAGTTAATTTGAATTATATTTATTATTATATTAATTACATTAATCCTTATTATTTAAAATAAACAAATAATTGTATACAACTTTTCCCTCAACCTCTTTTGAGTACCTGAAAGCGTTTGATCAATTTCTGTAAGTTTTTGTGAACTGTCTGTTTAATAAATCTGCAAGCAGTAATTTATAAGATTTTAAGTAGTTTTAAATGTTTTTAGTATTATATGTAGATAGTATTATAGCTGTTTATTACTGTTGTATATGCTGTATATGATGGTTATTCAAATAATGATATATTTTACATTAATAAATGGGATTTGTTAGTGGAAAAACAGTGGAAAGCATGCCTTTTAATAAAAAAATAAACGTTGTAGTTATTTTTTTTGACCTCAGTGGCTAATTGTTTGAAATGTTGCCTTTTTTATTTAAATAAATAAATAAATGAAATAAAGTATATCCTCCGCAATATGAGTGAATAGTGCATTTTTATAGCTTTATTGTGTATTGCTGTACACCCAAAGTGCTTTACAATCATGTGGGGGGGGGGGGGGGGGGTCTCTCCTCAACCACCACCAGTGTGCAGCATCCACTTGGATGATGCAACGGCACCATTACACTCACCACACACCAGCTACAGGTGGAGAGGAGAAAGAGTAATAGAGCCAATCAAGTGGATGCAACAAATATCATCACTGCTGAAAAATGGACTGTATAAAATACATATTTGTTTAGCTACTGTATATTGACCAGCCCTTGTTAGCACACAGTTTAATCTTATTCTTGCAATGTAATTTTGTCCCATTCAAACGTGATTCTCGGCTCTCTTCAAACACGATTGCTCACTTCAACTCTTGGCGTAAGTGTGGTGTTTGGGTGAGGATGCCGGTGCTGTGCTGTCACATGCATGCGATGCCAGTGATGATAATGGTGCCTGCGGACCCTCCGGCTGTGAAAGGGCTCCTCCACTTTTTCTTGCTCTGTCTTGATTTCATGTGACAGAGAAGCGACCTTATCTGGACAGGCTGTGTTAAAGAGTCTCTCGCTTTGATGTGTTATTTTTGAACGTTCTAACAAGTGCGTGGCAGGTGTGGATCTGAAAGCTGGAGGGACAGTAATGAGAGGCTCTCCGGTGCAAGAGGAAGTCAAATAGCAGGCTGTGAGGTGGGGCAGGGCTGGATCTCTGTCAGCGAGATGTAAGGCAAGACAAAGACACTGATGTTGAGAAAGTGAATATTTATGCCTGCTGTTTCAGATTCACATCAAGTCAATGTACACACTCGCAACCCATTTTACTTTCATACTGTGACATTTTTCAACGAGATGAAGGGGGAACTGAAGTTATCCGTCACACATTGATTTGATCAGTGTTATTTTATCATTGTTTCTGTACTAACATTATTTATGTTATGAATCTGCTTTTGAGTTTTTATATGTTTTAGTCATTTTGATATGCTTGTACAATTTTCTTTTTATTTTAACAATTCAGTTAACAGTTTTACCTTTAGTTAATGATAATAATGCTGGATTGGATCATGCAAAGGGGTTGTAGCATAGCAGAATAGGTCAATTTTTATTTCAGGCTGACTTTAATAATTTCACAATATTAAAATTAGACTTTGACAATTCTACTATTATAGTTATTGTTAACACTTTGTATTAAAGTTCAGTTTGTTAACAATAGATAATGCATTAGATGTCAAGAACAAACGATGAAGACACTACAGTATTAATGTATCTAGCTTAATGGTAATTTCTACATATGCTAACACTTTCATGACATTTTAAGTTGTATAAATAAAATTTAGTTAATTTATTATGAACAAACATTATTTCATATTCAACAATAGTGTAAGTGCTGTAAAAAGTTATTTGTTACTTCATGATACCTAATACATGAACCAAAGTTAACAAACAAAGTGATAGTAATGCATGGGCCTGTCGAATGTGGAGAAATGTTTTTGAAAATCTCAGCATTGAACAAAAAGCTATTTTTTCCTCTCAAGGAGAAAGATTTGAAGATATTTTTGGAATTAACGATGACAGCGTGAAGGCTTTGTAATCTCTTGATAATTCAGTAGGTCTCACGAGGAATTGACTGATTGAATGAGCTATTTCTTCAAAGCTCTGAACAGAAGCTCACAACAGCACGCATTGGGCTAATAGCTCTATTTGTGGGTAAATAGCAGTTTTGTCAAAACCAGTATAGGAATACAAAAGTACATACATTTTCCCCTGAGATATGGAACAATGGAAACAGATATCCTCAGGCTGTGTGTTACACAGAAAACATGCCTTACATTGGGATTCTAGTTATTCCTGTCACATGCATTTGGACTAATTGTTGGAACTTTCTGACCTCTCACACTATTTCTGGAACTTAATTTATTTATTGGCATGTACTAAGTGTTTGGAATATCATTATACTGAATTAAAATTGCTACATTTATATTTTCTCAAAATAAATTGTAAGACATTGCTGGTTAGAAAACACTCACAGATGGTTTCTAGCTGGTCCAAACTAGTAATGATCTGGTCCACACTGTTTTGGATGAACAGCTAGTCCATCTTGGTCCAGTAACAACCAGCTACTGTACCATGTTCCACAAATAAGCTTGGCCACCTTACGATATGCTTTTTTTTGTTTTCAAGCTGGTTTCAGGACTCAGTTAGAGACCATGTACCCTGTTTTACAACAGCAGCATGTTCTATCTACTGGTCTTAGCCGAACTTTAAAGGGGTCCTTTATACTTTTTGTCAGTGTGTAGTCATATGTTTGGCCATATAACGATCTGCAAAGTTAAAAATCTCAAAGTCCACTCCAAAGGGAAAAAATCCTTTTACAATATACAACTTTCTTCGTTTAAAAAAATCTACAATAACTACAAAGGACTCTTTGGACAAAGTTGTTTTCCTGTATTTGTGACATCACAAATTGTAAATCCCGCCTATGGAAATTTGAATGGCTGGCCGGTGGGGAGAATGCTTGGTTGAGCACTGCATCTTTCAAAAATGAAACCCAGTGCGGGTGTTTTTATATCACTGTATTTCTGTGGAATATGTAAATATGGAAACCAACTGTTTTCAGAAAATTGTGGATGTCATTTTCATTTCATCTTGCATGTAATGTCTGATAAAGCAGCAGTTGTGAGCGGAGCTCTGTTTTGTGTAAAGCGTTACCGGGGAAACTTCGATTTCTCCCGCTCCAACAGTGCCTCCTGCTGGCAGAGAATTAATCTGCATATATATGCCACAAATAGTGTAAGTCTGTGGGTCTATGGTATAAATAAATTCAACTGTATAACAGTTTCAGTGCAATTCATGTTATAATGTTAGAATTAAAGAACAATAAACATAATACATATTACCGTTACACTTATCTGTGCATAGTCAATGCAGTTATGTTTAAGCAGTTGTTGACATCCTATCTAAAATGTGATTTAGCCAAAAAACACTAAAACAACAACAATAACATTACCACTTTAATATATCTTGCAATATCTGTGCATGCAAAGGTTCTGCACGATCCTCTTGTTGAATATTCTTGAGGTCTGAATTGATATGGCAATATTGACGAACTTGCTGTTTTGGCAAGGGGCGGGGCAGTACTGAAACGCCATCTAAGCTGTTCGCCAATCACAACGCACTGGGACAGCTAACCAATCACAACACATTTTGTTTTTTTCGGAAGGCAGGCATTCATCAAACCCGGAACTAATCGAGATGTTTGTGTCAGGCTGGGAAGAAAGGTATTGTAATGATGTAAATTATGTGACAAATAATGCGATTTTCGAACCACCAAGCACGAGAGCATGTTCTAGTACACCCCCAAAACAAAATCAAGACTTTGAAAAAGAGCATAATAGGACACCTTTAAAGCAGAAGTTCCCGTCTGATCTTTAGAAGGTTCTTGAAAAGTGTTTAGCATTTTTAGAACTTTTCTAGAACTTTTGTGTTATAATATTGAATTGATTAATAATTGAATCGAGATCCAGCAAGATTTTCTTTGTTCAACGTCATGAAGGGACATGTCAGTCTAAGCTGGTCTTGGTGAAGGATAACGTTGAATTGTCAGTTTTTTAGCACCTGACTTACAACAGTTCCCTCTAGTCGGCACCAGCCATCCGTTCTTCGGTTTTAACAAGAAGAGCAGTCTCAGCTGAAGCACAAAATGCCCTACAAAATGTTCAGTCCAGATATGTAATAGATCAAGCCTGTCTTGGAAGTAATTTTGCTTATCTAGTCTGTTTGGGGATTTTCATGGCCGTTCGATCATGCCAGTGAGCTCTGAGTTGCATTAGCTGAAACAGAGCAATTCCAGCCTTACGGACGTGACATTTGCAGTGAAAATATGAAATGTAACTTCTCAAAGAAAGTACTAATTACCAGTATATCGAACAACTTGTGAGTAGAATCCTAAACCCCTGCAGACAAAGTCTAGCCATCAAGAAAATATCAATGTCAAATTTTTTTTTTCTTTGTGTGTGTAAATAGGGAAATGTGCTACAGGCGTGACAAAATGTACATGATTTTTTGAGAGGCCATACAGTTTGTAGGAACTCTGCAAATTGTACAGTTCAAAAATAGATATCATCAGAATGTAGAAGAGTTAGGGGTTTCATATATTTAATTTAGTTCATTGACATTTTCATATGAACCAGGATAAAACTGTTATAGGTATGACAGTTCTGAAAGCATCCCATCCTGAAAAGTAAAACTGGCCTGCACAACGAATCAAAAAACAATTTTAATTGCATGAAGTATGACCTTGCATGAATCCTAAAATGATGTGTGAAAAAAGCTTTCTTTTCAGTCAGCTTTGTAATGAATTTGTTATAGTGACTGTTAATTTAGCCAAACTGAATATGTTGGACAGTATAAATGAATGGAAACATAACGTAGTTAAACTAAGCAAACTGGAAACAAAACTGGTTGCTAACACTCTTCAAATTTTGTTGATTAGAGCTAACAGATCATGAAAGCCAAAAATCCTGTATATTTACATTTGAGTTTCAATAAATGACCATCCATATAGTTCCGGGTATCTCTTGTTCGTTGAAACCACAATAATGGGGAAGAACGCTGACTTGGCAATGGTCCAGAAGACTATCATTGACACCCTCCACAAAGAGGGTAAGTCACAGAGGGTCATTACTGAAAGGGGTGGCTGTTCACAGTGCTGTATAAAAGTATATTAAATGCAAAGTTGACTGGAAGGAAGAATTTGGATATGAAAAGGTACACAAGCAACAGGGATGACCACAAGCTTGAGAATACTGTCAAGCTAAGCCGATTCAAACACTTGGGAGAGCTTCATAAGGAGTGAACTGAAGCTGGAGTCAGTGCATCAAGAGTCACCACGCTCAGACATCTTCAGTAAAAGGGCTACCAAGCCACTTCTGAAACAGAAACATAGTCAGAAGCATCTTACCTGGGCTAAGGAGAAAAATAAATGGAATGTTGCATGTTCAGTGGTCCAAAGTCCTCTTTTCAGATAAAAAGTAAATTTTGTATTTCATTTGGAAATCAAGGTCTGGAGTACGGAGGAAGAGTGGAGAGGCACAGAATCCAAGCTGGTTGAAGTCAGTGATGATTTGGGGTGCCGTGACTTCTGCTGGTGTTGGTCCACTGTGCTTTATCAAGTCCAAAGCCAATGCAGCCGACTACCAGGAGATTTTGGAGCACTTTATGCTTCCATCTGCTGACAAGCTTTATGGAGATGCTGATTTCCTTTTCCAGCAGGACTTCAGCACCTGCCCACACTGCCAAAACCATTTACATGTGGTTTGCTGACCATAATATTACTGTGCTTGGTTGGCCAGCCAACATGCCTGACCTGAACCCCATATGAAATCTATGGGATATTTTCAAGAGAAAGATGAGGAACAGTCAATCCAATAATGCAGACGAGCTGAAGGCTCAATAGTGCCACAGCAGTGCCACAGGCTGATTGCTTCCATGCCAAACCTCACTGATGCTGTCATTTGTGCCAAATGAGCACCGACCAAGTATTAAGTGCAGAAATGAACATACTTTAAATAATTTGAACTTTTCTGTTTTGAAAATCCTTTTTTGATCAATCTTAGGAAATATTCTAATATTTTGAGATACTGTATTTTTGACTTTCATGAGCTGTAAGCTCTACATCTAATAAAAAAGAAGAAATGTTTTACTTTACATGTAATGAATCTAGAATATATAAAAGTTGCACTTTTTGAAATGTTACAAAAATATATATTTTTCATAATATTAAATTTTTTTGAGATGCACCTGTATGTATATATATTATTTGATTGAAATGAGGGTAAGTGATGACAATTTTCAATTTGAATGGACTATCCATACAAGGTAACTTTAGAAAATGTAAGGGTTTTGCACGTCACTGAAGTGCAGTGACAAAATATGGCTCATAAAAAAAATTATTAATAATACATTTATGTTATGACAGACTGAGTGTACAGTGCTCAGCGTAAATGAGTACACCCCCTTTGAAAAGTAACATTTTAACAATATCTCAATGAACACAAAACCATTTCCAAATGTTGACAAGACTAAGTTTAATATACCATCTGTTTAACTTATAACATGAAAGTAAGGATTATAACTTAGATTACACATTTTTCAGTTTTACTCAAATTAGGGTGATGCAAAATGAGTACACCCCACAACAAAAACTACTAAACTAGTACTTTGTATGGCCTCCATGATTTTTATTGACAGCACCAAGTCTTCTAGCATGGAATGAACAAGTTGGCGACATTTTGCCAGATATTTTTTGGTTTAAATAAATTTAAGATATCGTTTGTCTTCTCAAGAATGACCTTTTTAGAGATTGGATGTGGAT
>CM049809.1:21869380-22193142 GCA_027422405.1 Ptychobarbus kaznakovi
ATGAACAAAAATGGAGGAAAATGGCATAGTCAGATTGTGGGATATCATAGAAAGCTAACGATTTTGGATTCCTAGGGATGTGCTGCCTTCAAAAATCAACCAGATCATCTTAGTATAAAGGATGTGACATAATGGCTGCGTTCGAAATCACATACTCTCCAAGTAGGTTCTAATTTTAAATATTTACTTTACATGCATGAGAAAGATCTATATAGTATCAATGCGTGCAATATTGAACGTAATCTGACATACTACAGCCATCATCTTGTCATTGTCATGTGACCTGTCAGCAGCAGTTGCGTTGCTTCAATGCTACTGTGTTCACAAATCTGCTCCTGTAGCATCATAGAATAGAACAAAATATATCCACTGGATGTACACTTCAGAAGCTCACTGGATGTCATTCTGGTACTTTTTGGTTACCGTTTTGCGAATACTTTTAATTCAGAAATACTACTAATTTCACATACTTTTTTTAATGATTTTGGATGAAGCTGATCACTGGATTCAGACAAACTGCTTCCAATAAAGGTGGTACAATTTACTGAAGTGATTCAATATGCCATGCTTGGTCATATTATTTCTTTACCATTCTGTTTCGAGACAGCCCACCCATTGTCATCTATCTACAGGTAGTCCTGTGAATTCTCCCAACGAGAGATCCCAACAGAATATTGAACGTCTCAGTCAGTGCCTGGCATTCTCAAACAGCACTCTGACAGTTAAAGGAGAAATACCACATACCCTTTCCACACAGGTGTTTGCTTTACACTTTGATGCTGTTGCTAGCAATAATTGGAAGTATTCAGAGTTGCTGGATTTACCCTTTGACATGGTAATTCACATAATATTCACACAAAAGCAGCACTGACACCTGAAATACAGCCCTTATAGCACCACTAGATCTGATGTGCAGTTACAACAGTGACGATGCATATGATTTCATTATGTTTAAGCCTCTTGAGAAGCTGAGGATTACAGTTTATAATAGGATTGCCGGTAGACTACATTTCAGATGTGGAAGGTGTTGTGGGTGGTTGCCAGGGTGTTGCTGTGAGGTTGCTGATGCTGATTTTAGCCCTGATTTACAGTCAGGCTGAGTCTCTACTGTCGGTTCCTGTCTGCAGATTTTGCAACATACTGTAGTCCTTTGGAAATATCTGTCTCAACCTACATGTTTTGCAAAATGCCAAAAACAGGCCTACCCTAGTAAAAAAGCAATGTATTCAAATACATTATATAATAATAAGTGTATTTCTAATCTTTTAACATATTTGCTGACATATTGCTTGAGACTTTCCAATATAGCAATTATAATTAAACTTTATTTGGAGTACTAACACAATGCACATTTCTTAATAGTAAGCCTAAAATGTTTTTAATGTCACTATTGGTGAGGATTGTATGATCCTTGAATAATATCGGTCTTTAAATGCAATATTTTCAAGGTATACCTAAAGTATACTTAGAATAGTTCCACTTCAGCACAATCAAATATACTTCAGTATATCTTTAGTTGGACTTCACCACTGCTTTTGCACAATTTTCTGGGTCTTGCACAATTGTTCCAATTTAGCAGAATTTCAGTATACCAGTTTAGTATACTAAAATTACAATTGCAGGATATTTTATTAAGCACATACATTTGTAAATGTATTTGTAGTATACGCAGCATGAAATAAATGTATTTATTTTACGTTTTAGTATATATGCACATGGAGTTCACTGCAGTTACCAACTTAAATCAACACTAGTGGCAGTATTTATTCTTTTTTCACACAATTTGATTACGTGGCATTATTTGACAAAAAGCATACATTACATTACATTATAAATATATGTTATATATATATATATATATATATATATATATATATATATTATTTCTGTCAATCGATTAGAAAAAAAACTAATTAATCATGATTAATTGCGATTAATCCCACCTAGCATTACAGTTTTTAAATAGACTTTTATATTGGAATAATTTCACATTAAATCTTAAAATGAATGTACAAACAACATAAAGACAGTATATATATATTTATATTTGTTTAATGGCATCTTTTTTATGACTGAAGGCCAGTATCACTAATACCAATCACTGATGTCTCTATAAAATTGCCCCCCCTCCCTAAATATGTAACATTGCCATTCAATATTACAGTAAAATTGAGAGCTTTCAATTTGAACATTTATTAGACTAAATAACTTCTAATTTAAGTGAACTTAAAACAATCATCACATAACACCTATAATAAATGTCATATTTACCTGTGCCCTTCAGCAGAAATATACAGAAAATGGAAGTTATTATCATTCAACACTAAATTCTAAATAAATATAGATAAATCCTTAAATCTTAAAAAGTTATTTTTTCCTATGTTTTTCTTTGTCCTTTGATTAACAATTAAGACCGGTTAATTGTCATTACTATTATCATTACATTGCAGACATCACAGCAGCTGGTTATTAGGTTATTTTGGCTGTTATTTCTTAGACCTGCTACTGCTGAACGTGACGCAGATCTGACATGCATCGTATTTTCTCTCAACACTTTTTACCTTTTCTGACACACTTCGTCTCTACTAATGAACTGACTGATGAGTTGAATCGGGTGTGTTAGATGAGGGAGACAGTGCTGCGCTGCTCCAGGGCAGTTTGGAAAACCATTTCATAGACATGTTCTTAAATGTGACTCATATAAAATATATTACATGTACGCACAGTTTTAAGGCAGCCTTAATCGCCTTTTTGGTAATTTCATGACTTAACTGACCACAACATTGCATGCACATAGTTTATTTTGCGCTTTGATATTAAATGAGACCGGTGTCCTGACATTTTATCCTACCCGTCAGATTTCCCTACCTCGGCTTACTGCGCATGCGCGCATCAATATTGCATCCTTTTTCTCATGCTGAACTAAACTATTTAATGTATCTGCATTACTGTAAGGGTAGGTTTAGGGTTGTGGTAGGTGTAGACGTTAATAAAACAATCTCCGTGAATATAACACATGTAATTACTGTATGTGCATTACTGTAAGGGTAGGTTTAAGGTTGTGGTAGGTGTAAACATTAATAAAACATAATTTAACAGGTAGCGTTTTTCATTGTCAAATTGTACTACCCACTGTTTTAATGGGAGGTAGCAAAATCTGAGAGGGTAGGACAAATCGACAGAACATCGGCTACAGCGCGCGCCAGTGTCTTTGTGCGTGCAATAGAAGACTGGGCACAGTACCGTTTCCGTGCTCGTTTGACTCGCGCCTGCTGCTGAAGTGAAGTTGAAGTGTGTGTTTGAAACCTCTCCCGTTTGATGTGGTCATATAAAGACGTTCTATGACTGAATAAATGCATTTATTGTCAAGAGAAATAGTGACAGAAACCGCAATTTTGAGTGCGGTGGTCAACCTAGCCCCGCCCCTGCCTAAATTGCGTTAAACGGTAACACTTTAGAATACTCTTTCTTACTTACTGCATAACTAATAAGGAATTATTGAAGAACTAACTGGCAATTATTCATTAACACTTAACTCACTACTGTTAACTACTAAGTAACTAATCAGTAGGCTATGAACAATTTTATGATTGTGTTAAGTACCCCTCAGGCTATCAGGCTAATGAACAGTCAGAACTAATTCACCCTACACACACTCCCACTTTACAATAGGCCATGCACTGACACTTTAACACAGTCAACTGGACTACACGTACACAACTGCACTAACACATCTGCTATCACTGGACACCATACAAAGCACATCCACGACATTGCATATGTATAATCTGTTGCACCTTTGCACAACTATCTGTTGTAAATTTATAATCTGTTGCACCTTCACACATTACTATGTATAGATGTGTACATAATGTAGACGTTGTACATACGGTGTACCCAATAAATATTACTCCTGTAAAAATTGTAATAAGTAGGCCTATTCATTTTCAAAATTACTTGAGTAAAAGGACAAGTAGAAAGTACAACTACAGTAGCAAATTTGTTACAGTCAACTACTGCTAGTGACATTTTGGGTGAAATGGATATATATATATATATATATATATATAATATAGCTTTCTACTGGCAAAAGAGGTCCATGAGTATACATTTTTTGTATTATAAACGATTGAAATCAGTGCACAAAGTCAGATCAACCTATGGTACGCTTTTTGTTTTGGCCCTCCTGTAAAGTTGGTGAAATGTCACTTACGCCTTTCTGGTTCTCACCCCTTATGTTTTTGTCTGTGTGGTAAATAATTGCCTTGTGCACATGTTCTGTAGGAAATCTGCTTCGGAAAGGAACCCCAACTCCACCGTCTTGCCATAACTATCCAACTTACTACAGATACAGGACACTCTGTAAAGTGGTGGTTTGTTAATTAATTAATTAATTTCTTTATTTGTTTATTTATTTTCAGAAACACTGGGATGAAGCTGTTGGGTCATATTAGTATTTTATTTATTTATTTATTATTGGGTAGTTTTTGTGTTGTGTTAACTCCTAAGTTAACACAGGGAAGTTAACTGCAGTTTCCCTGAGCCCAGCTCCCACACAAATAATTAATTATTTATTAATTACTAAAGGTTTCACTATATTTTCAGTTTAGAATAGGCCGACTGTTTCAGGTTCGAAATAAGTCCTGCAGAATTATGAATTAATTACTGATGGGTTCCCTATATTTTCAATTTAGAATACTGTTTCAGGTTCTAAGTAATTATTGCTGAATTATCTCTAATTCTGTGTATAATTACTATTGGGTTTCCAATATTTTCACTTTAGAATACCGTTTCAGGTTCTAAGTAATAATTGCAGAACTACCCAATAATTATTTATTAATTACTAAAGGTTTCACTTTATTTTCACTTTAGAATAGGGCTACTGTTGCAGGTTCGAAAAAAGTCCTGCATAATTATTTGATAATTATGTATTAATTACTAATGAGTTCCCTATATTTTCACTTTAGAATACTGTTTCGGGTTCTAAGTAATTATTGCGGAATTATCTAATAATTACTAATGGGTTTCCAATATTTTCACTTTAGAATATGGTTTACCTGTTTCAGGTTCAAAATAAGTCCTGCAGAATAATTAGAAAATTATTTATTAATTACTAATGGGCATTGGGTTATCTGTATTTTCACTTTCCCTCAGTACTTGCCTTACACACAGGAATTGCATTAATGGTAATATTGTATATGCTGAGGAGCCACAATATAAAATATAAAAACTAAGGTAAGTTATCACACGGCACTGGAGTGGTGGTGAGGTTCCTATCGGAAGCTGATTTCTTACAAAACACACTCACAAAACAATTCACTACACAGAAATAAACTCTGTAAAATGTATTACATTTATTAATATTGCATTTTCATACTGCTATTACTACTACTACTACTGCTAATAAAATTTATATTAAAGGGTTAAAAATCAAGGTAATTGTGTATGACTGTTCATTAGTAGTTACTTTATAGTATTGTTTCTTGAATATTAACTAGTAGATAATTAATAGGGGTTATTCAGGAGGTATAACATAATACATTAGTTATAGATTGGCTAACTGTTACTTAACACAATCATACAATTGTATTACATACTGATCAGTTAACACATCTTCCTTGGTAGTTAACAGTAGAAATTTAAGTATGATAATTACTGTTTAGTTCTTCAATAATTCCTTATAGTTATACAGTAAGTAAGAAACAGTATTCTAAACAGTGGCGCTGGCCAATAGAGGCGCTAGGGCACGCCCTCCTGAACCACAGCACTAATAATTAATATATAAATTATTTTAATTAATTAGTTATGATGTGAATATTAGAAAATCTTCTGTGAAAAATAAATGTTTTTCACATCACAATATGACCTCTCTGCTGTCAGCACGTCTCAATTCTGCTGAGGGCGATTGCGAACGCCCACTGAGTGCGGTCTTTGTAGAATTTTGTCAAATCTGAATCAAGAATATAAATATATTCATAAAGTAACATAAAATTTTGCCAATCAGCGTCCTCAAATCTTAACTGAAATGGTGATTTTTCTTTCTGTCGCCAAGCTGCAAAATCAAGGCTGGTCTCGTGGTCTGTAGCGGCGCAATTTTCAATTACGTGACAATGCGGACTCAGAATGTTATTAATTCGGGACACGAACCTAACTCTTGGACAATCTCTACTCCAAGTTGGTTTGAGAGGTGAACTTTGGCAGAAAAACTGAAGGTTAAAGGAGCTGGGTCCTAATCAGCAGCCTGACAGTTTGAATTATGTGAAGAATTATTTGCTGTGCCATGTGCCACAGCCCCACCTCAAACAAAAATTATCACCGCCACTGATTCTAAAGTGTTACCCGTTAAACATTTTTAACGCGTTAAACTGAAAAAACGTATTGCATGCATTAACATGCTAATTTTATATACCAATATATATATATACCCTCATGTCTCTTCACAGTGCCAGACTAGAGTCAAGCTCAACACAAGTCAAGCTGATTCTGCAAGCTGTTCCCTTGCTGTGTTTTCCTAGATAGCAGGTAGGACAGTGGGAATCTCGTTCATCCATTCATGCGCGTCACTAATTAGATGACGAGGCATTTGGCTATTTACTTCATGTTTTATTGTCTAGCAATAGCTGTGTAGTTGTTGTTCCACAGTCGGGGGCGTCTAAAGAGACGCTATTGGTGAGTCTATTAAGGTGTCTCTTCGCCACTCTTCCGAGCGGGTCATTCTTGCTGGTAAGCTTTATGTCTCAGGTCCCACGCGTGTAGAGATCGTAGCTTTTGAGTGAGCCAGCCACAGTGAGAAGACACAGGTCTGATAAGTCCCTTGCCGATAGGCCGTGATTTCTCAGTGCTCTCCCACTTGGTCCGTACATGAGGCCCCTGTACGAGATGATCACCGGCATGTGCTCTAATGAGTTGTGGGTGTGGTGAAGCCATGATGTAATAGCCTTCTCATTCTCCGGTGTACTGTATTTCCGGGTTTTCAACCTCCATGTCTCTTCCATCCGGTACCCTGCCACAATGGATACATCCATCACAATTGCTGTTTTAGACTTGTCAATAAGCAGGTCCGGCTTTATGAAGGTGTTTGACGTTGGTATAATGGGTTCTACCCTGACGTTGGAGGCTCTTCCCCTCAGCATGGACTCCAATCTCCTCACAACTCTGTTGTGTCGTGCACACCTGGCATCGTGGGTTACATCGCACCGTTGTTGAATGTGGTTAAGTGTCTCTCTAACTTGGCAGGCCCCTCTACACAGTAGGTCATATGGGCAGGTCTCTCTACCTCTTGCCCGTCTTGCTTTTGTTGACAGTAGTCCGCCTCTGAGTTGAATCCCCCGTAGATGCAGTCGAGGGAACACTCTTTCCGGCTTCTCCAGCCACAGATGACTCGCTGCGTCCACATCAGTCATTGTTAGATCTTTTCCATCCACCGACAGGGCCAGTTGTTTTGCCCACTCCTCTCGGGCTTCCTTCACCGTGGTGATTGCTTCTCCACAACTCTGCACGGCCTGTTCACTCGTTTCAGGCCTTCTGGAAAGATGGCAATTCCGTCAATGCCCTTTCAATCGGATTTGTACTTGATAGGAGCTTCATCGACCTAGACCTTTGCCAGATCGGTATGGTGGTGCTTATCGAGGGGATGTCTAGGCCTCCCGCCTGGAAAGGTGAATAGAGATATGCCAACGGCGTGTCTTTTGGCAGTCTCAGCCACTTCCTCACGGCTGCTCTTACCATTCTGTCCATCTTCAGGAGTGTATTCCTGTGGGCTCCCCCTAGCACTAGTTCATGCACCAGTCTGGGGACCAAGAAGACTTTCAGGATTTCTAGCCTTTGGTACGGTTTCAGTGGTGCCGTGGTGAGATCGTGTAGCAAAGAGAGTCATAGTTACTCCCGCCGTTTACCCGCGCTTCATTGAATTTCTTCACTTTGACATTCAGAGCACTGGGCAGAAATATATATAAGTGTGTGTGTGTGTGTGTGTGTGTGAGTGAGTGTATATGTGTGTATACATGCTTGACAGAACCAGCTCCATATATAGGCCTACAGCTTTTTTGAAGTTGTAAACTTGCTCGGTAGCTCACCTGATACAGCATTGCACACGTAATGTGAATTGTTTAGGTACAAGTCATGACATTTGATAAACATGCCTAAATGGTATAGTTGCTTTTTATCAGAAGTTTGCTTCTGTTAACATTATCAGCTAGGATTAGGAAATGTTTTTATGTTGGTGGTATGTTATTTGCAAATGCAATAAAGCAGTAGTTCTCAATTCTAGCCCAGTGATACCACAGCTCTGCACATGTTGTAAGTCCCTCTTATCTGATGCCACTGACTGTACATTTCACTTTGAAAATATTGTGAAACATGCAAGAAGCAATGCAGTATAATTTTGCAGAAATGTCACCACAGGTTTTTTTTTTTTTAACTGGCTTAAGATTTTGGGCAGTGTGAGACTTCAGTTTCTTACACTCAAACGATGATGCCACCTACTTTTAATGGTGCTACAATTAGATGTAGCTATTGAGGAAATCTAATAATGTACTGAATGTGCACAACTCAAATCTGAGAAGACACAGACCAGCGATTGGACCAAAAATGTCAACAGTATATTTAACTGGCTTGCCAAATTTTTATAGTCTATAGGAGTTTTTTTCACCAAGTGAAAGAACGAAAAAAAAAAATCTCTAACAAGCCAAATTTGAGGTATCAATCAAGTCTAACACAAATAGTGTGTTTAAAACCTAAAGATAAGGATTTGTTCAAATCCCTAAGAATGAGCCATAATAATAGTGATGTTTGTGTTAGCAAGCGCCATTAATTCGATTGTGTGATGCTATGATGTTACTTTAAGGATTTTCATTACATGTGCAGCAAATTAGTTTGATGTTCTGAGTCTGATACAATCTGTGCTTTCCTCCATTTCATCCAGGAATTTGTGAGGTTCAGTATAATTATTGTCTTCCATTTTTATTGAAGCCAAAGATTCCCACTAGTATGATTCAGTCACAAGCATGTTTTGAGCTGATTAGCGTGGTGTCAGTGCCATGCACTTGATTGTTAGAGATGTATTTGGCTCTTCAGATCTGAAGTGTGCAGTAGATAATATCCTAAGGGAAAGTGTCTGTCCTTGACTAACAAGTGATATCACTGGCCCTGCTGCCATATCTCTGATATCAGAATCGAGACTTGCCAAACTGTGCGGCTGAACCTATGAAGATTGCATCCCTTATCCAGGTCCTGGCAGATTTAGCACAGAACGGAGGGAAATCTAATCTTATTTTGACAGACGTGTGAGCATTAATCTCTTTGATCAGCCTGTGTGAAAGTTAACCTGACATCCAATCTGAAAGCATTTCTGTTCTCGAAATAAAAAATAAAAAACTATTTGGTTTCATGCGACTGCTGTACTGAGTCACTATGCAAAAACTGAACAAAAAAAGAGATTTTTTTATGTTAATAATAAAAAAAAGACCCTAGACACTTTTTAGATGGGTTTTAGTCCCCCCCCCATTTGTCGTCTCAGCCCCCTAAAACTATAATCATCTATCTGAACGATCAGGCCAGTGCTGCTTCCTCAAAGTTTTTCATTCTCGCTCGTTTATTGGTCTCAATGTGGTACTTGCATGCCATGATAGATCGCAGCCTGGTCTCATGAAAGTGCATTTCAGTGGCACAATTTTCTATTTCTATTTGGTGCTTATAATACGCACCTTCTCAACACCCCTGAACCTAACCATTATGCTTTATATGAATGTCAAAGTCAGTTTTTGTGTATAAATAGCACACCAAATAGAAACAGAAAATCATGCCATTATAACAAACTTTCATGAGATCGGGTTTCAAATTGAGTTCACTTTCGCATCTTCTTGAGCAAATACACACAATATTATGTCACAATGGCTGTCTTGATGAGTATCCAAGTAAACACAATCGGTAACAGTTAAGAAAATATTGGATGCGTGTCAGTATAATGGATCCATGCATTTTTTTATTAGGCTACTAATGTTAATCAAACAACAAAAGAAAAACAGAGAATCACTCGCTGCTCTCAACTATGTAACTCCTGTAACTTTAATAGGTAATTGTGAATGTTTACTTCATACAGTAATACCGTTTTCATAAGCACAGTACACTACTGTTTATTTAGGTAATTTGTATCATTGTATCTAATGGTCTCTGTGAGAGGCTCAGCCCCCCTGAAGATGAAATCCTAGAACCACCCCTGCATCTACATATACCTACCTGGTCTCATGGCATTTACGTACCTGGGTGCACTTTTTAGCGAGACACGAAATACGTACCAATAACTACATTACTGCAGTTTCCAAAAGAAACAAACACTAGAGGCAGTAAAACTTCTAAATGTTTTACTCCTTTTCACACAAATTTACAGAGTTTTGATTAATAAAGCATACTTTTCGCACAATTATTTGAAGAATATCATGTTACGACTTCAAAACAATATTAAAAAGCTGGGAGATTTGAAAACTGATGCTTTTGAACGTTAGCATCGCACATATCCAGCTTCATATCTATGGGTTTTCATAGACAGTAAGTTTGTTCGGTAGCTCACAGAGTACGGAGACGTACTTGAGAGATGAGGAACTCCGGTTCAAATCCTGTGTAACTACGGTTTGACAAAACAGTTCAAATCTGCATATAAGGAAGTTCAAATAGCACGGTTGCATCAACAAACACATTTTTTATATCAGTTTTGCATTTTTCAACACTATCGGGTAGGTTTAGGGTTGGGTTTGGTGTAGGGCATATTTCCATTAACTTTACAATGTTAAATCATGTTAGCAACAAGCTATTAAATATGCTAAATCACACTAGCAGCATGATAGAAATTAGTTAAATAATGCCAGCAACATGGTTAAAAAATAGAAACATGCTAGCAACATGGTAAATCATGCTACCAAGCTGCTTAAACATATTTTATTGACTTTCTCTGACTTATGAGAAAAACCTTCAAATGGCAAAGCTCCATCAAGTTAACATCAACTTTTGTCATCAAACTTTACTCTTCTAGTTAATAAAAGTGCACAACATACTTGTAATACTTGTTGTAACTGTAGGGTGTTTAGCAACTTGATGTATTAAAACGGAGTGTGCAGTCATAGGTGTGTCATTTTACAATGGCTTTTATAGCCTACTGCATACTTTGATACCGTTGTCAACCAGTATAAGTTTATACATTTTTTGTACGATCTTCAGTTTGAGAAATAAACAAGACAGTTTTTCAAGACAGAGCTCAAGCTGTCGCTCAACTAGTAAAATGCAATGCTAACAATTTACATAAATGTAATGATTTTATCCGTATCCACCATCTCATATACTATGTTTTTCCTGGTAATTGGCATTGTGATTAGCAATTAGCATTGCTGCAGAGGTGGCGACTTTTCAGGTGATTTGACATTGTTTCAAAGCTTTTAAGTAGTCATCCTTCTGCTTTTAATTATTGGCTATGTTTTAATGAATTATGAAGCTGGTCATGACTGTAGGCTTGCTGTTAATATAACAGGTTGATGCACTAATTTATGAGGGCTGATCATGAGACTTTAATGAGGTCTGAGTTTCCATCTATAGCAAAACGTTCTTTGTGTCTGAATGATTTGAAGACCGTACCTTTATTCATATGCAACACAAGTGCTTCCCATAGGAGTATGAAATAATTGATTGAAGTTTCTGTTGAAGGTTTACATGAAATCCATTACATCAAAAGTTGACTTGTGGCTTTTATTCCATTCCTAAATAAACTTTTAGAAGATATATGCGTCTAACATTGAACAGTATTTTTTCTTCTGTGATAATGGGCTATAAATACAGAACACTTATCATTCACGCAGGACCTAACATTTTGTTTAATTAAATGCTGGCCAGAATGAGAAAATGTATTCAGTATATTTACAGCATTTGACAGACAGACAGTCCAAAAAAATTAAAAAAGCCAAAGGAATCACCTTGGAATTCTGGCAATGCTAAAGGCACAAGTAATTATTTACAGCACTGTTTGTAATGACTTCCATGATATTTGTGTCCAAGGGTTGCAAACTATCCTATTTTGTAAGTTGCCTCATTCCAGGATTACTATAATGGACAGCTTATAGCATTGTGAATTATATAGCTAAATAATATAATCAACCTAAACAGAACTGAAGAAAACAAAAGAAACGTAGAGGAAATCACAGTGTTTTACGATGTAACTGTTACGGAAGGACTCTCGGAGACAAAGGGAGATGGTAAATGGTAAGTTTTATTAACTGCAATCGATGATGAGTAGGAATCTTGAGTCCAGCAATGTCGAAACGAGATCGGACCACTGACTGAGGAGAGGTGTGTGCTTAAGTAGCGTGAGGTGATGAGGATCTGATGACGTGCAGGTGTGCTCGATGAAGGCTTAGGTGAAATCAGGTGCGGGCGTGTGATGACAATGGTGGAAGACAGACAGATACGTGACAGTAACATAGCAAGTATATTTATTAATGTAAGCCAGTAAATAATGGGGTAAATGGCCTGTTTGATAAAGTTATTTGTTCCAATTATAGTTGACTCTACAAAATACCAAAATACAAAATACTATGTTTAACTTATAAGCCAAGATTAATCCAGATCACTATTCAGAATCAGCAGTGTTTTGGAAGTCAGGCAATGCATAATGTTGTCTGCTATTAAACTCTTAAAGTCTAAACATAGTTCTGCAAAATAAAACATTGACACAAATTTTCTGCAAATATTGTAATTTTTTAATCCAGGTTAGTGCGTAGTTATTAATTAATCAATTAATAGTAATCAATCAATTAATTAAATCGTTTTTAATAGTAAATATAAGTCAGAATTTGGGCAGGAAGAGACTCAAATTGAGATTATTTTAAAACCCAAGTTTCAGAGTTGGGCAGTGGCTCTCATGATTCCTATTATTTCTGACAACAATACACTTGAACATGACCCATTCATAAATAAACTTCAAAAGTGGGAAGTAGTACATTTTCCAATAGCACATGAACATTTTTGTGCCATGGAAATGTCTGTAAATCTGGTGGTCAGCAGGTTGTGTTGTTAGTGCTGGAAAATTAAAACAATCTATTCAATCTATGACGAAACGTAAAGCAATTCCATGATTATAAAATGGAAGTCCGATCCAAAATCCTTAGCCTCTATTTGTACTAGTTATGTGTGCGTTAATGCAACTTCTGTTTTATAATGCTGTGGCAAGAAAATGACAAATGGCTGCCAGTGTCCTTAATCAAGAGACAGTGTGATATGCCACACACCTTGGGGCTTGAGAGCAAATGCATAATGCATACGACAGAGAGTTCCTAAACGCAAACTGTGTCAACAGCCTCCCAGGATGCGGGATGACAGCTTGTTGTTAATGGTTATAATGAGCAGGGACTGGGCAGCCACACCCGTGCTCCACATAAGTCAAGATGATAAGTTACACGACCACAGCGTACGGTGGCACAGGACAGGTTCCATGTTAATGTGTGATGTGTCTTTGATAATTTGGAACAGGGCCATAAACAGTGCAAAAAAAACACAAACAAATTTAATACTTACACATGAGAATACGATTGTGCTCTGTTTAAAGGTACTGTCTGTACTTAACCTGATTTGTGTGCCACTCGTTATTGTGATATCATTGTATATAATTTACATTTACGCATTTAGCAGACGCTTTTATCCAAAGCGACTTACAGTGCATTCAGGCTATACATTTGTATTGTCAGTATGTGTGTTCCTTGGGAATCGAACCCACAACCTTTGTGTTGCTAACGCAATGCTCTAACCACTGAGCCACAGGAACACTAATCTGGGACTGGAAAATTCAACCCCAAAAGATTTTAAATATTATAAATTAAATTAAATATTATATTAATACAGGGTTTCCCAAAGTGGGGTTCGCGATCCCCTGGTGGTTTCTGAGGGAATCACAGGGAGTTCGTTAGTTGGCACAGGGTGTTCCTATGAGAGTATACCATTAGCAAATTAATAATAATAATAATACAAACATCTTTGCAAATAAATGTTACAGGTTTATACAATTGTCATGTAAATTTAAAATCTTAAATTTATAAAAATAATTACATTTTTGTAAAACCCATTTGAACAATTATTGTGGGGAAAAAAATGTAAACTAATTGTAATTGTAAATTAAGGTAATATGATTTTTTATAATTTTCTTAGTGTAATAATAACAATAGCTATACATATTGCTGATGTTTAAAACTGATAAAAAAATAATAATTAAACATACAAATGTGCCATAAAATTATTTAAATATATACATAAAATATCAGGAGGTACTTTAAGTAAATAATTTATGCCAAAGGGGTTCGGCTGACAAAACAGTTTGAAATACCCTGTATTAATATATACATATAGAATATTACTTTTTTTACTTATTGTCAGATTTTTTTCCCCCTCTTTTATTTGAAACTTGACTTTAAGTAATATATAGTTAACTAACACTAAAGCCACAAGGACAAAATACATTACTTGCATGAAAATAAATGCATACACACACACACACACATATATATATTTATACTGTATATATACATACATAAATAAATACAAATTTCCAAAATAAACCAAAATATTGCATTATGACTTATTCATAACTGATTTATAAGTCTGCCATTTATAGAATCCTGTTCCCAGAGTAACCAGAGTAAAATATAAAAATGCAATTGTGAGAAAGTTTAAAATAAGAAATAAAGGCATTTTTCAAGATATAAATTTGCAATTATGACAAATTAAATTGCTATATTTCATATTTTAGCTATATAATTGCAATTACGACATACAAAGTCACAACTGTGAGATCTAAAACTTCTAGTTCTATATAAACTGGTCCTAAAATAATAATAATACTACTACTAATAATAAATGATCTATATATGACTGTACTTCAATTATATATGTACATGTTTGGCGACCATAATGCACCACATTCTCCCACCAATATACGGTTGGTGTGTTGCCATGCGAAAAAGCCTAATCATTCCTGTTATAATCAGCGAAGGCATCTACACTGAAAGAAAAAAAAGCACTTTGAAATAGTCAAAAACTGTAAGCAATACATTTGGTTTAATGTTTTAATTAAGATACTATCTGAATTGGTCAAATCCTGTTCCCCCAGATTCCACCTTAAAGCTTTTATAAAAAATACATCAGCCTCTCCTGCCAGTGTCAAGGGAATCTTATATTTTCTGTTGTTTTCTAATCACTGTGCACTTCTGTTCAACCCTGTGATGAACACAACGTGTTCTCATTGAATTCGCTCTCTGTTGTTTGATAACGTAATATCATCTTGTATCTCCCAAATCAAGGTGGCAGGCTGTATAGGCCCTTCCATTAGCAGGCATCAATGCACGTCATTCAATTCCCCACTCTCCAGCACAAGTCCCGAGTGGAGAGCTTACTTTGACTATTAGAAAAAATATCAATATTGGCAGCTCAGATAACAGAGTGGGGCATTCTTGCTTGAGGGGGCTTTAACCAGGGAGGAGATCGAAGATTTGCCAGTACTGTACTCGAGAGCCTTTCTTACAACAGTAAGAGCCTTTTCATCGTGAATACTGCGGGCCGACTGAAATGAAATGAATGAATGCTGCCTAATACGCTCTTTCTGAGTGCTGTACTGAATTGACAGTCAACTTATTGACAATAGATTTTGTGATGTGAGGTACGACAGTGGATTCTTTGTTAAACATTAAATAAGTGGAATATCAGTAATATAAGTTCTGGTCTTTTCTTATAGTGAGTCCATAGCTCTTTTTAAACAGGACCTGTGTTCTCACTCCCAAGACATTAAATATTGACGAATGGACCACCGTCGCCTAAGGGTCTGGAATAACGTTAGCAACGTTGAATCTTTGGCTGAACCGCTGCTGTAAAGCTTCCATAGAAATAAAAGTAGAAGTCAGAGCATGAAAGCAACACGAGCAAGTTTTGAATAATGGCACAATTAATCTCAGAAAATGTTCTTATAGCATTTTTTTAGCAGATTTAATAGTTTTGTTACTTTTTGTAATTTTTTGCAAAAAAAGTATCTTTCTTTACAGTACCCACTAGGACTGCATGATTTGTATAGAAATTAAACATATATTGTGATTTAAACTGCAAAAATAATACAGTGGAGAGAAAAAAAATCCCCTGCTGATTTTGTACGTTTGCCCACTGACAAAGACATGATCAGTCTATAATTTAAATGCTAGGTTTATTTGAACAGTGAGAGACAGAATAACAACAAAAAATCCAGTTGATTTGCATTTTAATGAGTGAAATAAGTGTTTGATCCCGTGTCAATCAGCAAGATTTCTGAATCCCAGGTGTCTATTATACAGCTAAGGAGCTGAGATTAGGAGCACTCTCTTGAAGGTAGTGCTCCTAATCTCAGCTTGTTACCTGTATAAAGGATACCTGTCCACAGAAGCAATCAATCAGTCAGATTCCAAACTCTCCACCATGGCCAAGACCAAACAGCTGTCCAAGGGACAGGGACAAGATTGTAGACCTACACAAGGCTGGAATGGGCTACAAGACCATCGCAAAGCAGCTTGGTGAGAAGGTGACAACAGTTGGTGCAATTATTTGGAAATTGAAGAAACACAAAATAACTGTCAATCTCCCTCGGTCTCCATGCAAGATCTCACCTCATGGAGTTTCAATGATCATGAGAACGGTGAGGAATCAGCCCAGAACTACACGGGAGGATTTTGTCAATGATCTCCAGGCAGCTGGGACATTGTGCCGTGAAAGACTGTAATCCTGCAGCAAGGTCCCCTGCTCAAGAAAGCACATATACAGGCCAGTCTGAAGTTTGCCAGTGAACATCTGAATGATTCAGAGGAGAACTGGGTGAAAGTGTTGTGGTCAGATGAGACTAAAATTGAACTCTTTGGCATCAACTCAACTCGCCGTGTTTGAAGGAGGAGGAATGCTGCCTATGACCCCAAGAACACCATCCCCACCGTCAAACATGGAGGTGGAAACATTATGCTATGGGGGTGTTTTTTTGCTAAGGGGACAGGACAACTGCACCGCATCAAAGGGACGACGGATGGGGCCATGTACCGTCAGGACCAGGGCATTTAAGCCAGCCAGGGCACTGAAAATGGGTCGTTGATGGGTATTCCAGCATGACAATGACCCAAAACACACGGCCAAGGCAACAAAGGAGTAGCTGAAGAAGAAGCACATTAAGGTTCTGGAGTGGACTAGCCAGTCACCAAACTTTAATCCCATAGACAATCTGTGGATGTAGCTGAAGGTTCGAGTTGCCAAACATCAGCCTCAAAACCTTAATGTCTTGGAGAGGATCTGCAAAGATAAGTGGGACAAGATCCCTCCTGAGATGTGTGCAAACCTGGTGGCCAACTACAAGAAACGTCTGACCGCGGTGATTGCCAACAAGAGTTTTGCCACCAAGTACTAAGTCCTGTTTTGCGAAGGGGTAAAATACTTATTTCACTCATTAAAATGCTAATCAAATTATAACTTTTTAGAAATTTGTTTTTCTGGATTGTTTTGTTGTTATTCTGTCTCTCACTGTTCAAATAAACCTACCATTAAAATTATAGACTGGTCTTTTCTTTGTCAGTGGGCAAATGTACAAAATCAGCAGGGGATTTTTTTTTTTTACTGTAATAATAATAATAATAATAATAGCATAAGTAGCATCTTTATATGTCTACTGAAGCAAATAAATAAATACACTTATCTACACAGATTGACACAGAACACCACCAAATTATCTCTCTCCATATAGCATTTTACAGTCTTGCAATAATATTTCGGTAAAGCTTTAAAATAGGGACCAATTCTCACTATTATCTAGTTAGCATGTCTATTCTTAACATGTTGGCTTTTTTATTAGTACTTATAAAGCCCATATTCTGCATGACTATATTATACATCCCTAATCCTACCCAATACCTAAACTTAACAACTCCCTTACTAACTACGAATAAGCAAAAAATGTGAAGTTTACTGAGGTAAAAGTCATAGTTGTTTTTAGTTTTTTTATGGAGAGAGTTGAACCTGGAAATTAAAGTGTGGGCAATGTTTTAATTTCTTAATTTTCAGGTTGCATTGTTCAATGTTAAACCCTCAAGCTTTTTTAGTGTGGTGGAAGACATTTTTGAAAGACAATTTCTTGTCTTTTTTATTTATTTATTTATTTATTCATTTTTTCACTTGTGTGAAGTGCTGTTAATCTCTAGTCATTGAATGACGTGGATGTCAAAATAAATAGATCATTTTGCATTCTTCATGCATATTGTACGCAAGCTGCACCAGTCTACAGATCCCCAACCCCTTGTGCGCTGATTTTTTAAATATCTTTTGAGAAATATAATTATGCAATCAGCTACCAACAAGACTTTACTACTTTCAGAACTGTTAGACACACTTTACAATTTATATTCATTCCATTCCAGGGGATTATTGAACAGATGAAATGTTCCCTAAATGAAAAATGAGAAATTTGAAGCAAAAAAAGAAAATAGAAAAGAGACAGCTGCCCTGAAGTAAACATTGGATTAATACAGGCAAAGTAAATAGGCTGTGTGTGCATTTGTTCTAATGCCATAAACTCCTGCGAGAAAATGCTGAAAAATATATGCTATATATATTGTCAGTAAATGTACTAGTAGAAGTATGATACTTAATAAGTATAAAAGAAATGAGATAAAATGATGCTCCGAGGTGACATGTATGTTCATGTTGCATATTCAATAGTGTACTATAAACATATTAACATAAAACGATAATGATGCCAATGTTTTACATCAGAAAGGTCATATGTAGAGCTACTTTATGTTATATGACACTTCTGGTCTGAACACATCTCTTCTCGCTAATCTCAGTGCTTGTAATCCAGCATCAGTAATTATCAGCGACCCCACAGGGCTCAGAACGAGTCCAATTAATACATCAGACAATTCTCTCCTCCATGCTCATCCCAGAATCCTCTCAGTATCACTGACGTAAATGTTAATGGGCTGGAGATGTGTGAAGCGCTATATTAAGTGAGTGTGTAGCCTGTGATTATAATCAGGGCTCGCCTGTTCCTGATTGACTATCAGCGGGTTCCCATCATCAAGTTACCGGCCCCGTCTGCAGTCACAGGGGTTTCGGTGGGAGATCGCCACACATTGGTTGACTGAACACAAAGACTAACTTCCCTGCAGACAGGAAGTACTGGTTGTTTGGGTTCTGTTTTTTATTTGCTTTGTGTTTTTTTTACAGTTTATGGATTATTGTTGGACTCCAGTGGACTTGTTAGAGATCTTTGGGACATCAGTTCTTAGAGTCATTTAACTGCTCAACCGAAACAACAGCTGTCTGGATCACTGGTGGGACGAATATCTGTTATGGGTCTTGGACAGCAAGAAATGGAAATCCTTAAAAGCTACCAAAATTAAGTGAATTCATGCATAGTTAGGATACCATAATGAAGAGTCAAAATGAGGAGAAAACTTTGTCTTTTGTTGTTAAAATCAAACATTGTCTGTGAGTCTGATAAAACTCTCCTGTACTCAAATGTATCTGTCACTTAGTAAAATCTTTATATTTAGCCCAGTGCTTGTTTCATGTGTTAGGCTGATAAATAACATTTCTCTTGCAATTTGTGGATTTAAAAAAATAAAAAATAATAATAATTTCTCAATTCAACTTATATTATGTTAATAATTGTCCTTATTATTTGACTTTTACTGCAATTCAAACGTTTGGGGTTATTAATATTGTCTCTCTTTATAGAGACACAGAGAGACACAAATGATATGTTTATCCATAATGATTTATTATGCTGCTCAAGTGAAAGTAAATACATTTATAAAAATGTGTCACGTTTTTAACAAAAAATATTAAGTAGAACAACTGTTTCAATGATGATAATTTAATAATAGACTAAATCCACATTTTAGAAGGATTTCTGAAGGATCATGTGACGCAGAATACTGGAGTAATGGCTTATTAAATTTCAGCTTTGCCATCACAGAAGTAAATTATATTTTAAATAGTGCTGTCAAATGATTAATCACATCCACAATTTAATTTTGTGTTCACGTAGTATATGTGTGTGTACTGCGTATAATTATTATTATTACACTCCCATGCATGTATATATTTAAGAAAAATATTATGTTTATATATTAAATATATTTATATAGTATAAATTATATGAATAATTTAAATACATGTAAATATTAAAAATATATATACCGTATGTGTATGTTTATTTCTATATACATAATAAATATACACAGTACACACAGATATGTTATGTAAATACAAACTTTTATTTTTGATGCGATGAATCGCAATTAATCATTTAACAGCACTAATTTTAAAATATATTAAAATGGAAGTAAATTTAAATTGTAATGATATTCTGCATATTAATGTTTTTACTGTATTTTTTGATTAAATAGTTGCAGCTTTGGTGAGCCTACACGAGACTTATTGTACAACAAAACAAGACATTGACTCCAAACCTTTCAATAATAATAATAATAATGTTTTATTTTACTTTTGGATAAACAATTTTGGGAAGCAATTTACACCAATGTTTAATTTGTAGTAGTTACCTTGAATTAACAATGAAAATACTTGTACTAGTCAACTTATTGTTAGTTTATGTAAGTTAATGATTTAAGTAATGTTTACAAATGAGACCTTTTTGCAAAGTGTTGCATAATTTTGCTTATTATATTTTTGTACAACTCTATGTCCAATGTAAAATTTGAGTATTGAAGCAAAACCAGTTGAGAACCACTGATCAAAACCAATCTCAAAAACCTATCATCATTCGGTATTCTAGCCGTTCGTGAAAGAAATATCACGTCCTGTGTGAACACAGTGTTACAAGAGGGTCATATAGACCTCAATCAATCAGTCTTCCCATTGTGTCAGCTCCAGGTCAGTTGTTAAAGGAAGACATAGTTGTTAGCGCAGTGGTTTTCACTCCTGGTGCTCGGGACCCTCAGCACTGCACATTCTCATTTTTTTACACACCTGATTCAGATCATCGGCACATTAGGAGAGAACTTCATGAACTGAACTGAGGGGTGCTCTGGGTCCACAGGACCAGGAGTGAAAACCACCGTATGAGTGTTTCCTGAAGACTAGTTTAGCACAAAGTTACCCGAATACACTGCATGTCTTTGTTATGAATGATTTGAACATATGGCTCTCGTTCTTCCTGGCTCTGTATCCGGAATTATGAACGAATGGCTCTAAATTCCCCACTGGCAGTGTTAGCTCATGATGTAACAGTATCCCTGCAGGCAGGAATCCGTTTCAGCTTTCTTTTTTTTTTTCCTTTTAGAGATAACTTGCTCCTCTCCCAGAGCTTCACACTAGCAGTTATTTTAACTCAAATAAGCCACCACTTGTTACTTCTTTCCACTCATGACTTCCCGTATGGATAATTTATTTGGCAAAACGAGATAGAGCTGCCCATTTAAGACGTACCATTGCAAATACTTTTCTCACCATCCGCCCTCGATTTTTCGATTTCTTCTCCTCCTACAGACCTCAAATAAGAGCTTCCCGGAAAATTTAGAACAGTAGAGCAGCATTAGTCATTACTGAACAACATTGGCAGCTGAGATTAAGAAGATGTAGATTCCTATGCTGCATGGGCATGGAATGAAAACATACTATAGTAATTTATAGTATATATTATAGTGTTTTTGAACCATACTATAGTAAAATACCTGAATTAATTTGTCGTGGTAATTATATAGTTGCGGTGGTAATATAATAACTATAGTCGTATAAACAAATTACTTTACCCAATACCGTACTAAGTTTTCTGCAACTATAGGGTATATTATACTACAATGCACTACAGTTCACTGTAGTAAAAACTGAAGTATATTACAGTAGTTATTACAGTTCATCAGTTCACTATAGTTAATATTACAGTATGCTGTAGCATTCATTAACAATTTTTTGGTAAATACGATAATATATACAGTATAATACACTCGCGATTAATTGTTTGACGGCACTATTATTTATTTATTTATTGTAAAATCTTGCATTTGATTCTTCAATTATTTTTTGTTTGTTTTAGATTTAACTATATTATTATACATTTATTAAAAATCAGTTGTAGGTACGCATGTTTATGGCCAGTTTGAAAGTGTTTTGTTTGGTTATTTATTTATTTAACTTTGGAGTCGCATTAGTCCTCCATATTAAATCTATGAAGACAGTAATGTGGGGGCAATTCAATCCTTGTAAATTTCGTATATCATACTACATTCGACAATTATAAAAATGAAAATAATCCCTTATTGTATTTTTTTGGGGGGATGGGGTATTAGAAGACGGCCTAGTCTACTCCTCATCTGTTCCAACAGTCCTGACAAACAAGACAGAGTTTACCAAGATACCTCCACTCGCAGATGAAGCTCCTAGCATTATAGCTGTTGTTTCTCTGCAGAGGCTGTTTGGTCTCCAGCAGCCTCTCTGTCCTGCTGAGGTCACTGTGTTAGATTCATCATGGCCCGGAGCCGCACTAATCCCCGTCCCCTGGGTGACATTACACTTCATCTGCCGCTTTTAATTAATGAGGAATTCAAAGAGAGCCATCTGATCCTCCACAGGACAAACAAGTGCTTTTTTCATCATCGCCGCTCTCTTTTGTTTCTGCTCTCATAAAGATAGTTTTTTAAAACTAGGACGGGCTTTTAAACAATTAGCAAGAGGTGGACACCATTCCATCTTGCTGTTATTAGGACGGAGAGCACTGTAAGAGAGCATGCACCACATCAGAGACGGTGGCCTTACATTATTATTGTCAACGTTCACTTCAAAGAGAGGGAGTACAGCTCTCTTCATTTTATCCCTCTCGCTGCAGCTATTTCATCATCAGTGGAATTACACCGTCAAAGACATCTCACCGTGTGATCTGAATACTAGTGCACCTCGTAGTCAGAGACACTTTTAACAAGCTCAGGACTCGTTTGATTTGATCAGTTTTTCAATGTTAAACTAATTTGTTCTACATTTAATTTTAAGAGTCAATTATGTATCAAATAGTTTGTTTATTCAACGAAACAGAACAGAAATTTAGCATCATGTTTAGCATTATTTAGTATCATAATAACCCATAAGTAATCCACACGACTTCAGTCCATCAAGCTATGTTTTGTGAAGGGAAGAGCTACATGTTTGCAATAAACATATCCATCATTCAGAAGTTTTTAATTTTAATATAGTTATCAAATTGATGGACTGTTTGATTTATTTTTGTATTAATGTGATGTTTTTAATGTCTCTAATTCTGACGGCACCCATTCACTGCAGAGTGATATAAATTTGAAATTTCTCAAAATCTGTTCTGAGAAAGAGAGAAAGAGAGAGAAAAAAGAAAAAGTGCATCTTGTATGGTCTGAGAGGTAATTTTCAACAATTGTGTTTTTTTTTTTTTTTTGATGAGCGATTGCTTTAAGGCTCAGAATAAGAAAAACAAAATGTTTGGTCATTCCTCGCATAATATTGATTCTAAATGTTTTTAACTTAATTGTATTACCAATTTAGCATGAAAATCCATGCATAAAATTACCTTCTAAAGTGAAACACAAATGAGACCACAGAGTTCTCATTCAAACAGAGAACAGACAGAAAAACATCATTATTTCACACTAAATTAAGACAAAGCTAAATGTGTCATTTATTATAATGGGTTTACTGTGTGTGACAATTGCTGTAAATTTATTTAAATTAAAGTTGTTTTGAGGGGTCATATTTTAGAATTGTTAATAAATGAAAACAAAAAACTGTCATAAGTTAATTAATCATTTTAGCCTCGGGAATAAAAAATAAAACAATTACTCATATCACCTTGCTGATCTTAATAGTACCTGTAAACATTGATTGTATTCTACATTTGGGGATTAGTTGTGTCAGTATGTTTATGATTACACATGTACAATTTGTAACATTAAGTAAAATTAATCACGATTTATCGATTAAGTGAAAATAAATAAATAAATAAGATAAATGCGCTGAATAGATTAAAGTTGCCACACTATTTAAAACCTAAAGCAAAATCAGATGAGAAGCACTGTGTAATAGTTTTAGATGTTACATCTTTAATAAAAGAGGGAAATATGAGCTGACATAATTGCCATGGACAGGATGTCTTCCTCCTGTCTGTAAACGAGGGATTTATCCTCAGCCTTATGACTGATCTAGGCTGAAATTGGAGTTCTGTTCCTCCTGTTTTTACATTGTTAGTGGGAGGGAGAGAAAGACAGAGAATTTTCGATGAGAGAGCTCATGCACACAGCCTGATGTAGAGCAGCCAAGTGCAATGAACTTTAGACAGGCCTGACGCAAGCCTGCATTACTAAATATACACAGGAGTACCACTCCCGCAGGAGTCTATTACACACACACACACACACACACACACACACACACACACACACACACACACACACACACACACACACACACACACACACACACACACACACACACACACACACACACAGCTCCTTTCTACTCAAGGAGTCACTCCAATAAACTACTGAATGGAAGTATTTTGTCAAGCATGCAGTGCTATAAAACTTGGCTTTATGGGATATGGTTTTTAAACTTCTGGTATTGCTGTAGTTTATAATGTACTACAATTGCAGCTGCTTATCAAACGAGAGCAGGTTTAAATTATAAAAAGAATAAATGAGCTGCAATGAAAATTATGTCATCTATTTATGCTCATGTTCATAACCAACTTCACTGTATTCAATGGAGCACAAAAGGAGATGTTTATTATAATGTTCAGGCTGCTCTTTTCCACACAACGAAAGTGAAATGTACTATATAAGAGAAAGAAAGAAAGAAAGAAAGAAAGAAAGAAAGAAAGAAAGAAAGAAAGAAAGAAAGAAAGAAAGAAAGAAAGAAAGAAAGAAAGAAAGAAAGAAAGAAAGAAAGAAAGAAAGCAGAAGTTATGTCATTAACAATGGCCCTATATTGTTGAACTAATGTGGTTCAAACGACAGAGATGCGACCGTGTTCAGGAAACAGTTGTATCTAGGTAGTTTGTTTCCACAGAAATGCATCGTACTATGGTGGTTAATCAGCGAGTTACGTCGTTGTATGGGAAACACACTCCTTGTTAGTACTTCTAGAAGAGCAGAATCTATGAAGAACTTAGAACTTAAACTGCTTGCATCTCAATTTTTTTTGTAGTTCAGTTTTATTCAAACGAACAGAAACATTTGTATTTAATTATTCAATTTGGATTATTCGGTCATCATTTACTGACCATAGTCTTTGTTTCAGACTAGATCATCAATTTGAATGAAGTTGAATGAATCAGGGAACCAGAATAGTCTGATTCACGAATGACTCATTCAGACCAATTTTATGAAATGAAACTGATTCATTGGAAAGTCTGACTCAAACGAACACTACTTCATCAAAAGAGCTATGAGCAGAAGTCGAGATTTTCAGTAATAATGACTTTTGAAGTTAAATGAAATTTCAGTCTATTCATCATACTGTTGTATGACGTCAGAAGACTTGAAATATTACATGTGAGTGTGTTTTTCACTTTCATTATATGGAGATGCGTGACCAGATTAGACTATAAAAATCCAGAAAAATCAGTCATACAGCTCTGGAAAAACATTAGGGTGAGCAAATGATGAAATCAGTTTTCTTTTTTATTGTGACCTGTTCCTGCAATGTGTAATGTGACCTTGTCAATGAGAAGACAATAAATAAATAAACAAACAAATGAAAACAGTTTCAAGTAGACACGTAGGAGAAAACATAAAAGCTCACCATGTGGTGGCCTCCAAAAGGTTGGGCATATGGACACATTTTTTTTACAGCCACTCCTGCAGAACACTCTCATTGATATTGTTTTTGATAGGCAGGCCATGGCACCATGAATATAAATAATGAGAATTGTTGGTTTACGCTACTCAGTCTCGGTCAGTCTGCACATGTGTGTGTGTGTGTGTGTGCGCACTGAGGTGAGGCAGAAGCAGGTGTTATTAGTAATGGATGGGTAGAGGACAGGGAGAGAGAGACTGTGAGAGCATGTCCAGTCTTTCCTCAGGCTCTCCACAGGACTCCATTAATTGCATCCAGCCTCAAAAATTAATATTTGCTCTCTTTTTATGCAAAAAGGTTATTAAATAAACCTGCCGTAGCGTGTGTGTGTGTGTGTGTGTGTGTGTGTGTGTGTGTGTGTGTGTGTGTGTGTGTGTGTTTGTGCTTATATGATCAGCTGCACAACCATTAGTGGTCTAACCATAAGTACGTAGGTGTGTGTGTTTTGGTGTGGTTGGAGGACGGTGTGTCTGTTTTTCAAGCATCTGGCTGCTCTATCACGCCTAAAGCAACATACTCATCTGTGCTTTGATCATGGAGACTAATGCATGCTCACACGCCGGCAAACTCTCGCACCCTGCTCCAATGTGAGGGTTGATTAAAGAGGAGGAGTGAAAACTTCTGGTTTTCACCATTTTAATTTAATAAAAAACTTGCACACAATGGTGAAATTATCAATATTTACTTTAATTAAAAATGATCATATGGTTGACAAACTTGTCATTACATTTTGAAGTGTGGCATTTTGATATGGGCATATGACAGTAACGTGTCACATACTGAACCATGGCACTAAAAATAAAAATGTTTACATTATGTATATTTTGTTCATAATCCACTCACAAATTTTGATCATTTTGAATCGAATGATTGCAAAGAAGTCATGCACACAATCGCAGAAATGAAATCACAATATCACAATATTTACTTTAATTCACAAAAAAAAATCCAAACAGATGTTCATAATCCCCTCACAAACTTGTCATTACATTTTGAATCTGTCACATGTGCAAAATATGTGATAAAAAAGCAATGGGCAAAACACTGACCAATTATTTTGGGTAGATGGCCAATATAACCAATATATAGTTCTTGAATAATACTGTGGCAAAAAATATGAAATACATAAGATGTATAAGTAAATTAAAATAAAAAAGAACTATACTAGTATTTTATTGATAGTAATATAACACTGTATAGATAAAAAGCTTTAATATCCAACATAAAATAAATTCTTGAATAATATAGATCATGATTATCCAAATAAAAAATACAGTATAAGTAAATTAAAATTACTTCAGATTTGTGTAGACCTAAAAAGCTTTAATATCCAACATAAAATAAATTCATAGATCATGATTATCCAAATAAATAAATACAAAATATAATTTGTGTATAAGTATCTAAAATAACATTAAGACCATTTTTAAATTACTCTTAATTGTCGTGACTTAAAAATAAATCCCAAAATATATTATTAAGACCATTAAGACCATTACTCTTAATTGTTGACTTAATACATTTCATTTCTGACACTATATTTCTGATGGTGATACTGGCATGCTGTTCATGAAATTCAGCTTTACAATGTACCAGCCAGAGCTTTCCATGGTGTATTTATTAACAGTAGTACCAAGGGATTTTAGTCAGGGTTCTGTTTGTTATTGCTGTGTTTCAGCTGGATTTGCTCCAGAGCGCCGATACCTGATATTCTTGAACCATCAGGTTGAGCCCTTGAGAATGATTTATAGAATAACAGTTTTTTTTAGCTAAACTAGCCTACCTCTTTCTTTCACTCTCACTCACACATTCAATTGAAATGCACTCTGTCCCTCACTGTTGTCCTCTTGTTTTTCATAGACACTGCTTTAATGAAGAAACAGACCTACTAACAATCTCACGGAAAGGACCCTCCAGAACAAATATGGGGTCACCATGGAAACCACTTCTCATGCTGTCAGTTATCAGCGGCCTAGCAGGTATGAGAGCGGCTGTGCGATTATATCAAGATAAGAAACTGCCTTTCCTGAAACCAGCCTCCTCTCCTGCCTCTCTCTCTCTCTCTCTCTCTCTCTCTCTCTCTCTGAGCAACATTGACAAAGGCCTGCCGTGAAACACTTCCCAATATTTGTATTATTCATGGCCTGTTAGTGCTCCACTGCCCTCGCATTCACATTATCTGCAGCTTTCATAACGCTGTTGAGGTATTGTCTTGAACTGTTAGCATGGTAAAGGCTTGGTTAAGTAAACATCAGAGAACATAATTGACATCTAAAATGTAGTCTTAAATGTGTAATGTTGTACGTCTTTAGTGGATAGAGGAGCCCTGGGTGTGCAATTATCGAACAGATGTTTGCACCATACCAAGCTACTGCAAACAAGCCTGGTCGAGAGATGAACAGTTCCTATTAGCGTGCTCATGTTTCGCATGCCGTCTTTTGAACGACCGCTTTGTAGAGACGGCTTCTGTTCTGAAATATAGATAAAAGGAATTTCTGAAGAGCAGAAAGTAGAATGATAATATAAAAGCTGTGTGGCTACCCAAGCAATATTGTTATGTCTAATTAGACTTGTAAAATACTGTTATTGACTTACATATTGCTAAACAAATTGAGACTTGTTAAAAAGATTGTTCTACTAAGCTGATTAGTCGAACAGCATTCTAGTAGTGCTGATATTTGCTGAACTGGAACATTTCACTGTTTCACTATGTTTGTTATACAGATCAGCATGATGGAGCAAAGATGAACAGAATAGCAAGTTTTTAGTTGTTCCTGAAATTTCTGAAATCGTTTATAATACATTTCTTATTTATAAATATGCAACTGAATCAGAGCTGCACTGCACTATAAAATAGCACTTTTGGCTTATATGAAGTTGCATAGCCATTATATCAGGCCTATATTTTTATATAGTTCATTGTAAGCATATTTAAGAAAAAAAAATCTCATTAAAGTATTTAAAATGATCGTTTACCCAAACATTTTAAAAATGTGCGGTAACACTTTACAATAAGGTGTCATTTGTTGACATTAGTTATTGTATTAACTAACATGAACAAACAATGAACAGTACATTTACTACAGAATTTCTTCATTTTTGTTAACATTAGTTAATAAAAATACAGTTATTCTTTGTTTGTTCACGTTAGTTCACAGTGCATTAACTAATGTTAACAAACACAACTTGTGATTTTCATTATAAAATAGGAAATGCTGAAATTATCATTAACTAAGATGCTGTAGAAGTATTGTTCACTCTTAGTTCATGTTAACTAACGTTGTTAACTAATGTTAACTAATGAACCGTATTGTAAACTGTTATCAAATTTGCTGTTGATTTACTAGCATTCACTCAATCAAAGATGCTTTTTTTTCATCAGTAAAGATTGCAAGGCAGAGGCTATCGGCACTTAAGAGACCAAAAAAGCTCATACAGGCAAGACAAAATTCCTGACAAAATATTGATGTCTTATGAAGCGAAATGATTGGTCTGTGCAATAAACATGGATGTTTTACATGTAAAAATCACTAGTTAAAACTTTTTTTTACATAAACCTTGATAAACCATAAAACAACTTTCATTTAGCCCCTGCATTCAAGAGCTTGGTTCACGCATGCTCATATCAGCAGCTCATTGGTCTTCGAATCAGAACTGTTTCCTCAGTTCAGTGTACTGTCGGAGGAACTGGAGCACTGAACGAGGTGTCAAAAACTGACATCATATACATTTGTATATTGGCTCATTTCAAGTCTGTCGGGCATGTCCGAAAGTGAGTTTTGACTGAGTAACTTACAGATCTGTGCTGCTTTAACTGTGAACTGTTTCAGTCGGTTACATTTGATTTGGTGAACGGTTTCATCCAATTCACTAAAATAAACTGGTTCAAAAGAATGATTCGTTCATGACCCAGACATCACTCTGGACTGTTTGCCTGAGGCTATGGATTAGGTAATAATGTTGTAAATAATGTTGAGGTACATGCACAGACCGATCATTTAGCTTCGCAAGACCTCAATATTTTCTCTTGCCTGTAAATGTTTTTTGACTTTTAAAGTGTCAGTAGCCACTGACTTTTTTTTGCCATTTATGAATCACCAAGGATGGACCTAAAATCAAAAAAAAATGTTTTTACTGTTCTACTAAAGAAAAAAAAAACACCTACAACTTTGATGGCCTGAGGGTGAGTGAACTCCGTAAAGTAACAGCACATTTGAATTTCTGAGTGAACTATCCTTTTAAACAATTCTTAAAACAGCCTAGTTAAATAGAACTTGTGTGCCCAGTGCTTGACCTCAGTTCCACTTTTTTTTCAGTGCTGCCGAACATCTGATATAATCATCACTATTATATAATAATAAAGTGTGTGTGGAGTCTGGTCACACAGTTTATATCACGCAAACCCACACAGCATCTGAGCAAAGAACAGATAGTACACTCACAGTATTTTACATTAAAAAATGAATTAATCTAAAACAGCAACTTTTTAGTAATAAATAATAATAATACATGACGATTTTTCTCCTGCTCAAGCAAATATTATACTGCCCACAGGTAACTGTCTACTAAGGCAGCATCCTAACTGAAGAGGAGCCTTATAAGTGACTGATTTGGAACACTCTACATAGTCAGCAACTGTCACTTTTGTCACTCCTGAGGTTCCATTTCAGTTCACATGCAGTCCACATGCATTGTGTTCCTCTTGTAAAGCACACTGGAAAATTGACTGACAGTGGATTGTTAGCATGTTGCTATGACAATGACTTAATACCAAAGATGTTCTTATTGTGGGGAGATACCAATCTCTGCAGCTCTTCCATTGGAGAAAGCTTAAGGGTCAAATTAAATAATCCATTAGTAACCAATTGCAATATAGCCTTTATGTCACTTAATTGTTAAGTTGTATGAGAGTCAATAAATGTTTGCGGATACAATAGAAATTAGAGAATGTGTTGAATCCTACCTGTTGCAAAATGTATTATTATGTATGCTAATTTAATATAAAATTAAACAAACATACACATCACTCACAAATATTATGTAAAATATACGCTCAGTGTAAAATATAAATAAAATATGATTTATTCTATTTAATAAAATACCAGTATATTTATACCAACATATGCTCATTGAAAAATGTGTATCTACCTTCATTTAAACGGATTTAAAAAATTTGCCTATTCATAAAATTCATCAGTAAGACACCAACAACTTTCATTCCATTTCAAACACCAGCGTTTCACATGACATACTGCAAACTAATACATTTTGACAGTTGTGTCACATATGTATTAGCTTTTCTTACATTGTAAACTTGCTTGGTAGCTTGCTTGCTAGCTTGACAGCATTGCACTTGTGGAGCACTCAGGTACAAGCCCTGTACAATTCAATAAAAAGCTCAAAGTCTTGCATAGGCAAGATAAAATGGCATGGTCCTTTCAGCAAATGTGTTTTTATGTCACATGTGCTTTTGTTAACACTATCAGTTAGGTCTAGGGTACATTTTAGAGACACTAACCTGACATTTCATTTCTAAAATGCCACAATACATACAACAAACCTTGCAATCAACCATTGCCATAAACATATTCATCTGATTTCCAATAGAACTCGTTTCACTTTTAGCGCCGCTCTGGGTCCATTTTGCAGTAATGTCGCCACAAGAAGTTGATTGTAACAAATTAATTCTGGGATTTGTGTCTTTGCAAATACTGATAAACCTCTGTCTCGAGACAACTCAACTCAACTCAACTGTGTCAATTCTGTTGAACAGAGCTTATGACACGTGTGACTATAATGTGTTTAACTATTTATCATGAAGTCCTTTTGCTTTATTTGTTTAAATTGCAAAGCGACATAACTTACATTGACGTCTGTGTTGTATGCAGTTTGTATTAGTCTGCTTCGTCAGATCTTTTTAGCCCTAGTATCAAACCCCCTTTAGCACTTAATCTCAGTGAAAGGTTCAGCAGGTGACTGTCTTCCCCTGGGCCATGTCTGTCTCTGAATATGCTGGTGGGAACAGAGCGAGTGGGGCACAGGAACACTCTCTACGAAGTGATACCATCTGAGACTCCTGGTGAGCTTCAAAATGAAAATGTCGATTGGGGTTTGGAGAGAGAGAGATGGGGTGAGGGTTGAATAACAGAGGGAGAAAAAGCCTCGCGATGAGAGATGGCAACCTGCGAATGTTGGTGTTAGATGTGTCTGTCAAATGTGTGAACCACATGATGACTTTACCGAGGTTTTGCTCCTTATATTACAAACTTCTGAAAACGTACTTGAGGTGAAACATCTCTCCATTTTCACTATTATTTGGTTTTACTAAATTAGCACTATTTTGAGTTATCTCCGGGTGATTCTATGTTTGGAGTGTGATTCCCAATGCAAGATTCTTACTGTGTGATATTTAAGACGTGAAAGATTTTTCCCCCGCAAGGAAATCAAGCAAGCTCACCCTCTTTGCCTGTCCGGGTCATTTAAAATGCCATTTTGGTCTCCCCACAGGTAATTCCAGCATTTACATGTGACCTGCAAATGTTGCTGCTATTTTCTAAGGGGTAAACATGTGAATTGAGCCTGAGTGTGTAGTAAAATTGGACTGATAATCTTTTGCCGGGCCATTTTTTTTTCTAAAAATACTCTGCCTCTAGCAATCTGAGGTATGTGCAGAAAGCATGACAATCCTTCACAATCTGTTTACTGCAAGGCAAATAAGTAATTTGTTCTTCAGGTCTGTTCATGACTTGAATTGTTGCCGGGGAGTCTTTGTGGCTATTCTACTTTCTAACAGGTGTTGAGAAACTTTTCACACAATAGTGCCAGGAAGTAACTAGCTAAAGGTAGCAAAGTTACAAGCTTAACTACATTTTTCAGTATTGTGACAGTAGCTCAGCTTGTCAAAATAGTGTAGCTTTTCCGGTAACAAGCTTATTTATTTTTTATTTTTTTCCAACAGGTCGTGTTCGGGGAAACTACTTTGAAATTCTAACTTGTCAAGTTAGAAGCTACACTAAATGTATAGTAGTTCAACTAGAGTGTGGCTATCCTTAAACAAACAACAAAAAATATATATAATTAGCTATAAATAAAGAATAACTACACTGAAGCTATTTGTAAGAAAGGGGTGTTTGTAATTATTACATTATATTTACTATTACTGATACTATTACTTATATATATTCACAACTTCACACGCTTGTTGCTGCACATCAGAAACTGCAACTATTTTATCAGACTGCACTTATTTTCATTCAAAACATTTACACTCATTCTCTTTACACTATTGCATTGTGTCTAAAATATTGTGCTTCATCCTGTTTATCTAGTAAGAACAAGGAGTGACTTCATCTATTATTCCTTTGAATATGTTAATCATTTTGAAGTCATTTGTCCGCCCTTACGATTAAGGTATTCAGCTTCAGGGTACATTCCAAATGAATATAAAGTTATCTGAGATATTAGTTTATTAATGCAGTTGTATAGCTGAGTGAGCAATACAATAGGACAAAATTGTGAATTTGCATTTTGTCACGCAATACTGCTAATCGTTGAAAAAAGTACCTCTTTACTGGAAAAGCTACACTATTATTAAAAGAGCTAAGCTTCTCTTACACTTCTGAATAATGTAATAAAATGAGCAGCATTGCTACTTTTACTCCCCAATGCTAACACCGGCGTATATTTACATTTGCACCAAACCATTTAGCAGATGTTTTTATTCAAAGTGACTTACAAATTAAGTAAATATTTGTGGGAGTAAATCATACAGTGCATTTGTTTATAGCTATGGATTAATTTTATGCTTTATGAAAGAACAGCTAGATAGATTGAGGTAGTGTTTGAGACAACAACATGGGACGTGAGAAAATCAGATGTAGATGATCCATAATGAGATGGGGTGACTGATTTCAGTCAGCTGAAAAGAGGCCCACATCACCCCCTTTGGTCTCACTCCTGTAGTGGCCTGCATTCAATTCAGTGCTTTGGAGTTGCCCTTCAGTACTGCCGCTGAATCGCTTTCCAGAGGCTTCACCCTCTCTGTTCCTCTGAGTTGGAAAACTTTGTTTCCATTGCAGTTTTGCAATATATTCCTTTTTCAAATTGCCTACACAATTTTGATTTGCACAATTTGAAGGGTAATGTGAACACAGCTTCTGAGAAATACACTACCTATGAATAAATTCAGCATGTTTAGTTGTTATATTAAGTTTCTGTACTGCTCATAAAGAAAGATAGGCAGGATCTAAGTTATTTTTAGCTGGTCGAAGGCCAGATGGCTACCATATTCTGGCTCGTTTGCAGGTTATTACATTTCAAGTTGCACCGTAGCATTTCAAATTGTTACATTACACTGTTTGGTCACATAAGACACAATTTGAACAACATGATAACTTGCATGCATTTTATGTAAAATGTGGTTCTATAAAACGTACACTTGTTTTTACAGGCACTAAAATACACAATATTCTTGTACATCTAAATGTACAAAACTGACATATTGATCTCACCTAAAAATGTATCCTTATGAATATTGAAATTGTGGCATTAATTTTAGTTGTTGTTTTTAGTTTTTATATCAATTACCTTGTTTTCAATTCCATTATTAAACTGTTGACTCATTTACTTAATATTAAATTATAATATGTTGTTCTTTTCTGTGGGATTTCTGCTGCAAGCTCGTTTCCAAGAATAGCCTACATAATGTTAAACAAGACTTCACTTTAAACCTTAAAATAAATAACATTTCTGCAATCGTTTAACCTTTACTAGTCATGTAATGTTTAATTTGTCTACCATGGGCCACAAAAGGCGTTTTCACTGACATGTTGTGATTGACAATAGAACTATAAAATACATAAAAAACGCAACATTAATATGAAATGTAATAATTTTATTTGTGTGCTGTTATCCAAATCTTCAGAATCCTCATGACTGCAAGGAACAGACCCAAATCCAAGCTTCTATTCTGCGATCTTAAAAGCTTCTTATTCGCTGACTGACGTGCTCGTTACAAAAACAAATGTTGGCACTTCAAACGACAGGTTTTATGGCAGGATAATAGAACGCTCATTGGCTCTCGCCTGCATTCATCAAAGATTGTGACATGCCGTGTTTCTGGTTAGGTGTATTTGACGATAAGCGCGAGCCTTCACCAGTTCACGGAGTGGATCGGGAAAATAATCTGGATAATATTTTTTGCGATTAACAACTTAAATTCTGCTCTCACGTCACAGAAACCTACTGTATTCTGTCAGAGAGGACTGCGGTAGGGCTGGGCGATATGAGCAAAAAATATTATCCTGGTATTTTTTGGCTGATTTGCGGTATACGGTCTATATCTCTGTTTTTTCTATGGTTTTGTATTTGGATTAAACAAAAAACAGATAAAGTGAATTTATTTCTACAAATGTCAAATTTATTGTTTATTAACTACAACTATTTCAGCAAAAAAATTATATTTTAGTCAGAATTATTGCGCTCCTATTTCATTGCGCACTGTGTTTTGCATGCATGGGAGCGGCGGCGCTCGTTCTATGTTCGTCTGTGAAGTTTAGCCGAGAAACTCAAAGCAAAAGCTCATGCACTTCTGACAGCAAAATGGAAATATGTTCATGGCTTTCTAACATTTACAGATGGAGAATATACCTGTGAAATGTATATATATATATTTAATGTATATATATATTTATGTTATAAATTTAGGAAAACAGCACATCTAAAATACATTAAACAGAGTATCTCTGTCAGAGGCACACACAGCCTTTCTGTCAGAGCATCCGACGGCTCGAGCCGCTTTAAACTGAAGCTATAAACTGTAAACTACTGTATCTTACAGCCCTTCACATAAAGTGTGTCACATGTTTAGAACAAATTGTATTATGCACTTTCTCCACAGCGGCTGAGTTGGTGTCCTCTGCTATATTTTCAGATGCGCTCGTTCAAACTACTGTATTTCGATAGAAAAGGTATTGCCTTATATCTTATCGCTTATAAAGAATACATCGATATATCGTACAAACTCGATATACCACCCAGCCCTAGACTGCGGCTGCAACGCATCATCATTTGGATTACTTTTGGTACAAAATGTTATAAAATGGGTAAGTTTCGGTTTATGGGTAGGTTAAGGGGTCTAAAAATCGAAATCACTTATTGATAAAATTATAAAAATGCACTGATACGAATATCGTAATGATGTAAAATATAAATTATATGTAAATATTTTACGTTTTTAAGCTAAACATACGTAGCCATTTGTATGTTTTAAACATTGAAATACATCTAAATTGTAAGTTTTAGCATCAATAAAAACATACAAAATGTAAGTTTTGTGCTTGTAAATGTTATGTATTAATACCTAGCATGCAGCTCTCATTCCTAGCATGTCTTCTGTCATATGCAGCAATAATTCATTGTAGCGAATCAGATCATTTGGATAGTTTGTCCCAAAACACCTATTCAAGGATATCCATTCAGCGCCCCACTGAATGGAGTGCAATAAGGGCCAAATTTAGTAATAGCAAACCCTCTTTTGCATTAAAAAAACTGCTGTCTGGATTTACCAAAGACGTGCCGTGAAACATTAGCGCTGAAAAGACATGGGCAGTTATGTTTGTGGCTGACCTTATTTCAAATGTATTTGTAGGTGTTTTCCTTTCAGACTCAAAATGTATTAGAGCAGGAGGATATTATTTAAATGAATCGCACAACATGATTGACTAAGCTTTGTGGTAGTCAATTTACTGGATTTTGCAACATTATTTACGATCCCAAAAAAGCATGTCTGGACAGACACTAAATAGCGCTGCTCTTAGTGATTGTGGAAATGAGATGTTCTTTAATGTGTACATTGTCAGTACATGTACATTGTCATTGCACATATCCTCTCCCATTGGAACATTTATGGGATTGTTCTCTTATTCAAATTTGCCCTGTTTAGTAAATCTGGCATTTTGGATTGGTTGATGAACCCTTGAACATATTTGTAAGAGATTAACTTTGCGACATAGACACTGAATCAACATTGAACTTACCTGAGCTGAATAATGAAACTGTTTTTTTCTGTTGAGCTGATTTATAGATTAATTGAATTTGTTTCATAATTTATAAACTTTGCTACATTGACGCTGTTATTGAACTGAATTGAATCAACCTTGAACTAAATTGAGCTGAACTGACATTATTCTATAAAGAGCTGAATTACAGTTGAAAATTAAGTAGTTTCATAAATTTTGAGATTTAACACTGTCACGTTCCATTTTATCATTGTGAAGCTGCTCTGAAGCAAATAATGTGCATTAGGTGTGTAACTGATGATTTATCTGCATATTCAATCATTCTCATCCTGCCAAAGAGAATGATGGTAAATGTAGTTTTGTTATGCAATCCTTTCACCTCATTAGCTAGCTAAATGATTAGTTTTATCTGGCAAGCTTCATTGTTATTTTTCATCAGCAGTACATAAAACAGGTACAATAAAATTGCACAGTCAACATACAGAATTAAGACTTAATTATGACCAATTTGTTTCCGCCATGATCCTTCAATCGACCCGTCCTCAACTTCAAAAATCTGAAAGAAAATCCACAATGTCTTATTGGTAATTACATTGTGGTGGCATTCATGCATGCCCATCTCTTAAATAGGGTCATTGTGACATGATGTGAAGAGAGGCATTTTGTTGCTACAGTAAAGTTTCAAAGTAGCTTCCCGACCACTAGACTGCAACATGTCCATGGTTGCTCTGGTGAAACTCCTGAACATGGACTTCTGCCAGATTGACAAATGCCAACATCTGTCTCCGATGTTTGCTTTAGTTCTGCTCGTGATGGGAACCCTGTTTTCACTCTTCCTGCCCATTGACATGCACATTTCAGCAGCATAATATTGTCTCCTCTTAAAACACAAGTCTAACACCAACCCTTCGTGATCTGGATGAAATATATTTCTTAAAATAATTCTAACGATGTTATGATATGAAACTTGCTACAAACACCACACAAAGCATATTTCTATTTTCTAATTTGAGTCAATGTTATATGATTGTGCTTCCTTTTTGGAATACAGTTTGTGTGGGAGTAAGGCTATGTTCGATAATTGACTTGTGAAACAAGCATTTTCACAACCATTCTCGGTTAAGTCACATAAATTGACGTATATGTGATATTTTAATATTACAATGTATTAAAAATGCTCTGCTTCCCAGTGATATGGATGATGAAATATCCATTTGAAACGGGTGGGTGCACTGCTGTATGTCTGTGATTGTGCTCACTTAGGACACTTTCATTCACTTTTGCCATCCCAAATAATAAGCACAATAGAAAAGAGTATATCTCAAATATTATGTTGATGTTTTTTTCTTGAAAGAATGAATGAATGAATTGAATTGAATAATAATACTCTGCCTATTTATTTATTTATTTTTGTGTTAATTCAATTATTCATTTATTCCTCAGAAGTATAGATATACGGGATTAGCTTGTTATGTAATGCTTTCAGCACTGTCCAGCACTAGCTGAAATACAGCACTGAATATTTAAAATGTTGGTATTGCATTGTCATTGTCATAATGGACAATGGCTCTGAATATTATATTACAAAATGTTCACCACTTTTGTATGCATAAAAACATGATCTGGTTATACAGCTTTGAGTTTAAACTTCCCAGTGATGTTGTGCTGAAGTGTCTCAGGATGTGTACGGCTGCATCAGATGAGTCTGCGTGAATTACACATTTACATTTAGCAGATTACACATCCTTTACTTAGTATTAGAATGAACTGTCTCCTGCTGCTGGACCGAAGCTGAGTCAGGGACCGATACATAATGGCTCTATGTGGACACCTGCATTAAGAATAAACCGGCGCTTCATGCTGATGGTCCACCAGAGAGCCACACTTAACAGCCATTACTCTCAGCTATGTGCTTACACACCGGAAAATAAATGCATGCGCAGGCGGCCTGCAGACCACAGTAAATATTGCGCAAAAAAGGTCACACTGCCACTGACTTAAAGCTTATTGAAGTGTTGCCATAAAAGCACATTTTGAATTTTAATGACTTCTCAATTGAATAGATTTTTTTCTCAGGTGTTGTTTCTTTACTGGCAAACTTTTATTGGTTTTCAAACAGAACTCTTTATACTTGTTATAGATTTCATTGGTTCAATATATAGTTATGCTGCCATTTAAATGTTCGGTGTTGTTGAAAGAAGCATCTATATACTGTATATTATATTATATTAAATATTATGCTGTTGAAGAAAACAGTAGATTAGTGTAATTAGTTAGACTTTAGACATTAGACTTTATTGTCATTGTAACAGAGTTCCAATTAAATTATCAATGGCACAATCCAGTCTGCAGCATATCATTAAAATTAATAATCAAATAAAATAAAGTGCAATAAAATACTATAAAATAACAATGTATTTTATAAAAAACACATACAATTGTATATATATATATATATATATATATATATATATATATACATGTTTGCATTTGTTCAGATAAAAAATTAAGAATTTACTGTACATTAAAAATTAAGAATTTACTGTAAATATTGATTACATTGATACGTTTATGTTGGTCAACATTATAAATCATGGTGCTAACAAAAGCAAAACTTTTAAAAATACATATAAAAAGCTCTAATTGAAATTGCATCTTGAGAGGGATCAGTGTATTTGTTTTCCATTAGATGATGATTGCACTGCTAATTTATTCCAAGCTGAAATCAAGTACAAACACTAGCTGACTTTACAAGCTGTAATTAGTAATCAGAATCTTTTTTGCTGATCAGCAAGCAAAGTATGATTGAAACAGTTTGCTCATTCCATAAAAAAAATATCTACCCACACAGTACTCAAGAGTAAGCCACTGGTGTTAAAAAGCAATTGAACGACCTGTGTGATGAACATTAAAGATAATTTTCATCCAAAAAAGTGTTACTATTTACACTAGAGCTGTACAATTAATAATAAAAAAAAATATATATATATTTTCACCTTCAACGATTATGAAAATACAATAATCGAGATAAACTGATTATTGGGCCCCATTCTGCCCCCTTATTTAAATAATTGAGACTTATAATATATAGACTTATATAAATAATACATAACAAGAATAATATTAAAAAAACATAAAGCACAGTTTGTTTCATTTGTGTCTTTTTATTCCATTGCATTTGTGCTTTGCTTTTTTATTACTGACAGTTTAATTATTTTCAACATTTTTTTTACTTTTTTGTGTTTGAAAAAAAATATCTTAAATGGATAGTTCACCAAAAATAAATAAATAAAGACATTCTGTCATAATATACTCAACCTAATTTTCTTTCAAACCTGAATGACTTGCTTTTGTTTTGCACAACACAAAATAAGCTGTAACTAAGCTGTTTTAATCACTAGTGACTTCCATTGCGTGAACAAAAAATACTGAGATGTTTTTTTTTATTATATTTTATGTTCCATACTTTATGTTAGGCCATTGTAGCCTAAACATTTAATAATAGGTTTAAATTCTGATAATTGTACCTGTAAAGGTTACTTAGATAAATTAATCACAGCACCCTGTAATTCATTTGATTACAAATCACAATAGGCTGACAGCCCTAATATATATTGTATTAAATATATTTGTTTTATTAATAATGCCATTCCTTTAAGAGCCGTATAGAGAGAGAGAGATAAGTCTTTATATACCAAGGCCAAAACAGGATCAATGTAAAGCATTTCGCTCATATCTGTCCTTGCAGCCGTAAAATAACCTTTGTATACGTTTATGTCTTTGTGTGTTTATATCTCTTTCACTGAGAGTGAACACAATTTGTTGTTCTGGAAAGAAGCCACATCTGCAAAAACAAAATGGAAATTGATTTGAAATTGACAGAGTATAACAACTTCACCAGTAGGAACACTAATCACCGAAATAGTGATATCAAATGAAACACCTATTTGCAACAAAGCTATATCAATAGCACTAAACAGAGATAGTACATCTGTAGATTTGACACAACAGTAATTTATATGCTTCCTTCAATCCTTAAGCTTTAAAGAAGCACCCCCAGCACTGCACAGTTTGTATGTCTTCCTCATCTAACACAATACAGTGGGTGTGTCACATAAGGGAGACACACACAATATGCAGAGCGGGGGTCCTTCAGGACAGGTTTAAAAACCACTGCATTAAATAATACTGTTTAATGAGCAGCACCAGTCAAATTGAGTCGAAATATAGTACTAACTTAAAATTAGTAATTAAGTAAATTCTAATTAAAATCTTCTAATTCTAGGAAAAAGTCTTCTAAAATGTATCCATGTCAGCGGAATCTAACTAAATATTACAAACCCAAAATATGTTTTTCTCTTGCTATATATAAACTTTTAATACTTAAATATAATTTATTTATAAAAAAAAAAATCTAAATTCAATCAATTCAACACATGCACTGAACCCACAAATAATATCCTGGAGTATTTGATGGCTCAAATAGAAAGTATTAACAATTTAGTGAGAGTTAATACAGTAGGATTTAATGTTAACTGTGCAGGGTTGTGTTTTAATTAAGTTTTAATTTTATGATTGCATCATGATTATCTATAAATTTTAAATAAAAATGCATACATAAATTGTCCATTTGTCATTTTTAAAGAATGAAAGCCTACCCCACATTAATTTCAATTTTACATATAAAAAGAACCCACAAAGAATATCTCGAAATATGTTCTGATCCAAATAGAATCTATTATTTCTAAAGATGCATAAGAGCATCTTAATTATTTAGAAAATGTGACTACTGTAGATTTTAATATTAAATATCACCTAAGTAGGATTGTGTTTTAATTAAGTTTTAATTTTATGATGATTACTTGATTATCTACAAAGAAAAAATGTCCACATTCATAGAAACTGTATGAAAACGAACAACTAGTAAAGTCTTTAAAACACCTTGTTTTGAGTTCCACCAAAGAAAACAATTGAAATGACTCAAGGCTGATTTAATTATGAACTTTCAAGTATTTTAAGTGACGTTATGTTACCATTACTCTTGGTTGTGGCTCTTTGGCTGGAAGGCAAAAGGCTTTAATACAGTTCTAATACTGTGGAGGAAACTCAGACATACATGTTTTACTGTTCAGAGCCACTGTGTGGGACCATTACTGATGGAGGTTTAAATCCTACAGTGCTCTCAAGCTGAAAATATTGTAATCGCTCTACTGAGGTTTGCACATTGCCAGCTGAATTTCTTCACCTCGTCGGCACTGTGTGCGCGTGGGTTAATATGTGGAATGATATAAAGATTATCAGGTTGAAAAACACACAAAACAAAAACAAAATGCGATGCAGTGAGATTGCAGAAGATTATGAAGCTTATTCATGAGGATTAATCTCTAAACGCTCATTAAAATCCGAGTTAAGCCTCACTAATATTCAAAAACCGTGAAGCTGAGCCTCTCAATTCCAGATTCAGACCAGGGTGATGACACAGATCTTCAAGCTCTATTTAGAACGTGTTTAAACACAAATTTTGTTTTAACTCTTTAGCTAAAGCCATTACAAGAGGCATAAAACAGATTCTCACACCGGTAAACAGCATCTTTAAAATTATACATTATATGTGTTTGAAGAAACAGATTTTGCAACGCTTCTCTCATTCTGTTGAAGTAGGTTTGATTTCAATCAGTCATAGAAATCTGATAAACTACTTTTTAAAATACCATGTAACACATTTTTACACACGTTTTATTCCTTGCACTGCCAAGACAGGCAAGTAGCATCACAGCAGATAAAAAATATGCTCTGTTGCTATAATATTCCTATGGAATTATAATAACACTCTTTCTGAAAGTTCTCTGAATGTTACAAATTTCAAGTTTTTAGATGTTTTAAAAAAAAAATTGGTTTTGTAAATGTTAAGGGAAAACATTTTTTTTTTCGTTTTGCAAACATTTTGGGAATGTAAGTAAATTAAAAAAGAGTAAAAAACATTTCAAGAAAAGCATTCCATCAACAATTTATAAAAAAAAAAAAAATGTTTTGCTGTTTGAGAACATTATTAAAGGCCAGGTCAATTTGAACAAATGTTCTAGTGACATTATTGGAAGATTTGAATGAATGAATGAATGAATGAATTATGCATTTATATAGAGCTTTATTGTGTATTGCTGTACACCCAAAGCACTTTACAATCATATGGGGGGGTCTCTCCTAAACCACCGCAGCATCCACTTGGATGATGGGACGGCTGCCACAGGACAACAGCGCCAGTGCGCTCACCACACACCAGCTACAGGTGGAGAGGAGAGAGAGTCATAGAGCCAATCAAGTGTATGCGCTCACCACACACCAGCTACAGGTGAGGAGAGAGAGTCATAGAGCCAATCAAGTGATGCGCTCACCACACACCAGCTACAGTGGAGAGGAAGAGAGTCATAGAGCCAATCAAGTGAGCACCCACCACACACCAGCTACAGGTGAGAGAGAGAGAGTCATAGAGCCAATCAAGATGCGCTCACCACACACCAGCTACAGTGGAGAGGAGAGAGAGAGAGGTGTAGCCAATCAAGTGTCATGCTTCACCACACACCAGCTACAGTGGAGAGGAGAGAGCATAGAGCCAACAAGTGTGCGCTCACCACACACCAGCTACAGGTAGAGGAGAGAGTCATAGAGCCAATCAAGTGTATGCGCTCACCACACACCAGCTACAGGTGGATGAGAGAGAGTCATAGACCCAATCAAGTGTATGCTCTCACTACACACCAGCTACAGGTGGAGAGGAGAGAGTCATAGAGCCAATCAAGTGTATGCTCTCACCACACACCAGCTACAGGTAGAAGAGAGCCAATCAAGTGTATGCGCTCACCACACACCAGCTACAGGTGGAGAGGAGAGAGAGTCATATACCCAATCAAGTGTCTGCGCTCACCACACCAGCTACAGGTGGAGAGGAGAGAGAGTCATAGAGCCAATCAAGTGTATGCGCTCACCACACACCAGCTACAGGTGGAGAGGAGAGAGAGTCATAGAGCCAATCAAGTGTATGCTCTCACCACACACCAGCTACAGGTGGAGAGGAGAGAGAGTCATAGAGCCAATCAAGATGGGATATTAGGAGGCCATGATTGACAAGGGCCAGTGGAAGGAATATGTGTATTAATGTCTATACTGTGATATTAGGACCCACACAAACCACAGGGTGAGCACCAGTGGAGAGAATTTGGCCAGGACACCGGGGTTGGCAAACAATATCATATCACGATTCGTTTGTTGTCTGAGCAGTACAAGCAAACAAATTTTCATATTAAAAAAAAAAACAAAGCTATACAAGGTAATAAAATTTATCGGGCGAAAATCGGGCGAAGGTAAAACAATTAAAAAATTAAACAGTCTTACTTAATCAGACTAGCTTGTACTTATTTGAACAATGCTAATAATGCAAATAAAACTTGGCATTACGAGCACTTCCTGTGTCTCTTTGCCTCTTTAAGATGAATCAATTAATGTATTCCCCAAATTGTCGATTTGTCGATTTGGATAAAAGTGTCTGCTAAATGAGTAAATGTAAAATATAAGAGCAAAGATACAAATGCACACAATATACAGATACAATAATACAGTGCTTTATTTTTTAAGTACAGTAGGTGTATTTAGCAGTACCATTCAAGAAATTTAATGAAAAAAACAAAAAAACACGACGCTTCACTGTATAAATTATACATTAATTCTAATTCATTCATTCATTCATTAATTCAAGTTGTTTTAAATATGAATGTGTTTCTTTCTTCTGCTGAACATAAACGTTATTTTGAAGAATGTGGGTAACCAAACAGTTGCTGCTCCCCAGTGACTTCCATAGTTATCTTTTGTCTTTATAATATCCCTTTCTTTGTGTTTAGCACAAAAAATAATTTAATACAGGTTTTGAACAACATGAGAATGAGAAAATAATGACAGACTTAATTTTAAGGTGAACTATTCCTTAAGTGACAAGTGGCAGCTTTTTAGATCAATTAGCTTGCTGTCACATTAAGGCCTGCACACATCTAATATACAGGGATGCATCCGTTTTTCTCTCAACTGTTTACTTTCACTTTAGACATAACCAGCTGTGTTTGGTAACACTTTAGTATAGAGAACAATTCTTACTATCAACCAGTTGCTTATTAGCATGCCTATTATTAACATGCTGGCTGTTTATTGGTACTTATAAAGCACATATTCTGCACGACCATATTCTACATCCCTAATCTATACAATACCTAAACTGGTATTTTTTTCTAATAAACTTTAAACTGGAGACATCATAAAAAAAACATTCCTTTTGTACATCAGCAACTACAAGTTTGTGTGTGTGTGTGTGCGTGTTGTGCGTGCGTGTGTGTGTGTGTGTGTGTGTGTGTGTGTGTGTGTGTGTGTGTGTGTGTGCGTGTGGCGTGCGTGCGTGCGTGTGTGTGTGGTGTGTGTGTGTGTGTGTGTGTATGTGTGTTGTGTCGTTGTGTGTGTGTGTTGTGTGTGTGTACAGGTTTATATACAGTATCCTGGTGGGGACTTAAACCTGAATACACACAGACTCGTGGGGACTCGTGTCATGGTGAGCACCTAAATTGAGGTCCCCATGGGTACAAAAGTTTAGAAAGAGTTTTTTTTTTAAGTAAAAATGCTGAACATTTTCCTGTGAGGGGTAGGTTTAAGAAAATACGGTTTGTACAGTATAAAAACAATTATGCCTATGGAGAGTCCCTACAAGGATTGATGACCAGACGTGTGTGTGTGTGTGTGTGTATACATATGTGACCTGGTACACAAAACTAGTATTAAGTGTAGATTTTTTTCTAAATTGAGATTAATACATCATCTGAAAGAATAAATAACCTTTCCATTGATGTATGGTTTGTTACGATCAGACATTATTTGGCTGAAATACAACTATTTGAATATCTGGAATCTGAGGGTGCAAAAAAATCTAAATATTGAGAAAATCGCCTTTACAGTTGTCTAAATAACTTCTTAGCAATACATATTACTAATCAAAAATGAAGTTTTGATATATTTACGGTAAGATGTGTACAAAATATATTCATGGAACATGATCTTTACTTAATATCTTAATAATGTTTGGCATAAAAGAAAAAAATAATTTTGACCCATACAATGTATTGCTACAAATATACCCCAGCGCCTTAAGACTGGTTTTGGTCCAGGGTCACATATATGTATAGTTTGTGGCACTAAAGGAGGATACCTAAGACATCTCTGTTTGTCTTAGGGTTTCCAGTGACAATCGCATTTCTAATGTCTTCCAGACAAATGCACCTGGCATCTCTACTGAAGCAAATAGAGAGTTAAGATCGCACAAATAGCTCTGTAAGTTTGGCATTTAAAATTCTAATGTTGAAGCCTCTCACGAAGTGCTTTCTGTTACCTTCAAATGTATCTTCACTTGTATGCTGTAATTGGTCACCTTTACTAGCTTGTTAGAATCTGTCACTTCACAGACTAGACATCTGAGGTCACGTCCATTTTTATAGACTTTCAAATCTGTGTAGAAATTAAAAGTGAGTGTTAGAAATTATATATTGGGGGCTGACAAACATAAACCAATGGTGACAAAAGTGTGCATATATTAATTGTATTATATGCATTCAATGTATTAATAATGGCATTCCTTTAAGAACACATATACAGGGAGAGAGATGTGTCTTTATAAGAGCACATATGCAGGGAGAGAGATATGTCTTTATATACCAAGGCCAAAACCAGATTAAAGTAAAACATTTCTCTCAAATCTGTCCTTGCAGCACTGAAATAACCTTAGAAAAAAGATCTGCCCTTTACATAAAATTAAGTCTTTCAACAATCCACAGACTGCTTCTCTGACACCCAAAAAGTGAGGAGACTTATGTCCTTATTTTCAGTTTGCATTTTAATTTAAATTTAGGTGCTTTTGCTATTTTTTTGTGTATTTCTTGATTATTTATTTTCTTTGTTTCATTTTAGTACTTTTAATACTTCAACTCATTTCCCAATGAAACATTTCTAATTTTAATTTAGTGTAAAACACAATAGTGTTTTACTAGTATTTAATTAAGATTAGCAAGTTACAGGCGTGTGTTTATAATGATCTAGCTATTATTATCACATAATAAACAGTAACGACCATCATCATTTCACTTGCAAGATTTTACACATTTTAATTAAATACTCTCGTCTTTCTCTATTTTTACACTCTCTCTCCCTCTCTTGCTCGGTCCGTCTCTTTTGGGACATATATAAAAGTACTTTGATAAAGATACTTGAGCAAAGTTAGTGTTTTTTTATCATCAGTAATGAATGTTCTCAGCACTTATCACAGTTCTCTGTTCTCTCACCAAAGTTTGTGACAAAAATACATGAGGCCTCCAGCAAACCCTCTAAAGCAAAGAACAACCCCGCTGAGCAGTGGGATGTGTCAGTCAGGGTGTGCGCTATTCAGAATTGATTTAAGAAAGCCATTTAAATTCCAGTTTAGTTCCAGAATTTGAATTAAATGTGAACTGAGGTTGCAAAAGGAAAGCAAGAGCAATTTGGATTTTAGGGACTAGGTTTAAAATGGAATGAAATCCAAAGAAATACATTTGATGCTCCAGTGTAAATTAGCCATACATTACATACATAATATGGGCCATTTCCAGAAATATTTTAATTGATAATTAATATTATATTGTATTATATTATAATATATTATATTAGGTTAAAAGTTTGGACTAACAAAGAAGTATCTAAGGCTGCATTTATTTAATTGAAAATATACAGTAAAAATAATATTTTGGAATATTATTAAATTTTAGGCTGTCTTTTTGAATATCTCTTAAAATTAAATTTATTCTTGTGATTGTAAAGCTGAATTCTCAGCATTATTCCAGTCTTCAGTGATCCTTCAGAAATCATTATATTCAAATAAATGCTGTTCTTTTAAAAAGGAAGCACACTATTATCAGAATGATATCGGAACCTGCCCGATATGAAAAATTATGCCGATATGTCTTGCCGATAAAATTGCACACTCACATATGCTCAGGGTGTCCTAGTGATTAGATCGCGTCAGCAGTGTGGTCATTCTTGAAGCAAACTTTTGCCTTAATGATGATTATTCACTGTTTTGGATCGCTGCATTTAACTTGAGAATATTTGTACAAAATTGTGCGTTCGTTGTGATAGAGTCAAAAGTCATTTGTGTGTGCGGTAGCAGCAGCGGTACTCTCCCCTGGGTCCTAATGCCCATCCAGTAAGGCGTTGTATTTACATAGGGGGCGATATTGGCCGACTTGTAACAAAATGAAAGTAAAATGCACAAACATCACTAAGAAACTTGTGTTTCTGAATAAAAAAAGCAGTATCAATGTCATCAAATCATGACTATGTTTTAATGCAAAGGTCAGAAGCTATAGCTTACATGATGAAAAAAATCACAAACATGACGCTTGTAAATTAAATCATTTTATATATACAGAATTATTCATTAATGTGTACTATGGTTTTTTTAAACAAATCATGAGTTTTAAAAGATTTTCAAAATGTGTACAACTCTTGCATTAGACTATCTACAAATGTTAAATCTTAAAACAATATGTTAATGTTACCACTGCATTTTTATGAGAAAGAAAATGTAGAGATTGATATATAGCTGATTCATATCATAATTATTTCAAGCTTCCAATGTACTGTCATTATAAAATAACTTATAATTAACTAATTCTAACAAAATGAAAATAATTATATTTTAAATTCCTGCACAGGAGAGACTTGGTGTTGTTTCCCCCCAAAAAAAAATATATATCGGTATCGGCTATCGGATATCGGCAAAAATACAATATCGTGCATCCCTACTTTTAAACGTTCTGTTCATGGAAAAACATATATTTTCAACATTGATAATATGAATGATAATTTATATTTCAGCACCAATCATAAATGAGAACCAAATCCTATTAGAATTTTTTTTTTACATGTAATATCTCTCTTAAAATATTATGTTAAGTGAAATATGTCAGAAACAAACACATTAAATATATAAGGAAATAAATAAGTACAATTAGAATAGGCTACTGTAAATTGATATTGTGGTTATTACAGTTTTATAATGTGTTATGTGAAAGGACATCCCAACTGTCAAATTTGCTGAATCTTGGTGCCAGTCCTTTTGTACTCTGTATTATTATCTCTCCAAGCCTTGAAAATGATGCTCTGAAACATTTTGTGGCTTTTTCCACATGTTGTAGCACCCCACTGGAATTTCATAAACATAGCATTATAATGAGAACTTTATAGGATGTGAAATTAAATCTATAGTAAATACTCTCCTAGCCCGTGTCTCCTAGCCTAGTGCGTTGTTGAAAGCGCATCATGGCGGGAGCTCTCTCTCTCTCTCTCTCTCTCTCTCTCTCTCTCGCTATAGAGCGTAACTTAAAGTTCACTGGCATATGCATCCTTTTGTGCAGATACAAGTTGTAATGTTATGTTTATGTTATGCATCTAAGTTATCTGATTAATATCATAGGAAGAGTCAGAACGGGTTTCAGTTTATTGGCATAAAGTCAGCTTAACCTCTGGCAGCTTCTTTTTAGATGCTTCTATTTTAAACATTGCTGCATCATAATCTAATATCTAATCATGTGTTCATGTTTTCATAGACATTTTTTCATGTCACATTTTAATTTTTAACATTCTTTTTCATAACAGTCTTCAGATATTTTCATTATCTCCATTCCGGCCATGCCCGCCCCCCCCCCCCCCCCCCCGAGTACTCGATTAATCGTTTTCGAAACCTATCGATGATCAAAATAAGAAATTGCCAAAAATGCCCATCCCTAGTTTTAACTTGTCCTGTGAGAAATATCTTTAAAGCCGTTTGCAACAGTCTATCTGATATAGTATCACGCAGGCTTGATTTTATCAGGGATGGGGTTTATTCAACCTGAGCTAGACTACACGTTTCTGCTCCCTGCATGTGAACAAACAAACACGCTCCGCTCTGGCTGTAAAAATGTGAACAAACAACACAGCGCGAGATCTGCTAAGGCAGAGATAATGTTGTGTAAAATGCCTTGATGTTGATTATTCAGAATCATCGGGGCATAACCGCCTTTTGCACAAGGAGCACAATGAAACAAATATCAAGCTGAGGGTTTAAACTGCCTCTAAAAATTAGACTCGGGCATGTCGGGCCCCGTCGGGCTTGCAGGGCTCTACCGAGTTCCATACCTCAGTAAATGAATCAAGCTCAAAAAAAAAATGTGTCCTCTGAATGACTAATTTGCTGTTTAAAATTCCCCATATGAGTGTCTGCATGTATAATTCAGTTTAGACAGTTTGTCTATGGTATGCAAATGATCACTGCGAGTCGCTGGTGGACTGAACAAGGCGTCAGAGACCGTGTTGCTAGATCCAGCTATTATAAGCATCTTTTGACTTGTCTTTTCCACTTAATTTGACACATTAGAAAGTTAATAAAGTGGGTTAATAAAGTTACAGTTTTGGGTTAGCAATATCTTATATTATTTACAAAAGATTTGAACTAATTTCTGTTTATTTTGTATTTATTTCTCGTTTTTTATTTGATTTAATAGAAATATCTGTCAAATGTAAAACATATCATGATATCATCTGTCAGAAAAAAACATTATCACCTTTATCAAAAACACTAGCATTTAATGCTAGTACACAGAAGTGTAGAACAATTAGGTTTCATAATTAAAGGAAATAGGCTGCAAACACTAGCCATGAATAAGTCTATTCTATTTCATTAAGTATACTAGTTAATTTTTCACAAAGTCGTGATAAAAAAGTCAGCAAATACAAAGTTATCATCTATATAGCAATAGTTATTTATTTCTTTATTTGTTAAAGTTACTTTTATGGTCTTTTATGCTTTATTGGACAGGACAGTGGAGAAATGACAGGAGCACAATTGCGCTATATTTCGGCGCACTAACCGCGAGGCTATTGGCGCTGCCATAGCAATGGTTATTGATGAAAACTGTCATAGTAATATGTATTGTTGCATGAATAATAAATAACTGATACAATTATCCACCCCTAACCTATAGTAAAGTATTAATAATTGTTGATGCAATAAATATGGTATAATTTAACAATGTTCATACCTCCAAAACAGAGAAAACATATTTCACATTTCACATCCTTTCTCTTTTAAAGTGTTTAGTGTATATAGAGTTTTGTTTGTAGGTGTGATTATAACACAAACCTCACTAATTTTTAAACACAGGCTATGGCCATGGCTTCAGCAAATGCATTTTTTTTTTTATTTTTTTCGGTTTAGGGTAGAGTTTAGTGCAGGTGTGTTATTTTCGAACACGTTAGAGCATTAACCTTTTAGTGCTAAACACCAGACATTTTGTTTTCAAACTGCCACAATACATACGACAACTACCATAAAATGTTGCCAGATTCAGGTTCATGTTCTAGATAAAACTGAACCTGCTTTTTGCAACACTCATTAGACAACTGATTTTGAAAGTATTGTGAAGCATGCAACAAGCAACATAACATAATTTTGCACGAATGTCGCACCAGGCACATTTTTCCATTGAGTGAATGTGTGAATGTTTATGAGTTCATATTGTTAGCCATGAGGTGCTGACTTAATCTCTATGTGTGTGCATTTGCTGTTTTCTCAAAGGATTTGAGTTGTTTTATCAAGTTTACTAAGAGTGGCTGAATGGCTAGTACAGTTAATTTGTTTTTGCTGAGTCCATTTTTTCTTCATTGATTTTTGATCTGGCCCGGCCGTTGCATGGAGGGATAGTTGTTTAAAGCTGACAGCACTGATTGTTTGTTGCTCTGGACTTGGCCTGCTGCCTTTCTTTATTTTATAAATAAAATGTATAAATTCCCTCTTTCTCACATGCATTCTCTTCTGTTTCCCTATCTCTTTCATTTATACTATTAGTACCAACAACACACACCCTGCCTCCCATTTTAACAATTGTAATATTGCTACGGTACACAAGGACAATCAAGTGTGTTGGTATTGTATGCTTTGAAGAGTCCGCTACTATATCATAACCTTTCAATGCAGTTTAACATTACTTTTGTAATATGTTATTTCATGCAGAAAATTAAAGCTTTTTTTCAAGACATTACGATTAATTGTAAATTTATATTTTGGTTTGTATGTGATGATTAAGCACACGTATTCATACAAATCTAATTACTGTAATAACAAAAAAAACATTGAAAATGTTAAAACAATAATTATGTTGTAAACTATTGAAAACATTTTCTATGTACTAATATTTACTTGCTTACTTTTTCAATATCTACTATTATTTAATATTAATTACTTATAATACTAAATAAATTAACCCCGGGTAAAGACACGTTTTGAAACCCTGCTCTGGAGAAGTGTTAGCACCGCATTTGTGGTGTGAAACCCGCATTGCGGTGCTAAGTTTGTTCAGTGTGAAATGGAGTGGTGTTTGCTTGTTGCTGCTGGACGCTTGGCAACAGACAGCCAATCAGAAATTGAGCAGGAGGCTCATGCCGGCAGCCATAACACACTGCAGCCCAAGACTGGTTGCCCACTGAAGCTAAGCAGAGTTGAGCCTGGTCAATACCTGGATGGGAGACCTCCTGGGAAAGCTAGGTTTCTGCTGGAAGAGGTGGTGTTGAGACCAGCAGGGGGTGCTCACCCTGTGGTTTGTGTGGGTCCTAATATCACAGTATAGACGTTAATACACAAATTCCTTCCACTGGCCCTTGTCAATCATGGCCTCCTAATAATCCCCATCCACTTGATTGGCTCTATGACTCTCTCTCCTCTCCACCTGTAGCTGGTGTGTGGTGAGTGCATACACTTGATTGGCTCTATACTCTCTCTCCTTCTCCACTAGCTGATTGGCTGAGCTACAATGATTGGCTCTCTCTCTCCTCTCCACCTGTAGCTGGTGTGTGGTGAGCGCATCCACTTGATTGGCTCTATAACTCTCTCTCCTCTCCACCTGTAGCTGGTGTGTGGTGAGCGCATACACTTGTGTCTCTATGACTCTCTCTCCTCTCCACCTGAGCTGGTGTGGGTGGCGCGTGGGATCCACTTGATTGGCTCTATAAACTCTCTCTCCTCTCCACCTGTAGCTGGTGTGTGGGTGAGCGCATCCACTTGATTGGCTCTATGACTCTCTCTCCTCTCCACCTGTAGCTGGTGTGTGGTGAGCGCATCCACTTGATTGGCTCTATGACTCTCTCTCCTCTCCACCTGTAGCTGGTGTGTGTGAGCGCATACACTTGATTGGCTCTATGACTCTCTCTCCTCTCCACCTGTAGCTGGTGTGTGGTGAGCGCATACACTTGATTGGGACTCTCCCCTCCTCTCTAGCTGGTGTGTGGTGACTCTCTCTCCTTTTCTCCACCTGTAGCTGGTGTGTGGTGAGCGCACTGGGGCCGTTGTCCTGTGACAGCCGTCGCATCATCCAAGTGGATGCTGCACACTGGTGGTGGTTGAGGAGAGACCCCCCACATGATTGTAAAGTGCTTTGGGTGTACAACAATACACAATAAAGCTCTATATAAATGCATCATTCGTTCATTCATGTCACGTCAGTAACAGGAAACGTGCGTTGTGCAAACTGCAGGCGGTGAGAAGAAATATCAAAAGATGAAAAGAAATTCTAAGAAATATTCACCTACTTTTCTCCTTGCTTTCTTTCTTTTGTGTTTTTGTCTTTGTGCATCTCATGAGGCCGTTCACATGACGCTCCTAAAAACGCGTTTAAAACACTAAGCGTGCCGCTTTCTCCTTCTTTCGAAAACGCTCTGTAGCCTGCTCTCCAATGGCGTCTGTCATTACTAAGCAACCATGACATGCGCTCTTCATGAAGAAGCAGAAGTAAATGGATAAGCAAAGGATAAATGGATTTCCAGCCCTAAATTGCTTGTAGTAGCTCTGCTACTACATTTATTTAAAAATGGCTATCCCTGCCTGTACAGCTATGATCAGCTGTTCCTCAATCTTCGCTGATCTAAAGACATAAGCAGTGACGTTGGTTTTAATAACTGGCAAGACACGTGAAAAGCCATGTAAACAGGTTGCCTGCTGTTCGTCCAATCAGTGACAGTGACACCACAAATATGCAAATAAGAAAGTTAGCCCGGGTTTAGGAATGTACAGTGTGCAACGTCTGTTAATGAATACATAGGGTTAACAGTTAACCCCAGGTATAGTATGAAGAGTGTGAAACGTGATTACAGATAACCCAGGATCCCATTTATCCGGGTTTAGATGACCCAGGGTTAAAAATTTCAAGTGTGAAAAGCCCTGACTTGGAGTGCAGTTATGATGAACTTTGACGGGTGGATTTGAACTCGGACTCGTACACTTTGGGTGCATACTTTCTTCCGATTACAGAAGAATCCATATGATGTTTAACATGACAGATACAAAAAAATATAGTAACAGCATAAAATTAAGAAATAAAAGACATTAATGAGTATCGCCTTCTCAAAATCAATTGGATTGAGTTTGAAAAAGAGACTAGGACTGGACTCAGACTCGACGAGGTGGACTCAGATCCAACTCTACATTTCTAGCAACCAATCACAGTGTGAATGTGCTGTGACATATATTGTTGCCCAGCGAACTATCATGGGCAAAATCCAGTCATTTCAATAGAAACCTGTGCAATCAGGAGTTTCAGGCAAAAAAAAAAAAAAAACAGTTTCCCCTTCTGTTTGGTTTGACTGCTTTGTAAGATACGATTCATACAGTACATACAGCGTCATACACTTTTACCCCTACAATTAGAGTGCGTGTTTGGTTAATAGAATGTTGTAAGCATTTAAAGAATCTTGTAAGTCATACTATGCTGAATATAATCTATATTTATTCAACTGTGAAGCAGGTCCCACTCCAGCAATCTTGGCCAGCCTTTCTTGAAATGTACCCAACCCCAGCCACTCGGCCAGACTCTGGCCACTGACTCAAATGGTGTACATCTGCACAACAGGTCTGTCTGCCTCCCCTTTCCTGCTGCAGTGTGCCCTGCAGCTCTGATAGCATCAGTCAGTAACCACCGCTCTAATAAAAGGCACACTTAAGAGCCAGATAGAGAGGTCTCTGCAGAGGAGCCAGACCTGTGTCAGCATTTTTCTGTAATAGCACAGCTGTCTACAATCGTCAAACACTCACTATCTGTTAGGACCCTCTTTTGTTCCGACTCTCTGCTTTATAAACTTTGACCTAGCTCATTACATACTGTGCTGATCGTACAAGGAGTCAGTGTTGCTTCAGTAACCCACTGCTGTCCTGCAGTATGATACATTACAACGTTAATGAGTCATATTGTTATGCATAAAATAATATCCCAATACGACTTTATTAGATCATAATTAAAATTTCACCCTGGTCTTTCCTGAGCTTAGGACATGCGAGGAGAGTATGAATGACTTGCCAGATACAGCACGCACATTCATCAGTTTCTGGCACTTAACTGAGTGTGGTAATTGGAGGCTAATTTCTACACGGCCATGCTACTGCTGAAATGAATTAGATTGTCAATCACACATTTTGGATTAGCTTAATATGAACCCCTAAAGTCACACCGAGTCTTATACCACGTGCATGTAAAATGACATTTGTAATCAGTATGGAACTGGATTTCTGCTGCGGTCATTTAAATGGGTTTGGTCTGTACTATGAATCGACGACCTTGTTCTAGTTGCCACTTAGCTATTTTTTAAGTATTTAGAAGTAGCATCCAGTTGGAAGTATGGAACGTGTCATATTACGTTTTGAGACATTTCTAGTGAATCTGTTTTCATGTATCTGCTCTCAACTTTTTAAATAGTTCTAACACAATGTTTCCAAATGGAAAATTTGGACGGAGGTTTAGACCCAGCACATCTTGTACATGTGGCATCAAAATTTAGTTCTGTATACAAATTGGCATATATATATATCTATATGTACAGTATATACTACTGTATGACTGCTTCGGACACGCCATCTTGGAACGGGCAACTTCTCTTCAGACACAGACATTTTTGAAAATGCTACACAATTCTGCAGCCTATGATAGCAAGAACATCTAAGACATAGAGTCAAGATGAAATATGATAACCTTTGAAATAAACAGATTTGTGAAATAAACAGTGTCTACAATAATAAACTATGTAGTTATTGAAATCACATAGTTTATGACAAAATGCATGCATGCACACACACAGAGAGAAAACACGTGATTTGAATTATATATTGCATAAACATTATTTCAATATTTTTTTATTAATCAATTTCCTTTCATGGCTGACTGATTTGCTTCATGCTTTATGATTCAAATCACATGTAATCATTTCACTGCTTGCATTAGAAGCTTAGAGCAATATTGGCTATAGGGTTATCTGATGATCAGTAAAATTCATAAAAAAGCTCAGACAAATATTCACGGACCAGCTATAACCATTCCAATATTGCATATAGAATTACATTTACAGTAGCGGCCCATAGGAGCAGCTGTTAATGTGATATATATGTATAGATACGCAGTAGATTCTTTGCATCTTCATTTGTTTCTCATCAAAATGAGACGTAGTGTATCTGTCAAGCCTTCCCTGCCGAAGTCTCTTAACGCAGGCCATTGAGACAACAAGACTGACTGTCAGGTCCTCTTCACGCGTGGCTTCATCATCGTTGCGGTTTGGGATAATCGCACGGTACCCCTGGGTCCTTGTGGGTAATTTTAGAAAGGAAGCTTCGGCCAGCTGGCTTTATTAGATCACTGAATTGGTTTCGATTTCCCCGTCATCAGTCAAACATCAACAATTTCATGCTACATTATTAATATGGAAAGGTCCAAATTAAATGTCAAATCCTACTTGGAGCTGGATGCGTGTTTGCATTAGATTTTAATGAGTGTGTGTCCATAGGAAATGATTTCACACATACACACTCGACCCATTCAGCCCCTGGAGATGGAGAATCTATGAATCTGTGCTATCGTGGAGAGTCTGTCCTGCGGCTTCAGACAGACATCGAGTAGGTTTTGCAAGCTATTGATTGATGCTTGAGGATTGTATCTAAATAAAGTGGTCATACGTTAACAGTAATTATAGATTGTACAACCATATTCTCACTTCCTGTTCACACTCGTTTGGCAGTTTTTCAGCTAAGGTCTATGTCCTAATATCTGTAATGTAAGCGTGAGATCTGAATGTAAGTGTTTGGAAGATTGTTAGGGAAAGCTGTTGATCAATTTCTTGTATAATTAAGCATTGTGATGTCTGCCACCTTTAATGCATTACTGTCATGTGATATTATATTTCAAATTGTGCAAACTTGAGAAAACTCAATATGAGGAATGAAATAGGTCTTAAAAACACTTCCCCATATTAAAATAAATAAAATAAATGATGGCAAGGATTCCAAGGATTTCTCAGTCTGTAAACTCAGTCCGTACAAGATATGTATATCACACAACATTAGACTGAATTTATGTATCATTTTATTAATAATTAATAATTATGTGAACCTAGAACATTGAGGGTTCACAGCGTACATTATAAGTTAACTACACTGCATATGCAGATCATCTGAAAAGAGTCAGAGACAGAACTCTAGCAAGCCATTCTAAAACGAATCAAGGGCCATCCAGCAGCTGATGAAAGCTACAAGAAAGTGTTCTTTGCACCATTCATGTCTATGCAATCCACAAAAACCTGTCAATGGCTTTCATCTCTCACCTGCGCAGATGCTCTCCACTCACACACTCTCCATCAATGTAGCACTTGAATTGCCAAAATCAGAAAACACTGCTGAAGCTGCAGCTTTTTTCCACATGACTAAAATATTTCACTTAGTAGGCTACAGTAATTTGACTTGTATAGTACTGCTACTGCTCTGGGGTGCATTTTCCATGCAACACTGTAACTTGCTGATTAACTACAGAACCATGGTATGACACATTGTTGGAGAAACTAATCAACTAGTCACGACTGTTTCCCGAAACCACAAAAACATATTCGTACCATCATCATGTGAACCACTTTGGATAAGCCATAACCAGCTTTTTCCTAATGAGCCTACTGCTTATTATTGCGTTCATAGAGCGAAACTTTTGCTGATTGTTTACAGTGTAAACGTAAGTTACTCCTATAATTTGCGCAATGCGTCGGGTATGTAGAAAAAAAGGTGGATAAGATATTGTTAGTGACATAATTGATTTGAGATATCTGAGATGCTGCTGTAATGAACATGGCATATAATGACTACACTGTTTTTTTTTTTTTTGTTCTTCATCATTTTGTTTATTTATTTTTTATTCAATGCTATTCAGAGTTTTGTAATGCTATGTGTGAATGTTAATTTAAACAATGGTTTCGGAACTACTGTATGCTGGTACAGATGGAATTTACCACAGTTGGCTTATGATGCTTTTGGAAAAGGCACTCCTGGTTGTTTAGATGTTTAAAAATTGTGTAATGTTAAAATAGCTTAGAGTCTTGATCTTGTAATATTGAGACAAGCATGGTTTAGGTCTGAATCTGAGTGCCATTTTTTAGGAGTTGACACCATTTTCAACTAATAACGGAACATTTTCTATCCATTTTGGCCATTCATTTACTCAACAACAATGTTTTGGGGGCCCTGGAAACACAAACTTTTGGAAACGAGTTTCAAAGTAAGTAGTGTTGTCAAAAGTACCGACCGCAATACCATTCGGTATACAGAAATGTTAAAAACGACCATATTTGAGCGCTGTTGAGCAGATTCTTAGACACCGCTGATTGGTCATTGTGTTCACGCACTCAACTGATATGTCTGTGATTGGCTACAATGATCATTGCTTCACCCTCTTCACAGAGCGCTTACATAGAAGCACACAGGAGCGTTTGAAAGCCGCCTCTACCGAATGGTATCACAGTTGGTACTTTTGAAAACACTAAAAGTACGTTTTTGGAAACAAAACCATAATCGTCTCTAAAATTTGGGACAACTGTGATGTCATGGGCATGTGTATTATGTATTCAAGCTATAGGAATGTGCACTTTTCTTTACAAAGTGACAACATCTGGCCTGGCAAGCATTACACAGCAGTTTTGGTAGTTTTCTTGAAACCATGTGAGCAAAGAGTATTGTGACAATGTTGTCATCAATTCTCTAAACTTTTCAAAAACACAAAAGAAAACATTTCTGTTTTGTAGATTGCTGTCAGGTAAACATTATCTTAGTGCCTCTGTCTGGATCTCTAAACTGTAGTTTTGTTCTAGATTTGAGTCTTGGGCAATGAAAGTCTGGTTTTTGGTAAAGAACTCAGCCCAATGGGTCTTAAAGGGTCTGGTAATGCTCTGTGTCTTAAACAGGTTTAGTAGTGGTCTAGTTATTTGGGGTTTTAGTATTGGTCTGTTGTTAACTCCAACTCTGATTACAAGCATCAACTGCTGTTTGCCGATGTAATCAGTATCATATATAATATGTATTTCACACTATGTCAATGTAAATGAAAATAATGGTACTTGATGTAAAACAGTGCATACTACCTTTTCAGTATGCTGGGCTAGACTCAACAATATAAATTGCAATTGAAATGCAAATGCAATCAAGGATAGATCGTGAATGGTTTCTCTGGGCCTGCTTATGATACTCCGCGCCATAGTAGCTTTCATTCAGATTGTGCCATCCTCTGGGAGCACTGCCATTTATTTTGCTGTGCTCTTTGAAGATCTCAGCATTTACAAGATGGTGTTTCATGTACTGTCATTTATAGACACCACTGATGAATTCCCTAGATTTGAACATATTTAATGATGGATGCACATGGAAGAATGCTGCCTTTGCACCGAACAGAGCAATATAAACCATAAATATAATTACAAATCATAAAGAGCCACAAGAAGAGTTCCAGGTTCAATGCAAGTTAAGCTCAATAGACAGTATGGTGAAAAAAATGGTAAGGCCCTTATAATGGAAGTGAATGGAAGCTCAAATGAGGCTCATCATTTTATAAAAGTACTTGCAGACTCAAGTGCTTTTAAAAAAGACATTAAAAAGGTGTTATTTGAGGTGTAAAGCTGTTTAAAAGCTATTTTAGGGATTTTGGCATCCCGTTGACATGGTATATTTGTAATTTGTCATTGTATAATTTAATATGTTGTAACTTTATACATAAAAAAGGTTAGTAAGTGATTTTTTCACTCTAAAAATCATATTAATGATCATATTGTTTATGGATTAACCCAGTTTACTTCATTTTAAGTCTCTCATTGTAATTCAGATTTTATTTTATTTTGTTTTTATCCCCATATTTTTAAAGTAGTTTATTAAAATAATTAGTCAATTTATTATTATAATTATTATTATTAACAACATGTATATTTACTTACACGTATATTTTTGTGTATTTGGTTACACACTGAAACATAAAATATCAACATATTCATGTTTTGTTTGGATTTGTAAAGTATTTATGTTAAATATAATTTAATGTATTGATTTTATATATTAATATGTTGTCAGTACATCAATATTGTACGTATCAGTTTCCAACTGTACAAAAATTGCATGTGTACACACTATATGCAAATACCTATGAACACAAATGAATTAATTCTACAAAAGGTTGCTGATGCATGCTAGTGCATGTTCATACACAGTATTCACCTGAAGAGAGATGTGTTTATGTTTGCTTTCGGTCTTTTTCTTGCGTGGGCGATTACGAGTGTGGAAGTTTCTAAAGATAATAACTTGTTTTTGCGATCAAAGCTTAAATTGCGATGAGAAATTGGTGTAAAAGAAGAGAAGCTGCTGTGCGCTCAACATCAGGGCAAAGATGGAGGCAGCCATCTGTTTCTGCACATTCAAACTGATTTTTCCTTCTCATTTGCGGTTTTAGCAATTACATTGATGTGCATATCTTTTTATCCTTGCATGTGAAATTGAGGCAGCAAAACATGGTTGAAAGGCACATTGTTTCCTGGTGTCCACATCTTACTGGGAGTAATACAATTTGCTTCTTTTGCTTTTTTTCTCATCCAATCACATCATTTTACTGTCAGTTTGTCAATGGGGCTCAAAGTACACATAATTTCAAACCCATGCACAGTAAATATCAGAGCGACATTATATTGTGGTTTAAATATTAAATGCATGCTAGATGGAATATAGATGTGTGGAGTGGTTTAAGTGATGTATGCAATCATTTCCACCAAGGGCAAACGAGTCACGGGCCCAGAAACAGATTTTATTGTGCATCCATTTTATAGTCAAGACGAGAACAAAATATTAGCATGCTAAGCACACCAGGCCTGGCTGTGAATGAGTGGCGTACAGAAAGCCAAAGATTCGAGATGACATTTGGCCACATTATAGAGCTGCATAAACCTCCAAAAGCTGCATTGTCAAAACATGGAGTGCCAGCATGGATCTTTCGTTTAGGGACTGATTTAGTTATGTTGATAAAGAGTGAAACATCCTGGAATCATTCTGAGCACTTTCATTTCTAGTTTCATAGCAAATGATTCACAAAACACTGAAATGTTTATAGATTTGATCAATCAATTTCGCAACATGAATGTGTACAATTCATTTTTTTATGGTGTCTTTTGGGAGCTTGTCAGCTGGGGTCATTATTAATATGAATACTTTATGTATTTTATGTAAGGTGTTGTTTGCACACATACATTAACTTGAATGTGACATAATATCAGCATCTGAAATATCAATTCTGTATGAATAATTTTTTTATCTAATGCTGAATTCATGGAGTTTATCATTAGATTCTGTTGAATTTATGCTAAATTATATTATGCTTTAAATTCTCTTTACATTTGCTTAAAGGAATAATTCACCCAAAAATGTACTCACCCTGAGGTCATCTGAGATGTGAGTTCTACATCGGAACAGATTTGGAGAATGTAACATTACATCACTTGCTTACCAATGGATTTTCTGCAGTGAATGGGTGCCGTCAGAGTTTAAACAGATGATAAAACATCAAAATAATACACAAGTAATCGTATGTGACACCAGTCCACCAGTTAATGTATTATGAAGTAAAAATCAGCATGTTTCTAAGAAAGAAACTCATAATTACGGCTTTTTAATGTTAGAACATCTCTTCTAGACAAAATACCTGTCCATAAACATATAATGCTTTCAGGAGTGACAACGTCTACCCTCTCACATTAAAACCAACCAACATGTTTGTTTAGAACTGTTTTGAACTGTTGTCACTAGTAAATGGTATTTGATTTGTGTATATTTCTTTTTAACTGTATAATGCAAAATTAAGGACAGAGGACAAAAATTGTATCAGAAAGCAACAAGTTAAAAGTTTGTTTTTTTTTTTTACAAACACAGCTTATTGTTTCAAAAGACATTAATTGATGAACTGAAGTCATGTGGATTGTGATGTTTTTATCAGCTATCTGTACTCTCATTCTGACGGCACCCATTCACTTTAATCCTAAAATGCTCCACATCTGCTTAGATGAAGAAACTCGTATATCTTGGAAGGCATGAGGGTGATTACATTTTCATCTAATTTGTCATTTTTGTGAACTATTGCTTGAATTTATAACATTTTAATTCTGTTGTGACTTCTGGTGTCAACTTGTTTCAATGATTACAGAACGTTGAACACAAGTACACTCAAAACCTTGAAATGAATAAGCTTTCTGGGCAGTTTAGGTACCAATTATCACTATTAACTAACAATTAATGACAAATCGTGCCTCAATAAACTTAATTTGCTGTTTATTAATGTTAGTTAGAAATGTAGTAGTTAAGTTTAGGTATGGAGTAGGATTAAGGAATATACAGTAGACTATGGTCATGAAGAATGAGGCATTAATTTGTGTTTTATAAGTATTAATAACCAGCCAACATGCTAGTAATATGCATGCTAATAAGCAACTAGTTAATAGTGAGAATTGGTCCCTATACTAAAGTGTTGCTCATTTCTGTAATTGTTTAAACATTACTTTTCATGTTATATCTATTTTGTTTGGCGTGGGGAAAAAAATGCCTGAACTCTCCTTTGGACAGACAGACCACATATGATACATTTTCATTCAAATTTTCAAGTCGTATGAATTCATCTGCATGCTTTGAGGCTGAGGACAAAGGCTGGGTTTAGTGAGATATCAGCCCTGTGAGGAGGGTTTGCATATGATCTATGGATTCCTCTATTCATAATGATTCACCACTGAATAAACGGTCTCCAGTATAATCAGGCTCAGTCAATATAATCTCTCTCAGAAGGTCTTCATTAATCTCGCCTACTATGGCTAATCATGTCCCTGTACTTGAGCCCCCACCAATGTCTCACCTGCTTATGTTATTTTAATTAATTTGGCACACTGCGGCCCATGGGCGGCTGGCTGAGCTGAAACAGGATGAAGTCCACCAGCCCTATGTAAGCATGAGTACAGGACATGAAATTAAATGTTTGTTAATTATTTTAGTTTTTTCATTGTAACATTAATTTAATGACAATTAAGTTAATTTGCCCTCAACTTCCCAGCACAATAATGCATTGTTTTTTTTTTTATTCCTCATTATTCTCAATGATACTCATAATTATAATGCAGTATTTTTACTGTATCAGAAAAACTACTATAATAACATTGTTTTTTTAAATGAAATCAGTATAAAAATAGTACAACAAATAAGATTTTGTATACATTATTCAAAAATTATACCATAATGCATTAAGACCAACCAAGCCAGGGACGGATAAACGAACCGGGCTTTGGGGATCAAACGCTCTCGGGCACAGTTAAGGTTGCCTAGTGTGAGTACACCTTTATTCTCCTGCATCCCGCACACATGAGTCTCTACCCGCCCACACCCGCATTCATCCATCAAGTGTTGTCCCGCGCCCACTGCTTGAAGTGGGCCAGTACGCACTGGTATGCAGTACCGGCACTTCTATATTTTAGCCTTTAGAGTACCTGCACTTTTTTTGCGTACCGGCACTTCTGACATGTTGCCAGTACTCAGAGTAAAATTGTCAGGGTCTGGGTGATTAGGCTATATGATCCCATATATGATTAGAAATTATATAGAAACTATTTAAAGCACACTACCCAGGTGGGATCACCTCTCATCTCGACCCATCACGTGAATGAACGCAAGCAGAGTCGGTCTACTTCATTGTGTGGTGCGCGAGAAGGGGAGGCGGTGTCAGGGGAGACGTGCGGAGTTGTAGAATAATAATTAATAATTGATTACTAATTTGATTCAGTACTTTATAACGAAAATCATATCTTAAAATGAAAAGAAACGGTCTTTTGCAATCACATCATTTTAAACCGTAAACTCCTGGAAAGTCCAAAGATCCAGTGAATTAATTAAAACAGTAAGCTCAAAACAGAGCTAATGCAGAGAAAACATGGCCGATTTCATCCGCTATTAGAGAATAAAGCCTTACATCCAGATGTCAGTAAAATTATTATTTTCAGCATGTATTTGGCTTAAAAGCAAGAGTGTTTATAATGAACACTGATTATGCGATGGTCAGAGATTTAGTGATTCTGAATGGAACCGTATATTAAAGCAGGCGATTTAGTGGTCTTTGGCGTCTCCCTGTGGTCCTGTTTGGTATTGCAGCTTGACTTGTGCTAATTTGTTTAATTTGTTGTGCCATTGATTGTGGCACTATACATACATTTTTGTGAATTATTAAAAAGTACTTATTTATTTAATATAAATAAGTAAATAAATAAGGGGGGGGGGGGTCGGTGAGTACCTGAACTTCTTTTTTTTCACTTCAAGCACTGCCCACGCCACACCGCGATTGTGCTGGTCTCTATTCAGAATGTGCCTGTTATAATGTTATGATCGAGGCTCTGGACTCTGAGCATAACTTGCTTTTATATAACAAACTATAAAATATGTTCTATAAAAATGTTAATGCCCTGGTAGTGGCAAATAGCTTTGGTTTTATATTTAATTTGATTACATTACTGTTATAAGTTGAGATTTATAATAAATATTTGAACTGCTACTATGTAAAATGAATACTTACTAATATAATAATAGTGTAAAAAAGCACCTTATTTGTTTAAAGTGTTTGCAAACCAAATGTTATTGTACTTTTCTTCATATAGCAGTACTTTTTTAAAGAAAAAAGTGCACAATACACTACTTTTGAATTCATTATTGAATTTTGTGCTAATCGCGATTAATCCAGCCCGATCTCACGGCAATTTGTATGTATTTTACGAGGTGGCTATTTAGTACGAATTCGTACGACCTCACTAGTAAAAATTTTTTTACGATTTTTGCTATATTGTATGTATTTTACAAGTTGCCAATTCGTGTGAATTTGTATGAATGACCTACACCTAACCCCGCCCCTAAACCTTCCCGTCACTGGGGTTTAGACAAATTGTACTAAATCATACAAGTGAGGTAGTACAAATTCATACGAATTACCTCGTAAAATATGTTGGAATTGCCGTGAGATAGCGTTGGATTAATCACAGAAAATCATGCGTAAAAAAATGTAATCGTTGCCCAGCACTAATTTATATATATATATATATATATTATATATATATATATATACACACACACACACACACACACACACACACACACACACACACACACACACACACACACACACACACACACACTATTTTATTTATTTTATTTTATTTTTGGGGTGATCAAGATGAAAATAGAATGCAGTAGCTAGAAAAGAGGACAAGTTGCCAATTGCCGTTTGAGTCCAAGGTCAGTCACTATGAATCATGTTCATTATATTCCTGCTCTAACACACCATCTCTGAGTTTGTTTTGATCAGAACACAGTTAACATGACTCATCTGAGCCGGTTGATTTAATTACCTGCCAAATCGTATGTTCCCAATCATGGGCACAGGTTACAAAAAAATTGTAAAAGAGAAATTTAGTGGTTATTATTTTTAATTAGCTGGTTCTTTTTTTTCATGGCACCCCCCTGCCCCCATTCATTTAATTTTGTAGAATAGGTGTGCAAAAGTAAATAATCATACAATTTGAATGGCATGCTGCAATCAAATGCAAATATATCTGCAGCCAGTTTGAAACCCAACAGCAGTGCGGCCTCAATTTCTGTTTGTTTTAGCCCTAAAATGTCAGGTGCTGGTTGGGATTGTCAGGGGTTATTGGCTATCGGATAAAGCCGAGTCTTAACAAGTGTTTGCACATGTCAGCTGCAGCAGCAGAACCAACACAAATGGTCTTACTAACAATATACTGTGTTCATCATGAAAAAGCCCCACTGTAAACCCTCAGTTACCCCTTCAACAGCTGAGACTCCTTCTCTTCCGTAAATAAGACAGAAAAGTCCTAATTAAATCGTAGAGTAGAGCTTTTTCACCATTGTGACGTTGACTAATGCGTCTTGTCTGTTCAAGCCCTATAAACACATTTGCATTATTAAATTCAACGTGGCAGGCATACATTAAAGTCACTGCATTTTGTGTCTGAAATGTATATCTCTGAGGACGTGATATAAAAAGAGGAAGCCGTAGAGAGCAGTCAGGTTTTTCAAAGCCAACGCACTGTGGTTACTGAAGAGCAGTTTATAGCCTCTGAAAAGAACAATGGCGGAACGTTTGAGAGCATAGAGGAAAACCTTATGGAAATTGGAAGTTAACGGCTTAAATGGAAAACATTAATAACACAACTATTGTCATTGAGTGGCCATCATTTCATTCTTAAATAAACCAGTTTCTGCATCAGTTGTATGAGTGATGCTGAAACCACTTTTATGGTTTTATGACTGTTTTTGTGATTGCAAATCTTAAAAGCACTAGACCCCATTCTTCATAATTGAACATAAAAAACCTACAACTCTCTAATAGCCAAACAAAATTATTCTTAAAGTATTACTTGAGCAAGCTACATGACCTTATCTAAACTGTTCACTTTTGGCTGAATATACACACTAGGAACAGAGAACATTGTTTTACAATGTAATTTAGCAAGAATTAGAGGTAAACAAAAATGACTATTTGGTACATAGAAGGAAGGAAGGAAGGAAGGAAGGAAGGAAGGAAGGAAGGAAGGAAGGAAGGACTTCTTTATTTATTTAAAATTTATACTTTTAAATCTCACAATTCAGATTTTTATCTCACTGTCTTTTCTAAAAAAGGTACAAAGTCATAATTTTGAGATAAAAAGTTTTGTAAGAATTATCTTGTGAAAGATAAAAAGTTGTGATTTTTATATAATATAATTTTTATTTTTATTTTTTTTGTATTTTGTGGGGAAAATAACAATAATTAAAGTAATGTAAACCAAGAATTTTCAGGGGGAAAATTCAAAATTGTAAGATGTGAAAGGAAAATTGTGAGGGAGGGCGGCAGAATTCTGTGTTCACATCTCGTAATTCTGTCTTTTTTTCCATCAGAATAAAAAAAAAAAGTTGCATTTGTTCGGTACACAAGCGTACTGAACTGAAATACCCAAAACAAACATTTTCACCATAATTATGTGCACCAGTACACCCCTAGTCTCAGCCTCAGACATCACGCCCACGGAACGTTGGCTAAACGTCTGATGCATATGGAACACTTATCTGGAAACACTTCAGGAGTTTTGAAGTCACCATCAGATTGGTTTAATTATACAGGATTTCCGGGAGACGTGTGTGTCGCGTTCTTTAACGTTCAGCCTGGAAACAAAAATGATGTGGCACCAAACCAAGAAAAAAGCCAAAAGAAGAAAGTCGGCATGTTTACAACGGTGACGACAAGCGCTTATCAGGATCAACTAATCGCTGGAGTTTCAAAAATATGTGAAAAATGTAAAGTTTGCGGCATAGAATCTTTCAAATATGTCCGAGAGTTTTACACACCGGTCTGTTATTGTGACAATATTTCCACGTCCCTAAACATGACATGGCACAAAACGAAACGTGGTTGGTTGCTTTACCTGTCAGTCATATGGCCTCTTGGGTGGGCCTTGGCCATTCGAAGCGGCCAAAGTTCCCAGACCTTCAGCCGTCATTTTTTTTTTATTCATACATTTGTAGCCTCCCCACATCACCTTTGAAGGCTTAACAGTCTGTGTGGTTGCATCATACTCATACTATTTTTTTATATATATATATTTTTGTATGTGGTCTGATACTGTCACAGCAACCGGTGGACATTGTGTATGCAGACAGATAGAAGACCCAGCCATCTCTCCCTCTCCATGTCATAAAGTTTTGCATTTTTACATGCATCTTAATCAAGTTTGCAGTCACCTTTAGCTGGTGTACACATGCATGTAATTTTAAACTGTTATATAATAAATAAATAAAAATAATAATATATATATATAATTGGCTGTGGGTGTAAATTAACAGCTAATTAAGCATGGATCAGTGCAAGGCTTAAGCTTCAATGATGTTGTATCTTACAAGTGGCATTTAATTTAAGTAAAGCGTCATCACAAATCATTCACAATTAATGCAATTAAATACGAGGCAACTAGTAAAGTTTGAAGATTTTTCCAAAGGCAAATTATTATGCATTATGCATTTTTTTTACACTTGGTGTTAACACAGCCGCACTGTTAGAAGCTGATTTGAATGTTGTTTTCCGGTAAGGTACTTAGACCCGAAGAAACACGTCATTGTGGACCCACCTGATGCTTCTGCTTTAATATTTTTCTTGTGTGGTGGTATTTTTTGCTGTAATATCTTTGTTTTGCAGATGGCATTGATTTATGTCTGGAAATATAAAAAATAAATACAAATATAAAATATATAAATAAACATAAAATAAAAATGAAATTAAAATATATTGATAAACAAGATACATACAAATAAAAAATATATTAAAGTTAAAAAAAAATATAAACAAACATTAAAATATATTGGAAAGGCTATAGGTTTTATTTTCTTAAGTGCAGAAAGTAAGCTATGGTTGTTTCTTTGTTTGGCAGTCATTACTTTTGCAATTATGTTGTACTCAGAAATTGCACACTCTACTTGTAGGTGTCATTATTAATTATCACTCAACAATTGGGAGAAAAGCTAAAAATAAAGAATAGAATTATCCTCAAATCCTCAATATTGAACTTTAATCATCCACATTCATATTCAGGATTGATTTCAACTATGCCACTGCATCTGTCTTAAACCCCTAAATGAGTAAATTTAGAGCAGCTGAGACATGATAGAGAAATCAATGAAGCATATACTTGTAGAATAAGCAAACAAGATCTACGACTTAAAGCTACTTCAAGCTCCTTATCAGAATTACAAAGAGCAATCAACTAAAGACTGAGAGAAATCAACTCAATCAATTCAAATTAAAGAGAAAAAACTTCTAATATAATCAAATCAATAATGCTCACACAGGATCAAAGCTGCATTTCAATGAAAAATCGTTATATTTCTTCAATCGTGAATGCATCAAAAATGTGTTCAAATGCATGATGTATAAAGTATGTTATATAAATCATTATACATTTATTATAAATATGTCACAAATATAAATTGCAACTAAATATTTTTTGAGATTTTTTTATCTTTTCTTTTGAGCAATTGTCTTGTCAATGCATTTTGTATTCTTAAGTTAATAACACTTGATTTGTTCCTTACCAGTAGGCATTCAGTTAAGGTATAGAGGCAACACCATAAATACATTTAAAAAAAACTTAAAAGCTTAAAGCTGAAACTGTTGATTGGACTTTTTTACTATTTGGATGAGCTTGTGTTTATGCTATTTATCAATTTGTTGCCTGAAATAATGTCAAATTGACATAATGTCAAAATGTCAAGTTTACTGTAAACATTGATAATACAGTGTGGGGTCTGAGTTGACTGTCAGTCGATGTAATCTTTGAGAAGAGTTTTGGCTGTGTAACTGACTGTTGTACTCTTAGCAGGAACAGCTTCCACCCATCTAGAAAAGCTGTCAACAATCATCAGGACTGTCATGTTCCCTTGGCACCATGGAAGTGAAATGTAATTCACCAGTAGTTGTTGAAAAAGAAGTGCAAGTGTCTGATGAAGTGGCAGTCATTCTAGATTTCCCACATTCACTCTTCAAAAGGCCAGATGTTTTACAGTTTGTAAAACAGCGCTGCATTGGTGTTACTGAGATACTCTGGCTATAAAATGACCTAAACCTCTAAGCCAAATGTAACCCAAATAGTTTGCATGTGTGTTTTATGTTGAGTATCATATTTGATGCTACAGGCTTTTATGGATGATATAGTATGATATAGGAGAATCTATAGTTTATATCCAAGAAGGAGAAAGGCCCAAAAGTGAGCAAATATATGCAATTCGGTACAGTTGCTGATGTGGTCAAAAAGGAAGATAGAATTCTGATAGCTTGCAATATAAATCAATTATATATTTAAAACAGTATAAAACTACTTACTGTAAATAAAATGCATATAAATATCGATTGTCACTGTATCTCCCAATAATATGTCTTTGTAAGACAACATTCAAATGCTCAGAGAGCATAGAAAGCAGTGCAATACAATGATGATCCCTGTCAATCTTCAAGCAACAACTGAAAACTCATCTCTTTCACACTATGTACATAAAAAAATAAACATTACTCAAAAGCCTGGTATATGATAATTGATACTTATATTTAAACATGACAGATTGATAATCAAGTAAACCTAAGTGAAGTTGCAAACAATACAAAAGTTATTCTTACATTTACTTTATTAAAATCAGTAAGTCAGTAAATAAATAGTATACAATTGTATAAAAAGTATAAAACATCTATCAGAAGGCAAACACTTTATTAATTAATTCAGCCCAAACCTTTATATTACAATTTAATGATCAACTAATTAAGTCAACTGATATTAAATATAACTTAAAATTAAACGCAGAAAAATAATTACTGTATTTCTCTCTTTTTTGGTCTTTTTAGTTTCATAATTAGTTAGGGTTTATTGGAATGACCTGGATATGTGTAACACATCTGACCCAATTTGGTAAGGAAATTGATTTTTTGCCATGATGTTATGATTATTTCCATGTTTGCTTGTAATGTCACACCATTTTCAATCCAGGTCGCCTATTCCTCAGGTGAACACTTGATGTACGTCTCTTTGATGTATGTGCCAATGAACATCTGTCTGTGTCAACACAGTTATGTCAGTTACAACTTGACTGGTTTTCATCCTTGCAGCTTTTTGCATTGATTTGTCAGCCAGTGTGTTTCCGCAGCTTTTGGTAGTGTTAACTCAGGGGTGAGTTTTGAATTAAACCTACTGTGTTTTAGATGTCAAAATTAGGGCTGTCAGTTTACTGTGTTAATTTGGTTAGTTAAGTATATAAAAAAATTATGTGTTTTAAAAAAGCACAATTAATAATTTTCCCCCTTACCAGTAAACAAGAATTTTCCCAACCAGCATTTCAATCTTAAAATATCACCTTATTGAAAGCATATTTTGTGTGGATCCTCAGGGGCCGTTGCATGTGTGTTTTCAACGACAGCTGGATGAAGCTCAGTGGAATGCACAATTGTAGGGGTCTTGAGGGGTTGATGTTTTTTTATATCTTGATACTACATGCTAAAAACACAGTGCTTCATGGTGTAAGATGCCGTAAGAAATAGTGAGATTTAATATAACATCCGGATGTCATTTTATACATAGTACATGTTGAAATAAATACTTTATTCAGCATAGGTGCATTAAACTGATTAAAAGCAAAAAGTTAAAGACTTTAATTTGACATTGAAGACTAAAATAATGGCTGTTATAATTGACATTGAAGACTGGATTAATGGCTGTTAAATTGTAACTTTACCTTCACAGATAACCTTTACATTCACTGAATAAAATTCTGTTTATTTTCTAGACACTATATGGCTACATTCACAATGCCAGTGTTTTTGCTTGTGATGTTCTTCTTTCGAAAGTCATTTTGGATAAAAGTGTCTACTAAATGTAATATGTGACTGGTGCTAGCAAAAAGAGTCTGAATGTACACAGTCTAATTTTGAGCTACAGGCAAATTAAATGAAAAATGTCAGTTTTGTTCAAATTTGAGGTTTTCACAAAATTCTGCATTTTATGAATGAGTAATTGACGTCATTCTTGTGACAGTAAAGAATAACTGCATAGTGACAATGACTAAAGTAAATATCCAATGCTTTCATAACACAAGAAGGTTGTATGACAATTGGCAGAACATTATTTAGTAAAAGAGTTAAATTGAGGTGCAAACTGATCTGTTATCTTAAATAAATGAAAATATGTTTATCTGGAGTCAGTTAAGATATGTATTGCTTCAATCAGCCAGCTCATCTGCTTCAGTGAGACCTTTTAGCTCAGTTTGTTGTGCTATTTTATTTTCTGTGGAGGCGTAAAGGGCAGTTTTCAATGACGGAAAAGGTTTCAGTTGGTCATCATTTAGATGAACTGTCTATCTTGATTTCTTAACCTTTTACCAAGTTATTGAGTGATTTAGACGTCTTTCTGTCTGCTGAACTCCTACTCTGTGTGTTTTTAAAATTATATTTTCTTTAATGCAAGTCTATTCTGAAACTGCTATTCAGCTGTTTGGTTTTAAAGCGGTCATGTCATGAATATAAATAAATGAATACATGTATTTGATCTTGTGAAATAAAAAAAAAGTAATAATACTAGAACATACAGACGGGTAATATGAAAGTTACCATCTGGAAGTCCGGTGGCTCTGCTATGCTGCGGCGGGCATTTTGCTAGCATGGTTTGGGTCCACTTGTCCCAGGGTCACTTTAAATCAGTGCAAAGCTGTTCTGAGTGATCATCTTTATCCTATGATGATGCATTTATGTCCTGATGGGAGTGAACAAAGACCTAATCCATAGGGCATGAGGGGTCACTGAACAGTTTGATGAACAATTAAGTGAATCATTGGCTATGGCATTTACAGTAGTCACCAGTTAAACACATATGAGAGATTTTGGATCAACATGTTAAACTGCATCCTCAACCACCATCAAAACACCAACGTTCTAGAGATTTCAGATCAAACACACCTGAAAAATCTAACAAAAGTCTTCAGGAACACTTGAAAATTGCAGGCAGGTGTGTTTTTTAAGTACAGAGTTAAACTCTGTAGGACCGTGTCTCTCCAGTACTGAAGTTGCCAATCCCTTCAAAACAACCAATGATTTCTTGGAACTCGGGTGCCCATTCCAGTTCTGGGTGAACTACTGTATCTTCCTGCAGAGTTCAGTTTCAACTTCTCTCCAACGCACCTCTCTGCAGTTATCTAGTGTTTCTGAAAATCTTATTTAGGTTTGTTCGATTAGGGTTGGAACTGAGCTTACCAGGAAGGTGGACCTTAAGGAACAGGATTGGCCACCTCCATCTTAAACACTATTTGGTCAGGACACGATTTCTAAAAGACGTTTTAGTTATACTACTTATCACCCGATGTCTGTGTTTTCAAGTACTGATTTGGACAGGACTAACATCTCTGTGTTTACTACGGATGTAGGAGAGTTTCTTGTGTGGGCATTACAGAAGGTCATGAGACGTGGTTCCATGCATCATATATAATGTTTTAAAAGATTTACAACATACATTTCCCTCCCAGCTCATTTAATTTAGCATTACAATGTCCCCCTAGAGCCTCTGTAATATTGAACGGTTGAGAATGTGGAAGTTTAGTGCACAAACGGTAGCTCAGCTAGATCAAAATACACAAGCAGAAGTGTTGAGGTAATACAATATCAGCCATCACAGATACTCACACTTGGATAGGATTAATTTTCTCAGAGTACCATTGAGTTCAATTGAGTTCTGAAAGAACAGTAGGTAACTTGCTGTGCTTTTCTCACACAACGTCTGTAAAATTCCATAGATTTGAGAAATTGAGATGGTTGAAATACCAAAAGTAGGAAAACTAATCTTATCCGAATCCCTTGTTTTAGCAGTTCAGGTTCTTCCACATTCACCCTCTTACAACAGGAGAAACTATGCCACAGTTTTCTGCTGTTCAAATCACTTAGCCATTTTCTTGCCTTTTCTTAGTCATCCCAAGATGGTTTATTTTGCGCAGAAACCGAAAAAGCAAAGTCCCTCCATAATTAAACACGTCTTCGACTTCAAAGCGTAGTTCCCAAAAAATCAAGCAGGCCTTAAAGGGGTCATTGGATGCCCATTTCCCACCGTTTGATGTGATTATTTAGGGTCTTTATGAAAAGTCTATAACATACTTTGGTTAAAATGTATCAATGGTAGTGTAAAACAACACCCTTTTTAGCCTGTCCAAAACTGCTCTGTTTACAGCAAGCCATTTTGTTGCATGTTCCTTAAATGCAAATGAGCTTTGCTCTTCCGAGCCACTCTCTGAGAGATGGTAAACTTTAGCCGCATTCATTGTGAAGCATGCTAAGTAGCACATTATTAAGAAAGGTGATTTGCAAAGATTCATAAAAAAAACCTTATAGTCACTTCTGCAGGTGAAGCTGGATCACGAATGATTTGCGCGAACATAAGCACATTTAGGTAGATCGAGGGTGCATTCCCTTCAAAAACAAAGGTAATCCACTGCGTCTTAAGCGGCTCAGATGTTGGGAGTAAATTAACTGCTATGTGCATTATTACATCCAACAACTAAACACATCCATTTCTTAGGAACCATTCTTGTCTACTCCTGCTCCAGCATCTAAAAAATTGGCAGACTGATGACAGCTCACTCAGGGCAGAGCTGTGATAAAACCAAAGACTGACGCCACTGTCAATCAACAATCGTGGGATGGGCCTGTGCAGAACTATGTCATTCTGACAAGAATATGAGATAAGCTTTATGTGAGAAATGGATTTGGATTTATCGATAAAAAAAAAAGCACTGGGTGGATTTTTTTCATTATAGGGTGATTGTGTACAGACACTGCCAACACACATTTCAGTTCAAACAACATGTAAAAGGGAATTTTGCATCCGATAACCCCTTTAAAAAGTTCAAAATCCACAACAAATCACCTCAGAAACAGTCAACTGGAATGTTGTACACAATCCTACATGCTTCTGTTGAAGTTTTTAAAGGTATTCCATGAATGTTTAATCAAGTATATTTCATATGCTAAGATGTAAAGCTCCCAACATAGTAACAAGCCCATGAGATTTTTCACATGGATGTAAAGCACTGGATATGTCTATCTGGATTTTCCTACTCCTCCCTCTCCTGCCTGTCTCTTTCACACAATTATCACCGCGTGCCTGTCCATCAAGCATTCAGCCAACCATCCATCTATTCATCTTTCTATCCATCAAGTTCTGTAACTGTCTATATTTATTTCTATATGGATGCTTTTCTGTTGATTTCTGTGTAGGCAGCTGTCTAGACACCTGTCTGCCATTTTTGGATCAGTTTCCTCTCTTCTTTAAGCATCTGAAATCTGGGAGCAACATTTCTTTGTGAGATTTTTTTCTGCCTGAATAGGGATGCAAGCGCGTTTGAGACTGATTGTTTTTTTTCTATGTGAGAAAAGGAGCCCTCAGTGTAGTTCTCAGTCTCCAGTTTTGAAGCTATATTCTAAAGGTTCAGGACAGCAAAGGTCATATTTTGCTAGTATTGAAAGGCCTGTCTTTAATTAGGACCTCATAAATGTCAGCTCACTTTTTTCCTCAAGTGCCTCTCTGCACAAACACAGATCCATGAGTTGGGCGGCTTTAATTTCTAGAGGTTACTTCCCCTCTCTCCGGGCGAGACAGTCTATAAACGATTCCGTGCCATGAGAAGAATGAAGCATTTAAGTTGTCATTTGTGGGGTTGTCCTCATTACTGAGCATCACATCTGTGAGTTTAGTCAGATGGCTTGGTGTGTTGGAGCTTAGTCACTTTGCTAGAATTCTAATTGGCAAACAGCAGAATGAGGAGATTTCAGCAGGTGTATAATGACTCTTTAATTAAGATATTCAATAAGTCCTTCCTCTTTTGACACCTTTTTTAACACAAATGGGCAATTTAGAATCATTTGTAGCAATTGTAAATCCACAGCATTGATTGACGTGATATAATAGAGATATAATTAGCTCTGTGTTTTCTCTACGTAAACACTAAGTGTTTGCTATCTAAATTGGATTCACTCTGTGTGAGTGGCATTTTTCAATAGAGCATGACAATGTTCATGACATGTATAACTTTTTGCAACTCTAATTTTGCCGCGATGAGAAAAAGCAGCAACATAAGAGCTGTCAAACTGTCAACCTTTCTTTTACTTTGTTTCTCAATTGCGCATTTGTGTTTCAGATGAAAAAAGACTTGCTTACTGCATAAAATTAACTCTATCAAGCAGATCAAATGTTCCAGTGAATAAATAAATGAATACAAGTGGTAATTACTTCATATATAAATATAAACATGTAATACACTACAGAAGTTTGGGGTCAATGGATTTATTTATTAAAAAAAATGGTAGCACTTTATTTTTTACAGTGTCCTTGTTACACGTTACATGCACTTACTATTATAATAACAATAAATTACATTTGTAATTATAAATAATAATTGCATGTAAGTAACCCTACGCCAAACACTAACCATACAGTAAGTATATTTAGTTGATTAATATTACTCAGTACTTAAATGCATAATAACACTGTAACAAGGACACCTTAAAATAAAGTGTAACCAAAAAACATCAGCAGGGATGCATTAAACTGATCACTTGGAAAAGCAGTAAAACAATGTCAATATTCTAAAATGACTGAGTTTGTTATTGCAGTAATTTGAATATTTACATTTTCAGAATAAATTATTTGCTAAGATGTTCTGAGATGTTTCTAGAGCAATGCCAGATGTGATGATGAGTCAACGCTCAAATCTCTGGATATTCTGATAGTCTATTCCCTCCTTCAGCATCTGTGATATTTTATATCTCTGTCTTGTCTTTGTTGTGTGAGAGACAATTAACTTCCCATGACTACCAATCAGATGAAGTTCTAACATGTAAGTAATTTTGGTCACCCCTCATGAGGGTATAACACAGTTGAAGCAGAGCAACAAACTGATTGCTCTAAACTCAAGGTTTTTATTTTTTTCTCATTGCGCCTACGCAAAAGCAGAAATTAAACCATGGTGACACAATGTGTGGTATGTATGGGAGCGATGGAGGCTCCACAGTTCCGGGTTTCCACATGTTTATTTCACACGTATAATTTGAGCAGTCAAGTTGTAGCTTGATGATCGGACTGTATAGTGTGGGCACCTAAATCGTGAGCTTTGGCTTTAAATCACATGCGATTGTACAGTGAGAGTTATTTAACAAAAACATTGCTGAAATCAGTGAAGTGCCGAAGTTTAATAGTTCAAATCCTTAACCCTAAACATGAGCAATAGCAATCCATGCAAGTATATCTTAGAGCCTGGCATTATGAGTCTGAATTGTTAGATGTAACAGCCCTCTCTGTCTTATTTTCAGATTTTGCTAGAGCCGTTGCCGGGAGACCTGTATCATACGCTGCAGTGCTGCGGATGAAGGCAGACAGTTCCTCATCCTCTTCGCTCAACTCCAGGATGAGGTTAAGGAACAACCATGGAGTGGGATCGTCTAGCCAGGACTGGCCTCCATTTTCCAGACACAGATACTTGGCCCTCAGCTCACAGGAGGACTACAGGAGCGAAGGTGAGAATGAGGCTGAATCACACAATCCCATGCCAATTCACAGATGCATGGTGAGCACTTACAAACTCACTCTCACAGATCTGTATTCTCATCATACTGGAGCGAATTTGTTCTTGTTTTACTTCTAACTAACTTTAGAAGTTTGACCTCAAAATGAGTGGCTCAAATAATGAGTTGAGTTTTTTCTTATGTGCTTTACACCACAGTTCAATCATAAGGCCAGACTTAACTTGACTAGCTCTGTTTGCTCACACTCATCAACAGAATAAAGTGTGTTTTGGACTCTGCAAGGTCAACACTTTCAAGACTACCTTGGTCCAACAGCTTTTCCAGATGGGTTTTGATGGTCTACAAGCTAGATTTGAGTTTCTGGAGCCTAACAAGCAAGGACTGTGTGTTGGAGTCTTGTGTAACATTGAAAGTGACCTAGAAATCTCAGCAATGAATCATGTCTCTATTTAGTTAGAGTGGGGTCCCCGGCCAAACGGAAATTGAACAGGGATCATTGAAACATCGCAGCACTTCCCAAATTCCCAGCTATCCATCAGCCTGACAACTGATGGATGCTGTTGTCACTGGGATAAATATATATTTCACAAGAAATCTACATTATAAAAGAGACCTTTACAAATAAAAAAAGTTAAGTCCGGCTCCTGTGGGTTCATCGTGTATGAATCTATTTGTTGTAACTTCAGAAAAAAAATATTCTGCAGCTGTAGACTGTTTAGGTTATTTGAAGGACATTTGTTCATGCTGTGGATCAAGTGTTTTTTACACAGGATCCGTTAACCAAACCAGTACAGGTAAAGCCAGATTAAGGTGGTTGCTAGGCTAGTTTTACAAACCATGTAAAACTAGCCAAGCAGCCACCTTAATCTGGCTCTACTTGTACTATTTAGTTAACGGATCCTGTGTAAAAAACACTTGATCCACAGCGAAATCAGCTGGATACTTCTCACAAAGACAGAGTTCTGACTTACATGTCCATTCAGCCCCTTTTTCTGCCCACTTAGAGAGGAAGAGACGTCTGACAAACATATAAAATAATTATGTATGTGTTTTATGTTGTTTGGAAGTGGGTAAATCTAAAATGGGCAATAGATTGGAAGAGAAAATTATGCATTCAAAATACAGTGCAGCATTATCCATGAATGGTTGTATAGAAAACATAAAAAATGTGTGGACATGTGAGTAAACTATACAAACCTGGACTCCAAAAGCATGTCAAAGTCAAACTAGTTGGAGCTGGTAGATCACCTTGGCTTATGTAGTGGAGAACAAATTTGAGCTAAGTAACCTTGAGTTTATGTAAGTATGTATTTATTTATTTGTATTATTATTTTTTTTGATTTAGTATATTTGGTTTTAGCCAATAGATTCACCAAAGTCACCAATTGAAGAGGTTATCAAGATTATGTAGTTCTTGGTTATCAGGAAATGTTTAACAATGCGTTCGTGGTTCAGTGGGAACAGATGAATAAGTCTGATTGGGTCAGAAAGGGGTCACAAGAACTGTCTAATTCGAAATGATGCAGTCAGTACCGCCAACTTCTCCGGATCACCACACTCCATCGGTTTAGGGGTCATTCAGGAGATGACAGGGGAGCCAGAATGGAGCCGTCACGTAAATGAGGTGTGTGCCACTTCTTACACCACACCGCGAGGACAGAGTAATTGTCAGTGAGATGTGTCCTCTCCGTGTAACCTGCGCTCTTCAGGTTGTTGTGGAATTGTAATGCAGTAGAGCTCATGGGGAGTACGCAGGGCTGCTGTTCTCCCGGTGAGGCTGACAGATCACAGAGCACCACGGAGATGACTGATTTCTGTAACATTATCAAGCTGCTAAATCATAAAACACTCAACGTTGCCCCATACTGAGACTACAAGCTGCCTCTGACAAGCTGCACAGTACCGCAGACAGATAGATTCAACATCCTCTGCACATGCACTACAGTACTTATCAGCTGGCACTATTTAAAACTAAGTAGTTTTACTTAGTTACTTAGTAACGCGTTACACCCGACACTGTGTCTAACTTTTAAAAATTTGCTGCCATTTTCAGAGTTTGAAAAATAAGTACTCATTTATTTGAAAATATGATCTGTCATATATTGTAGAGAATATCTAAAGGAAGTGTGCTGCAAAATTACCTTAAAAATGAAGCCAAAACATTTTGATCGCCACCTGGTGGTTGGCTGCAGTATAGGTCTAAGGCCTTTCCGTGTAAACAAATGCAACGTGAGCCAAGCTAAATACTAAATTCAAATACATTTTTCCCAAAGTCGTTTTTCATTTTTTAGGTAGTTTTGTCATGCTAATGTTTGTTCAGGTGTTAATTTGTCTAATACATTTGCTTTTAGTTAGTTATTTAATGCTATAAAAACAAGGTGTGGTGTAATGATTGTGAGCTTGTGATTGGGTCTTCGGGAATTTGTGCAGGACTTTAGCCTCATTCAGACTGTCAGCCCAAATCCGATTTTTGTGCAAATCTGATTGAAATCCGATCATATTTAGATTTAGTTTTTGCAGAAAACATGCTGAACATCTTTGCAGATACAAGCCTATGTCATTGCGAAGTGCAAGTCAAGAGGAATAACACAATATACTGCTAGTATACGTACCTCTTTGAGGTTTGAAAGTAGCGGAGACGGCAGCACAGAATAAAGCCGCACATTCCAGCTTCATGCGTTTCTGCTGCTGCCTCACAAGACGAAATATAATAACACGTATTGCAAACTGTATTGCTATTACTGTTGTTTTTAGCGTAGGCATAACAACACATTCAGTAAAAATGAAAGAGTGCTTATGGACACACAAATCGGATATGAACAGTTGCGATACGCTGTGTTCAGATTCAATCTGGATATGTGCAAAATCGGATTTGGGCTGACAGTCTGAACGAGGCTTTTGAGACTGTAGCTCCACCTTAAGATCAGTACTGCGCAGACTCTGGTTCTGGCTCTGGCAAACTTGGGCTCCAAATGATGTCGTTTTCACAAGATGACGGTGGCCATACTGAGATGTTTTGGCTTCACTTTTCTAAGGTGGAAGGAAGTGGAGACACGTTGTCCATTTTTTACAGTCTATAGTCTCAATTATAGCAGAACACAAAAGGCCTATTCTGTTTCAGTTAGCGATCAAACTATACCAAGGTTTGGTATAGTTTGAAAAAATAACAGTAGTTCTTATGTTCAGTAAATCACTTGATCTTTTTTGGACTTTGATGGCTACCACAATTCCAAAGGCCATAACTTTTGATTGGTTTGAGCAATTAACACAATTTTGACTCAGATACAGTTGACATGATTGTGTACATGACTAATCAATTTTGTCAGAAGTGTTGAAAAATGAGAGTCTGCCAACATGATTCAAATGTATCTTCTTCAAATTTTGAAAGGTATTCTATCAAATGATACCATGTAGCCTAATATATCTTGTCTTGTTGTTGTTTTTAGTAGAGTTAAAAGCACATACTTTTAAACATAACACTTAGGCATGAAGTCACTCTCTTTAACTGTATCTGACTTTAACTCTTAGGCACTTTGGTACATAATTTCTCATCAGCCAGGCACTGGTATTTAGCTCAGTATGAAGAGAATGGCCTTCACCGTAGAGCACTCTTTTGCCAAACCCCTGTCACTGTCTCCACACAAACTGCCAAGATCTGGTTTCCTTCCAGTTCTCAGATACCACACCACAGTACACTCATTATAAATATAGCTTGGGCCAGTGGAGAGACCTTGTTTAAGATGATACCTGAACAGGCTGTACCTGCTCAAACCGAGCTGAACAATAGAAAATAGTGAACCACGGCACTCTACTATAATTGCTTTTCAACTTTTAGACATATACAAAGGCTCCATGATGTGCACTCAAACATGTCACAGCCTATCTGTGAAATTGTGTACTGCCATGAGCACTCCCTGTTTAATAGTGAGGGAACGAACGGTTGATTAAACTCTCAAAGGCATTCACTAGGCAGGAAATCTGACGCCTCGGGCGAGATTTTTCTCGCTTGAAGAATTGGCCCTTGTTATTTAGAGGCTTTTGTTTAATTTGAAAGAAGGGTGCTTTTGATGGTAGGTCATCTCTGTGTCACACGGCCAACAAACCATAAGAGAAAGAATAAGAAAGTCAAACTGAAACAGTTTCCTGAATCCTACTGGCTTGTACATTCCCAGACCCAAAAGTGTGATGTCTTCCATGCCTGTTTGTTTTAAAGAAATAGTTAATTCCAAAATGTAATAATCAAATTGGAACTACAGGATTTTAGAGAGCAAAATACACAGTTTTTTTTTTTTTGGGGTAAGTTAAAAAAACTGGTAATACTTTATTTTAGGGTCTCTTAACTAGTTGCTCATTAGCATGTATATTACTAGAATATTAGCCATTTATTAGAACTAATAAAGCACATATTAATGCCTTATTCTACATTCCTAAATCTACCCAATACCTAAACTTAACAACTACCTTACTAACTATTAATAAGCAGCAAATTATGAATTTATTGAAGGAAAAGTCATAGTTAATGGTGAATAAGCGTTCCCTATTCTAAAATGTTACCAAAAACTCTGTTAACTTTGAGGAGTAAAAGTACAGTCGGAAGTGTTGGATACTTTTGCCCAACAACAAATTACTTCATTCTTTTTCCAAAACATTTAAGGAGAGGGATCACCAGTCCTGTCCTCCGGCTATGCTGTATTTCTGATTAATGTATAATTCCAAAGAGTGATTTGTTTCCCACTGGAGACCCAGTCTGCAGACAGGAGACTGCACAGATTACTGTTTCCTCTCTTCCTCAGGAAGAAAGGCCACTTTTTTGCAGCCGCTTGATCATTTCTAAATGGTAAGAAATGTCATGCTGTCTCAGCTACCAAAACTAGGTTAAAGGCCTACGTATCTGTTAGATGGTGGAGTTGTGTTAATAACAAATATGTTTTCTTTGAAGCACATTCAACTATGAATGGATTTCTGTATCATTGTATATATCAGTGTACAACAATTGTATTATAATCTGATGCACTGTAAAAAATATGATCAGAAAAAAAAACACTTTCATTTTTCACCATTACTTTAACTAATCAAAACATTTCACCAATTTCAGCTTAAAATTTTAAGTTAACTAGACAAGAAAAAAAGCATAAATGACAGCAAATGTAATCATATATTTAAAAAATAAATAAAATCAATCACTATACAATGGTAAAAGGGATTTTAGGGAGGTAAAATAAAATGAATCACTATTCAATGGTAAAAGGGATTTTAGGGAGGTTGTAATGCTGATATTGTTAATTCTGCAGGACCTGTAAATGTATATGTATATGTTTATAATAATTATTCAATGGCACTGGTATGCATGCATCGGCTAATCAAAGATGTAGTTAATTTAAGTGGAGTTGCTTTACACTTCACAGACACCTCATCTGAGTACACAGAAGTATGTTTACACAGACGCACAGGTGAGGCATAAATGTATTGACATGGATTCACAACGGCAAGAATCCGTGGATCAGACATGAATGTTGAATCGCATATACTCGCATGCTGATTGTCATGACAGAGCTGCTGTAGCCAGACAAAGTAGATTTTGCAAGGTCAACTGCTTTCTATGATCTGAAGGAAATATTGCTTTTCATCATTTGACATCACTGCACGTGGGCGGGGCCCTGTCTTATAGTTCATGCAAAAGGGTTGTAATGTTGTTACAGTATGTTAGTGATCTAATCTCGTAATTGTATCACCAAGTGTCTGCTTTTCAAATTTTCTGTGATTGGTAAACCCTGACACATTTCTGAAGTAGTTATGAAATGTGGTTTGCCACCATGAATACACACTTTTGAATGTAATCAGAAATTGTGTAGCAGTAATAATTCATTGTGCCTGAAGGCTGGCATGCACACGGAGAAACTGCATTAATTGTGCTTAGTGATGGCTCGTATCGTCAGAGAAAGGGCAAGATATATATATATATATATATATATATATATATATATATACAAAGATATATATATATATATATATATATATATATATACAAAGATTGTGAGAAGGTAATGCAGCAGTTCAATATCTGTTTAGCGGAATAGCAAATACTACTAACAAGGGTGTATTTAACCACATCACATCTTAAAACATGAGGCATTTATGTGTCACTATGTGTATGTTAACTACCAATTATCCAGTTATTCTATCATCATAATGTCTTAATTTACTTATTTTTAAAGATGTACAGTTGAAGTCAAAAGTTGACATACACCTTGCAGTATCTGCAAAAAGTTGATTATTTTACCAAGTAAGAGGGATCATACAAAATGCATGCTATTGTTTATTTAGTACTGACCTGAATAAGATATGTAGTCCACAAGAGAAAATAATAGTTTAATTTATAAAAATGACCCTGTTCAAAAGTTTACATACATTAATTCTTAATACCGTGTTGTTACCTGAATGATCCACAGCTGTGTTTTGTTTTTGTTTAGTGATAGTTGTTTATGAGTCCATTGTTTGTCCTGAACAGTTAAACTTCCTGCTGTTTTTCGGAAAAATCATTCAGCTCCCACAAATTCTTTGGTTTTCCAGCATTTTTTGTGTACTTGAACCCTTTCCAGCAATGACTGTATGATTTTGAGATCCAAATGTTCACACCAAGGATAACTGAGGGACTCATTTGCATCTATTATAGAAGATTCAAATGCTCACTGATGCTCCAGAAGGAAAAACCATGCAATAAGAGCCAGGGCGTGAAAACATTTGAACAGAAAGAAGATGTATATATTTTTCTTGTTTTGCCTAAATATCATATTTTTTTCATTTAGTACTGCCCTTCAGAAGCTACAGAATATATTTACATGTTTTCCAGAAGACAAATTAAGTTTACCCTGATCTTCAAATTCAAAAAGTGTTCACACCCCAGCTCTTAATGCACATTTTTCCTTCTGGAGCATCAGTGAGTATTTGAATCTTCTGTAATAGTTGAATATGAGTCCCTCAGTTGTCCTCTGTGTGAAAATATGGATCTCAAAATCATACAGTCATTGTTGGATATGGTTCAAATACACAAAAATGCTGGAAAACCAAAGAATTTGTGGGAGCTGAAGGATTTTTCAGAAGAACAGCAGGAAGTTTAACTGTTCAGGACAAACAAGGGACTCATGAACAACTATCACTAAACAAAAAAACACAGCTGTGGATCATTCAGGTAACAACACAGTATTAAGAATTAAGTGTATGTAAACTTTTGAACAGGGTCATTTTTATAAATTCAACTATTATTTTCTCTTGTGGACTACATGCAAACATCGTTTTATGTGAAACATCTTATTCAGGTCAGTACTAAATAAACAATATCATGCATTTTGTATGATCCCTCTTACTTGGTAAAATAATCAACATTAAGCAGATTCTGCAAGGTGTATGTAAACTTTTGACTTCAACTGTATATAGGGTACAATAGGGCTAAATTAAAAATGTGCTATTCACTGCGCCTAAAATCTATAATTAGAGAAAATTATATACGTTTGTGTTGAACATTAATGGAGCAACAGATTTTGTCTGAAAATAAGTTATTCAAGTTGTTTATTTTGTTTAAAAAATCGTATAAATGTATGAGGTGGCAAGGGGGCCTTTTACCGATGGGGTAAAATGCTCATGGTATTAATACAAATAGTTCAGCTAAAGTAATATATATATATATTTTTTAATAATGTCTACATTAATACTGGTTCAAAATCACTTTAGCAAAGTTTGTACTATTTTCTGATTATTAAAAAAAAAAATATATATATATACTGTCATTAAAATATGTTAATGTACAAAATATGTTTTAAGATACAGAAACAACATAATTTTAATAAGTAAAGATTGTGAAAGCATTGAAGAAGATAAAATAATATTTGAATATGTATTTATAGTAGTAACAACAAATTATATTTTATTATATGATATGACAAATATCATGTTCTGTAAATATGATTGTTTAATTTTAAACATCGTGATTATCTCTCATATGGACACCCAACATACTATATGATATTTTCCATCTGAATCTAACCATGTCATGTCAACAAATAGAAAAATCAGCTATCTATTAATTATCATGTTAATTACTGTGCTTTTTAGCCCCAATAGCAGGGGTGCTTTTTACCCCAAATATCATACTTTTACATATTCTTTCATTATTTAAAAACGGTTGCTTTAATTATCTTAAACAAAACTCAAAATGGTTAAGAACTGCTTGTGGTTTCAACAAACCCATCACTTAATCACAATTTCACCTTCCAGTTAGGCTCATCAACCATAACTCCTTCAAAAACAGCCAGAAACCTTGGAGTTGTGATTGATGATAAGCTGAATTTCTCAGTCCACATTGCTAAAACTGCCCGGTCCTGTAGATTTGCTTTATACAATATTAAAAAGATCAGGCCCTTTCTCTCGGAACATGCAACACAACTCCTTGTTCAGGCTCTTGTTCTGTCCAGACTTGACTATTGCAATGCTCTCTTGGCAGGTCTTCCAGCCAGTTCCATCAAACCTCTACAATTAATCCAAAACGCTGCTGCAAGATTAATCTTTAATGAGCCGAAAAGAACGCACGTCACACCTCTGTTCATCAATTTGCACTGGCTACCAATAGCTGCTCGCATTAAATTCAAGGCATTAATGTTTGCCTACAGAACCACCTCTGGCTCTGCACCCCTTTACCTAAATTCATTACTTCAGACTTATGTGCCCTCTAGAAGCTTGCGTTCTGCAAGTGAACGACGCATTACTGTACCATCCCAAAGAGGCACAAAATCACTTTCACAGACTTTTTCATTTACTGTTCCCATCTGGTGGAATGACCTGCCTAACTCAATCCGAGCAGCTGAATCCTTACCCATCTTCAAGAAACGGCTAAAAACACATCTCTTCCATCTTTATTTGACCCTCTAGCTTGCTCTATTATAATTGTATTTTATTTGTCTTATTTGTATTGATTAGTCTTTTGTGTCTATCTGACCCTCTAACACTAGCATTCTTTCTTTTTTCTATTCTATCTACTTGTTTCCTTTAAAAAAAGAGCTTTCTTTTTATATTCTACTTGTTTTCTTTCATAAAAAAAGAAAAAAACCTTGCTACGTGTACTGCGTTAGGCTAACCGAGACTTGTCATAGCGCTCGCATATTGTTGCACTTTTGTTGGTTTTGATTGCTTCTATCGTACTCATTTGTAAGTCGCTTTGGATTAAAGCGTCTGCTAAATAACTAAATGCAAATGTAAATATATGATTTCTTCATTCAGTTACGAAAAAAAATGTCACACCGTACACATGTAAAATGCTTTATAATTGTATTGTCAGAGACATTTGTGTTCTTCTCTCCAAGAATGATCCCCAATTACACAAAGCTTGTCCAAGCTACACAGATCTGTAAATAATTCACAGAGACAGAGGGTGATTGGTGAGTAGAGGTGTTGAGGAGACGGAAACGAGCCAGGGAGCATAAGGGCCGAGTGGGGGTGTTTGTGCGGGGGAGAGCTCTTTAATCTCAAAGGCCCACAGTCAGCCGCAGCCGGAGGACAGAGTGTTAGAGTGAATCGAGGGCTGCTTTACAGAAAGATTCTTCTGTTGTCAGTACAGATGCTCTCTACCAAATTGATCAAATTAATTTCTGCACTTAGCTGAAGTGACTGCATAGTCTCTTCTCCCACAATGTTGGAGGTTGATTGAAGGTAGATGCGAAGTCATATTCTTTTGTTTAATGTCACTCACATATTGGGTGTTACTTTTTCAACTTAACACAAAACCAAGAAAAACAATGTTCAGTGTATTTTTTACCCTAAATAAGATTTAAGGTTTTAAATGTAGCATTTTTACATTCTTTTAAACATACATTTTAACGGCGTATTGTTATTACTCATACTTACATTTTGAGAGACAGTATGTGTGACACATCATTGTGTTGCAGACAATACCTCAAATCATGTGGCTGAAATCAAAGGTGTGCTGTTACTTTTCAAAGTGAAGAGACTTACTATTTTATTTATATTTTTTACAATTGTGAAATAAAAAGTTGCTATTCTAATGTATTATATTCCGTTTGTTCTGTTCTATTATATTCTATTCCATTGAAGAAACAGACTTCCATAATTAAATTTTCTCCTGGTGAGAAAATAGGTTGAAAAGTCTAAGAGGCTTAAACTAAAAGACCAGAGTCATATCTATAGTATTAAAGATAAAGTTTCCAGGGTTTTGCATTGATGTCAGAACACCCTAGCAACCACACAGCAATGCCATGGCAAACACGCACAACACCCATTGTCTTTTAGTGTAGTGGTAATTTACAAATTATATCTTTGCATGTAACTTTCTTAGATTTTTACCTCTATTATACTGTATGTTGGTAACGCTGAATTCATTGCTATCCCTTTTGGATCTGATATTGTCTCTGCTTGTCAGGATGGGAATTTTTTGTTATTTTTTTTCTGGGAAATATCGCAACAGACTGTGATGTATAAGAAATGTGCTTTTTGTCCTGGCAGTGATGCAGGTTGTTACGGAGACCCAGGTTCTTTAAAGCGTCTGGCTACACAGACCGTAGATTTGAGGCTGGTGTGCTGACACCTGGGCAGAGAGCAGCTCGAGACAGTGACGATGTTGCAGCCTGTACACACTGGGATTTATTATGCATGCAGCACAGAGCATAAATAATAGAGCCAGAGCTTAGATAGCTGACTCCCAAGCCACTGAAAATCACTAGGTTATGCGTGAACTCTGCGCCCACAGGTCCTTCATCTCTTCTTTCCCTCTGTTGTCTAATTCTGTTCCTGCACAAAAAATATTTGCCAGATTTAGCCATCGCATAGCGTATGTTGAATAGAGGGCGGAGAGCCATCCATGCAGCCCTGATGATTTCATGAACAGCATTATCCTTACAAAAAAGTACTGTGATGATACCTTAGTACACTTCTGGCATAATCATTTACATTTTGATACATACCAAGATGCTTAATGATATTCTTATGCATGCACCATAGGGTATTAACTTGGTATGTGTCCAGAAACCATTAACCCTTATTTTGATAATCAGTGTATGAAAAAAATATGGTGAAGGTACAGTATGTTCACATGTCCTGTAGCTATTGTGATACAGCCAGTGTATGTGAAAACCATAGTATTGGTACGTATTCAAAAATAAATGTATTAGCATAAGCATATTCATGCTATTAGCATTGTGCATGCAAAAATGGTATTGGCAAAGTACACGTACAAAACAAATGGTATTATGGTACATTTAAAAAAAGGTGGTACTAGTAATATAGTTCATATTTTTAGTGAAATACTCATGTCCATAGGGTTCAGTTTTCTTTCTAACTATTAAGCAAAGGTCACTGAAGTTTTTGTTTATTATTAAAAGTTTCATGTTAATGGTGACAAACGTTATGGTTGAAACAGTGATTTAGTGATTACATGAGGCATGATTACACATTTTGGTAAGTTGTACTGAATCTTTCAACATACCTTCTGATGTTCATTCATATTTATTTTGTGCTATAGCTAGTAGTAAAGAGAAAGAGATATACGTTTCACATGTGTTCTGTACTATCATGTCGCTTGAACTGAACCAGGCTTCTGCTAGGCTGGTACAGCGATCAGTCACACGAACATGGATATGTATGCATAGATGACTTATTAGTGGCTGTTTCTATGTTCCACTATATGTAAACCATCCATCAGATTGGAGCGGTCAAAGCGGTCAGAGCGGAAAAAAATGTCGCACAGAAATTGCACAGAGGTACGTATTTTTATGAGACCAGGTTAACCAATATGACGGGGTGTTTTTATAGTCGAATTTGAATTTTTTATATTTGCCGACTAGTCGACTGATAGTCAAATCATATGTTTGGGGGCGGGAGCAAAATTGTCAGCGAGGCATTAGAATCATTTCGTTAATTCACATAGCAGACACGTAGATAAAAAAATATTTCTTTATGTTTTGATTAAAAGATGAATGACCAGTAGAAAGAAGCATTTGAGAGCAGGTTTTTAATCAATGGGATTTAACTCATGATTTATCTCATAGATACGATTTGTTATTTATACAACATAATGTTAATATTACGACGTATAGGCTATTTGCACAAAATGCCTCGGATGGACAAGTGAACGTGTCTGCGCAGCTCTGAATGTCTAACTCCTGTTGATGCATTCTTCACGCAACAACGTGCAGAAACACAGAAACTAAACTCTAAAAATCCACAGCGTTTTATTATATTAGTGTTCTCATTATAATGTTACGTATATGACAGTCTCACTCATATTTATAAATATTCTGCATTGTTGTTTGTACTGCTCGCGCTGCGCGCTGACGAGATAATCACCGTAGTACTACAATGAAATGCTGTACTGCAGCGCAACTCAACCAAATGCATCTTATACAAGATAAATAATATGTACACGATATATCGTATATACCTTATATATACGATAATCATATATACCTGATCAAAACAATCCAGTCTTTCAACTGTGTCAATTTTAGTTTTTAAAGATTTAAATCCTGCTGCCAAGATGCTCATCTGTCGGTCATGGATTATGGAGAGTGAAACTTAAATCTATAGAGGTGGTTGGATTTATTCATGCACGTTAAAAAAAATCATTTAAAGCTTCTTATTTACACCATTATCTTAATAGGCAGTATATTCACTTTTTGGGAGAAAATTGTCTATGTGAAATCAGACATTTGAGGAGCCCCATATAGTCAAAATGGCGTGATCATAACACCTCTTTGACTGTGAGATTGGTAGTTGGATCAGGCTCCTCCTATCAAAGCATCGAATTTTCGACTCTTTGGGGTCACTCCTAGTATTTAGTGGTTGAATTTAGTAAGAAAATTGACAGATTTTGAAAGCTGGGACTCCCTCTAAAGATGATATATGGTATGACTGAGAATCGTGTCCAGAAAATGGTGTTAGTATAGTACATATCCCAAAAATATATATAATAACAAATGTGGCATTAGCATGGTACATGTCCAAAAAATGGTATTAACATGGTACTACATGTTCGAAAACATACTTGGTCTGGTACTCTGTATATTGTCCAAAAAAGTATAGTGTTAGCATGGAAAAATATACAAAAAAATAGCAAAAATGGTATTAGTATTGATATGGTACATGTCCCAAAAATTACATTAGCATCATATATATATAAAACCCACAGTATTACCATATTACATGTCCTCCCCAAAAAACTGTAATATGTTTGTGAAACAACCTGAGATTTAGGATTGGTCCCATTGTTCAGCATGAACTCACTGAGCACTGAAGGAGCAGATCTCCTGAGTGTTTCTAATTGGAAGGACTCTCGGTTAATCTACTGAGATATGTTATCGAGTTCACCCTGGGAGCTGAATATATGAGACAGTTAACAGGATTCCTAATGTGGACCGTCTGCCGTGTAGATCCAGCTGGACTGGTAGAATGAGTTTAAACTGCTTTGAATTGTAAAAACACAATTTTGTGTCTGACATAGATAGCTTATATTTGGACCACACATCCAAATTAGTTTCCTTAAATGGGTAAGTAGTACAAAATGACATTATGGCATTATTTCCAGTGGGAGGCAAGGGTTTACTTTGAGCCTAGATTTTCAGAGTTGTGCGTATGTCAATTAAAATTTGTGGTGAAAGCAAATTGATCTATTGATGTAAATGTCATTGTTGATGGCACAGTTTAGTTTGTGTGTGCTTTTTGTTTGTTTAATTTAGGAATAACAAGGTTTGCAGAATATATAACTCATTTGGCTTTCTTTATGAGGCAGCAGGCTTGTGTGAAAATACTGCTTTCCCATTTTTTTTGCCGCACAACAATGATAAAATACACAGATTAATGCATCAGTTACACCCTTAATTACTCACTTTTTTCCCTTCTTCATGTTGCACTAGCGTTGAGGAAATAGAGAGAAAGAAATATGAAGTTGCCCAGAAAGATGTTATGATTATATGGCTGCAATTCTATATTGAGTTAATAAGATTTCTGAACTCATAAGTTGGAACTTCCCAGGAGGACTTGAAGGCAGCGTAAGTGTCTTTCTCAAGGGTACAGTAGTGATAGCTCATGCATCACCCCTTGCAGTGTTTGAACCCGCAACCTTCAGTTACTACTACACACACACATATATTGTCCTTGCATTACATACAATGTCAAATCAAATGTTTGTTAGCAATATACAATGCCACTACAATACAGAATATTATCACAAAAAAGGTTTTATCTCAAACAGATCTAGGGCAGTGGTTTCCAAAGTGGGGTGCCGTGACAACTGGCAAAGCGTGCCGCAGAATCTCAGCTTTTTTCCAATTTAAACAGCATAAAGAACTATCGTACCTAATTACGGTGACGCATTGCTGCTGCACTCATATTATTTTTTCCACTCGATTATGTCGTAATAACGAGATGTTATGTCATTTTAACGTCATCTTTTCTCGTAATTCCGAGATGTTTTCTTGTTAAAACGACATATTTTCTTGTAAAAACGAGATGTTATGTCGTAAAAACTATATAATTTTCTCGTTAAAACGACATCTTTTCTAGTTAAAATGTCATTATTTCTCGTAATAACGGCATATGTCATAAAAACGATATGTTTTCAGTTATAATAGATATATGGTAGGCTTCATTATGTGAGCGAGCTGAGCGATTGTCCACGCTGCTGTCGCCACAGTCTGACATAAACGAGGATCTGCACGCTGCTGAATTGAAATACACTGTTTTAAATTTATTTTAATGTATGATTTTTAATTGTAGCAGCATGTTTATTAGGATTAATCTCCAATCTGTCTACAATGCTATCCAATAACTGCACTCAGACCCATGACTTGTTTAGCTATATATGATCAGATCAAAAAAGTTATTTTTGAATAATCGACTCCGGGCTTGGAATATTTTTTATTTGAATGACTGAAGTTTGATTTAACAACAAATCGAAATATGAGCAAATATAAATAAATATATTTTCTAATAGGTTAATAATAATAATAATTATTATTATTATTTTTTCTGTTTGAAAACGGGCAAAAGAAAATTAAGCTAGATTTTTCGTAGGCCTACTTTTGTGTGTGGGTAAACAAATGAGTTGCTTTAATATTTGTTTCACATGCGTGGGCGGCCTTGATAACTACTTTAGTCTGATTATATATTAATTATGTATTAATTGAAATTATTAAATTATCTTTAGCTGAATCAAGCGCGCACATCGCATCACGTTCTTCTTATGGGTTAAATTCCAGGCTTTGCTTTACTGAAGGAATGGGTGTGAGTGTGAGCACAATAGTACAGATGAGCTCATGGGAAAGACTGTACAGTACCTCTTGCTGGATTTAGGCTATACGAATTAAATAAACACAAATTTGTTTTCGATTGTTTTATTTAAGTAGACCTTTAGACAGCGCACCCTGTTATTTTACAAAAGCAATTCGTAACATATTGTTCTTATTGTGGAAGCATATAAAATAAAAGCAGACATTTATATTGCTTTCCTCTGTTATCACAATGTAAGGGATCGCGTCAGTGTCGCCGAACTGAGAAGAGCAGTGTTGTGCTTTATATGAGATATAGGCTAAAGCAAGAAGCGTATACAACATCCAGACTGTATGAAACGTTATTGTGACTAATTTGCAGAGCGGTACATCAGATGAACGCTTATTCTGTGTGATGGTATAGACAGTAAAGACAGGCTGAGTTAAAACAATTATTTTTTAGGGCTGCCCACACACAATTATACGGTGCCCGGGAGGGGCCGTCTTCGGTTCACTTAGTTTTGTCATGGCCACGACATATTAAGTCCTGGGAACGTGATACTATGTCGTAGCCATGATATGTTAATTCGTGGGAATGTCAAATTAACTTATGGGAACGTGATATTATGTCGTGGCCTTGAGATGTTATGTTGAGGGTTGGTCACCAGTTTAAACAAACCAACGTGACTATAGCAACCCGGAATTAACACAGATGGATAATTTTTTTTTATTAACATTAATTAATTAATAATGTAATTATTTCATTTAATATTTGTATATTATTATTATTAGGTTATGTTAAATTGTTAGGGCTATATTTCTATATTTATTTAATATAATATAATATTTTATTATTTTCCCATTTCAATTTGTGTATCGCTTTACCTAATTAACGTTCTGTATATATTTGCTACCATATATTTTGCAAATACTGTAAACGTCTGACAATTATACCAATACTTTATGATTGTAGGCTATTTATGCCAATGTGTGAAGATAAATTAGTGTGTTGTGTTTTCATGTGTGTTTTAATTTACAAATGAAACAACGTGAATTATTCATTCCTCAACGAAACACTAGGCAGCTGGCTATAATATTAATAATTATTAATTTGCGTCACGTCCCAAAGACTAAAGTCTCAAAACCAAAGAGATATTCTTTATCAAAGTTAAGATTCTGCCACGCTCCCCTAAAATGGCTCATTCAAACATGCCCCCACATGTCTATGTCACGATGTGGAAAAATGTGCATAATGCAGATCAAATGTTCACGCAAAGAAAGAAGGCGTGGTTTCAGTAACCGCAGTTAGTGTTGATGCAGCCATGACAGGGAGACACTGTGTGTTTCTAGGCGAAAGCAAAAGCACTTTATTTGACCTTCCGAAAGTAGATGTAATTAGTAATCATAAAGATTACTTACAACAGAACAGCACAACCCAGATGTTATCACAACGCATCAGCGTTCTGCATGTTAATCAGCGACTGCATGTTTTGTTATTAGTTTAAGTATTTGCTATTGACTGTTCAAATGCGAAGTTTTGCGCGTCATGTGTGTGTGTGTGTGTGTGTGTGTGTGTGTGTGTGTGTGTGTGTGTGTGTGTGTGTGTGTGTGTGTGTGTGTGTGTGTGTGTGTGTGTGTGTGTGTGTGTGTGTGTGTGTGTGTGTGTGTGTGTGTGTGTGTGTGTGTGTGTGTGTGTGTGTGTGTGTGTGTGTGTGTGTGTGTGTGTGTGTGTGTGTGCTCGCTTGTGTGAGAGAGGAAGACAAGGTCACACAACCGCAGCTTGTGTGCAAACACATATGAGCTTCATTACCATGTCTGTCACGCGACTCTGTTCCCCTTTCGGGCTTGAACTGATGGTAAAACTAAGGACTTTATTAACTGTCTTTACTTTAGTTTTAGAAGCTGAAGCTCACAATTATGGAAAGGGGAGTTACATTTCCGACACGGCTTGTGGTGTTCGGCCAATCACAATGCACTGGGTCAGTTGGCCAATCAGAGCAGACTGTGCTTGTCAGAAGGACAAAGCGTTTGAGAGAGGCGGGGCATAGAGTACCTACAATAATGTACAGTATTTGAAAAATAATGTGTTTTTGAACATTAAAGCATGCCAACATATTCTGTTACACCAAATAAATAAAATAATGATCTTTAAAAAAGCATCATATGACCCCTTTAATCCCGATGCCGCCTGCTTTCTGAACAGCCTGCTCATGCAAACATTCTAATATTGCATATAATTTTCGTGCATCAGAGAGTCGCTATCGATAGGTGGAGTATTTAAATCACTTTGGATGTAGCTCGTGTTGTATGCAGGGTTGCCAAATCCGCATTTTTTGTACGGAATTGGACTACATTTAAACTGTTGCGGCCGGTTGATTTTCTCTCGTGGGTTAAAGGTTTGAAATATCGAATAAATTATATTTGACTGAAATGCTTGTATTGAAACATTTTGTATTTTAACTATGATAAAACTGTGCTAGATGTTTTGTGAAGGATGACCACTGGTAGGAAGCCTTTTAGCTGTGTTTATGATCATCTGCATAATGGTGACTATAAAATATGTATTTTATGTATGGAAATAACATATTTTGTGTTTTGATATTTGGGACATGGGCACTGCACTACTTTGGGGGCTACTTTAACCTCCCTCATACCCAACACCACCCCTTGTCACCAGTTTGCATCTTGCCTCACTTTCCTCTTTTTTGAAAATGTAAATTTGGTCACCCTAATGTATGTACACATGTCTGTTTAGTTTAATTGGGTCGGGGTGCCGTGGATAAAAAAAAAAAACTACAAAGGGGTGCCATGCTTTCAAAAAGTTTGGGAACCACTGTCCTAGGGTATAAGAATGATCCATAGACTTTAGGGTTATATCATAACAAGTTTCAGCTTTGTAAACCCTGTTTTTGCCTTTCTTTTTACATTTGACCCCAGAGAGCGAGGAGTTCGGTCCAGTGTTCATTCAAGAGCCAGATGATGCAATCTTCTCCCTGGATTCGGGTGATAAGAAAGTTATATTGAATTGTGATGCCAAAGGAAACCCTGCTCCGACCTACAGGTACGGTTTACTCATTTCATTAACATGGATAAGATTTAATTAAATGGATAATAAATGACATTTAATTTCTCTGGAGCTTTACTGTGAATCCTTATTATCCTGCCTGAGTGGCATTTCTGTTAGACTAATGCTAATGATGCAAATGTTGGACTTCTCTCTGTGGATTCCTAATCAGTATTTATATAATGTTCTAGAATCTTCATGTTACTCACTAAATGGTACTGTCCTGTGATTCAGCGTATGAGCTACAGTCTCACATAAGTTGTATCTGCTGTATCCAGTGTATCTGTTTCCGCCTGGAGAATCCACTGAACATCTATGAGCATCAATAATTATGAGTGTTAGCAAGGTTGAATTATCACTGATGGGGTTTTGAGTTCTGGGTCGTAATTTAGATTTAGATTTTCCTGTCTAAGATATAAAGACGCATAAGGTTGTATGCTAACCAGCTCTTCAGCAGTTATAATGTGATGACTATATTCTATCAAAACCTGAAAAAATACACATCTGAGACCAAACTGGGGACACACCAAAACTGAGACATTTTGAAATAAATTGTATTATTTTAATTTAACCTAATGACCAATACTTACAATATAATTTGTAAAGGTAAATGTTACCTACATTAGGAAATGAGTAGAAGCATTTTCACTAGTGACCTTTGATTAGTTTCCTCAGTGTAGGAAACTGTATATAATTGTTTATACATCAGAATCGAACAATGGCATCTGATTTATTTTTATATATTTTTTTTCTATATTTTCTAATTGATTCATTGATTTTGCAGTTGGCTGATCAACGGAACCGTTGTGGATGCAGAAGCAGATTTCCGCTACAGTTTGATTGATGGAAGCTTAATAATACACAATGCAAGCGAGGCCATTGATTATGGGAGATACCAGTGTAGAGCTGAAAACAGCATCGGCACTGTCCTGAGTCGAGACGCCCTCCTGCAGTTTGCCTGTGAGTAATTTGACAAATTGTGGATGCTGAAATTCAGATTTAAATTATTAAAATTCAGATTTTAGTACCATTGAGTAACTATCTTTTTTTTCAGTTTCATTTTACTAAGTTTGTTGTGTGTTTTTGTCATGTTTGTTAGTTATTAAAAAATATATATTACCGTTTTACTTATTTTAGTACATCAAGTTGAATAAAGTAAAATTATTTTTAAATTAGTAAATAAAATAGCATAAAATAAAATGAAATTATTTTATTTTACTGCTACAATTTTGGGTTCATATATTTTATTAACTTTTCAGCATTGGTCAGTTTTAGAGTGAAATTTTTATTTTTCTATTTCATACTGATATTATTCCCACACGGCATACCCAAATGCTCACCCTAAAACTGCCTCCTTCTAATGCTACTAATTAATAGTAAATGCAATTAAAGTTATTCCCATGATGCTTTGATCCTTTCCCCTTTGAGCCCCAAAGTTTTCTTCTTCAGATGGAAAAGTGCCTTTAATGCTTTGCTTCACGAAACAAGAGCAAAAAGGGCATTTATTTCCCTAGTAATCCCTTGGCTTCCCTCCAAAATATCATCACAATCCACGGAAGCATGCAGCGTGGACCTAGAGGCACAATTGCCTGCTGGAAAACACATTGTTAGTTTTACTTACAATTTCCCCAGGAGCGATGGCCATAATAGCCTTATTGGCGTACCCAACGGGATTGTGTACTTCACTATTCACTGCCCATGGTGTTTTCTGTTAAAAAAACGAACATTTAGTTTATGTGTAATGTAGCGTTCTTACGAGCAGCAAATGCAGTATAGCTGTGGTTAGGAAGCGTGTATTTCGCTTACCAAACTGTAATATTGAAGAGGTGTTCGCTTGTGTTCTCTCGCCTACATGAAGAATGGTATCTGCCTTGCATTTTCTGCTCTCTCTCTGCAAAACACTGTGAACGAGATCGTAAAGTCATCCGGTCTTTTCTTTGTGTCTCCATATGAGCTGCCAGCCCTCATGAACACACTGTTCTTGTTTTTTGTTTCTGTCGTCCTTGTCCGTCGCCTGGCTATAACCTTGCTCCAATCATTGTTGCCCATTCTGAAGGCCTGTCGGAGAGACAAAGGAAAGCTCCTGGCAGCAGACATTGAGATGCAGAGCTTTTCCCAGGCCTCCACATAACAAATGGCCACCATTCATCACCCTGTTGGACACCCAAGGATCTTTCACTCTTATTGGCACGGGACAATCTCATGAGCCTAACATGCACAACCAGGTTGTGATAAAATGAATTAACCATTATTTCAACACCTTGGCACCAAAGCCAACACTGTTTGCAACCTGTTTTACATCCACATTGTATTTGTGAGTCAAACAGGACAATCAGTGAGGAAAATATAAGGTTTGACTTGATTATCCAGTGGGTGGATCAGATTTGGCATTTATTGAGGCTTGATGATATCACCGGAAAAAGCGAAACAATCGCATAAATGAATAGCTGACAAATCGTGCAAATTATCACTGATAACACTTTTATTTGTGATGAACAACATCGAGACTCCTTCCCTGTGAAACGGGAAAAACTCGACTGTTTTTAATCAGATTGCATCAGTACCTCCCAATAGTAATACTGAACTGATCAGGATTCACTCTGAACCTTCAGACTTTCACAAATCTAGCTGGTCATTCAAGAACAGAGCAGTCTAAAGTGCACTTATAAGCTGCAAGAGCTGATTTCTGCTGGCAGCTACTGCTGTGCAATTTTAAAATGATTAAAGGCAATGATTCCCTGTGTGGAGTGCATTGGTCGAGGTCTCAGTTCATGAAATGCAAACAGCTCTTCTGGCTGTCCAGCGGTAGGGGAACATTTAGCTCAGATCTCTTTGTTTGCTGTCTTTGATTGAGGAAGCCGTTTGGAGAAGGGCCTAGCCTTTCAGCCCGGCCACGGATGTGTCACAGCCCTCCCCTAAGAGACAGCTAAGAGACCTCTCACTACTCTTGCCAGGCAAACCTGTTGGTTTGTACATAGTATCCACAGCTCCCCTGGAGATTCAGAAATGTATTTTTGTATGAAAAAGTGGGAGAGAAAGAAAAAAAGCTAGTTTGTATTCCTTTCACAGTTTGTGTGTTGTGCCCCCAAAGCATTCACTGTTGGGCTTTTTTCTGTCCCTTTGTTTTGAGAAGAAGAACTCCCTGGTTCAAGCTAGTTACCAGGCCATGCTTTGAAGACTGCAGGCAGAGGGAGTGTCTCTGATCTCACTCCCTTCTGAGATCCAGTCCTCTCTCAGCAGACCCCTCCAAAGTGGGAGGATGTGACTCAGGTACCATTGCTTGAAATAACAAGCCTGTGGATATGTACATAGGATGGTTCTGTTCAGAACTCTACTCTGTTTGACCACAGAAAACCGGGCCATTAGGGACTAGATTCTCTGAACTAGAAAATAGCTAAAAGTGGCTTCTAATTTAAAGGCTCTGATACATTAAGGGTGCATAGCGGCTGGGTGCATGTGAGTAACCTTTTGAAAAATAGTGTAAAAATACAATTAGAACACACTATGGTCTTATGGATTTCTCAGACATGTGATGTTATGGTGCCATCCCAGATCCACAAGATTGCAAGCCATTTGGAACATAGGTATAGTTGATATGGTACAACTGCATAAATGTATGTATTTATTTTACATAAGAGGGTAAATACACTATTGGTTACTGGAATCAGAATTAGAATCAGCTTTATTGCCAGGTATGTTTACATATACAAGGAATTTGTTTTCGTGACACAAGCTACTGCAGTGCAACAGAATGACAGTGACAGAATAAAAAAGCAGATAATAAAAAGAACAATTAAAAAGAACAAGTAAATAAGTAATAACAATATACAAATTGACAATTATTTGTACATTTATATAACAATGGACTGTTTTGTATGCACAGGTATATTGTGTGCAATTTAAACGTATGTGTGTTAGATAAATACGTTTATAAGTGTAAAAATACTGTGTGTACCATAATTATTGTCAAGTGTTCATGAAATGTATTGCCTGAGGGAAGAAACTGTTTCTGTGTCTGGCTGTTCTGGTGCTCAGAGATATGTAGTGTCGACCAGACAGCAACAGTTCAAAGAGGGAGTGTGCTGGATGTGAGGGTCCAGAGTGATTTTGCCAGCCCTTTTGTTCACTCTGGTTAAGTACAGTTCTTGGAGAGTGGGGAGGGGTGTACCAATGATTTTCTCAGCAGTTCAGACTAACCGCTGTAGTCTTCTGAGGTCAGATTTGGTAGCTGAGCTGAACCAGACAGTTATTGGTGTGCAGAGAATGGATTCAATGATGGTAGAGTAGAACTTTTTCAGCAGCTCCTGTGGCAGGTTGAACTTTATTAGCTGGCAAAGGAGGTACAGTCTCTACTGGGCCTTTTTTACAATGTAGTCTATATGATTGTCCCACTTCAGATGGTGCTGCCCAGGAATCTGAATGACTCCACTGCAGTCACAGTGCTGTTCATGATGGTGAGAGGGGGGAGTGCAGGTGGGTTTCTCCTAAAGTTCACGATCATCTCCACAGTTTTGAGCATGTTAAGCTCCAGGTTGTTAAGACTGCACCAGAGAGCCAGCTCATTAACCTTCTGTCTGTAAGCAGACTTGTCACCGTCCTGGATGAGGCCGATCAGTGTGGTGTCATTTGCAAACTTCAGGAGCTTGACGGGGGGTCTTTAGATGTGCCGTCGTTGGTGTACAGGGAGAAGAGCAGTGGGGAGAGAACACAGCCCTGAGGAGCTCCAGTGCTGATCGTACGGGTGCTGGATGAGAATTTTCACAGCCTCACTAGCTGCTGCCTGTCTGTCAGGAAGCTATTGATCCACTGACAGACAAAGGTGGGAACGGAGAGCTGAGTTAGTTTGAGTAGGAGGCGGTTTGGAATGATGGTGTTAAAGGCCGAGCTGAAGTCCACAAACAGGATCCACACATAAGTCCCTGGTCTGTCTAGATGTTGCAGAACATAATGCAGTCCCATGTTGACTGCATTGTCCACAGATCTGTTTGCTCTGTAGGCAAACTGAAGAGGATCCAATGAGGGTCCAGTGATGTCCTTCAGGAGGGCCAGCACCAGTTTTTCAAATTACTTCATGACCACAGACGTTAGAGCCACATGCCTGTAGTCAGACTTTGCCCACCTTCCTGTAAGCATCTTCTTTGTGAAGCCGTGTGAGTTTTGCAGTGAACCATGGTTTGTCATTGTTGTAGGTTAAATGAGTCCTGGTAGGAACCTGTCCGATATTGCATCATTCAGCCAGGTTTTCGTGAAACACAGAGCAGCAGAATTAGAAAAATCCTTATGAGTCCGGGAGAGCAGAAGATGTTAGTCCGTTTTGTTGGGTAGAGAGCGGAGATTTGCTAGATGGATGCTAGGCAGTGATGTACGAAATCCACACTGTCTGAGCTTCACGAGCACGCCGGCTCGCTTCCCCCGTCTGCGCGTCCTAAAGCGTCTAAACAGCACCGCATTTCCGCCAACTACAATGCCCATCAAAACATCAGAATAGACAAAAACCGGTTAAATAATATCTGGTGGTGTGTACTTCCGAATGTCCAGCAATTAATCTCTGGTGAAACTGATTGCAGGGATATAACTAAAGACAGGACAAACAAACAAAAACATAAAAGCAACTTCGGACGACGTTGCGCCATCTTGACTATTCAGGCTGACTATTCAATGTGCAGGCTTCTGGTTATTTTTCCTTTACAAAAACAGTCAGTTATGCTGCTTGATATTGCAAACTGGCATTTGTTATGGTATTATATATTATTATTATTTTTTTTTTTATTTTTTTTTAATTAACAGGAAAAGGATGATTAACATGAACATTGATTGATTAACATGAAAAATTGTAGATTGGTAGATCTCATTGTGGGTTGGTTAATTGGATAAAGGGGTACATTTACATTAGGACAATAAATGAAAACTTTTTTTCTGTGTCCATGTGTAAATTGTATGAGAGCATCAATCAGATATCTGTTTGCTTAATCAGAATGTATGAAGTTGAAATACCCCTTAAAAATGTCATTGTCTTGACTGACACAAGTATTGAAATGAGAGCATCAGTTCTTGCAGATTCTTATCTTATCTCTCATCCTCCCTTATAGCTGAGAACAGATGAATATCGATTTACCTTACAAAGGTCTCATTTTACCATCCAAGATGAGGGGTCAGGAAAATATGAGATGAGCTCTTGGAAAATAAAAAAGAAACCCAGTCAACAGATTTGTATCTTTTCTATCCTAACCTGGATCCATTATTTTTACATGGGTCTTTTTATGATGCTCATCATGAGAATCCATTGCTTAGTTTTTGACAGTCCTGTAAATTATGCCAATTTTGGCAGGACCGGCTGCCCTCATAATTTACCACTGCTGTTACATTAGCAAGAGAAGAAAGAAAGAAAACGAGAAAGGAAACTCGTTACATGTCGCCCGGCTCTCATGTTTCATGACCCTAGCTGTCTAAAGATATGTAATTTATCAAACAACAAAAGAAAATCTATTTTCCCATTTAGACTACAGCGGAGAGCATTGATTAGTTATAATTCATATGTCTAAAGTGAATTGACGAGGGCCAGGGATAACGCGCTGATATGGAGAACAAGAAGGCGGCAGTGACAGCGCCTGATAAATCAATAATCTGCACTGTTACAATGGGATTCCCAGCCTCTCCATCCTGGCTCTCTCGTGACAGTTTGTTGGAGGAGATCACCTTCCTAAGGCCATACATTACACCGCTCATACCAATCCTTCTTTCCTGCCTGGAGCCGGGGAGAAGCAACAGACGTTTGCTGCATTCCAGCGGCCTTGCCTGACAGACGCCCGCTTCACATAAATAAGATATAAACTATTGAATTGTTGTCTCTTAAACCGTATTCCTTCATTTTCTGCAGTCCCAGAGAGGTGGCTTGTCTTTTCTCAGCAGATGCTTTCGTTTTTCATGAAAAAAAAAACCCACTTTGGTCTCATTCTCTTTCATTGTGTGCAGCCCCCTGTAGGATTGAGCGTTAAACACAGGTGTTGTGCCTGTTGACGGCTCTTTTTGCTTTTGCTGCTGTGGAGCAGTGCAAGAAATCCTTGCTGATCACAAATGGACTGAAATGGCAGTTGACCGATATTGGATTTGGTGGATGATGTTACTAAGGTAGAGAATAGCCAATAACTGAGTAATTGGCTTAAAAACACTAATAGGAATGAAAACATTAAATTCAATGAAAATTTGTGCTGAACTTAAAGGGATAGTTTACCCAAAAAGGGAAATACTGCCATCATTTAAAAATACTGTTGAGATCAATGGGTTTGGTTACCCACATTCTTCCAAACCTTCTTTTGTTTTGCAAAAAAATTAAATAAAAATCCCTTTAACAACTTAAAATACTTTTTTAACTAAATTAAATACAATAAAAAGCTTTTTTTTATAGTATTTTTTTTTATTCATTATATGAAATTTAAAAATGACACAAGTAAGGTAGAGGAGAAAAAAGTACTGTTTCAGTTTTCCTAATTCAAAATTTCACATTTAATTGAACGTTACTTCCTGTTTCTTGGTAATTATTTGCTATAGTTCATTACTAGCAATTTGGAGTGAAAATTGTTACAAAGGAAACCATACAGTATCATACATCATCAGTAAAGAAAAAAAAATAGATATCATACTTTCCCCAGCTGATTAATCACAGTAAATACAAATTACAGCAATATAAAACCAGTAAATATAATGCTTTTTATGCAAATAAGGGAGTAACATTTAGATTAAGCCAGGTTCTGTATATACACACATATTTGAATGTAATTCCATGCTCATATTTTAGATATTTTGCCTTGCTCTTATATTTATTTTGCAAGTTTATTTTCTAAGAACAGAGAAAAGTAAATTTATTTAGTTCAGATATTTTTGTGCTTGAACACATTTTATCAGTGGATTGTGCTGCAGTGAGACTTTGAAGGCAAGAAAAAAGTAATCGCAGCAGTCAAGCTCTTCACAAATGAAGGACTTCAATTAACAAAAACTAGCAGTCTCTGCACAGAAGTGAATAAGAAGAATTCATTCTTTTAAAAGATTGGTTCGAAAACACAGAAACACCACTAACACACAGCCCACTTGCTTTTCAGAGCTCTCTCAAACCCATGCAGCGCATGACATGCGACAGATTAACAGCTTCTCTGTAGTGGGGAGTGTTAACCAGTACGATTGAAAGGTTGGCAAGCTTATCTTCTGCAGGATGACTGAATTCATGCAGGAGCATCTGACTGTGCACAAATGAAGAGAGAAAGATAAATTGCTTTGGGGAATCAGAAGAATGGCAGACTACGAGTTAATGTCCAAAAATGCTGTGTGACCAAGTGATGGAACATGGTGGCCAAACACAAGCTGTTCGACTCGAATGGCAAAATCACAATGAAAGGGAAATATAGACTACGTTCAACAAAGTATGCTGCGCTTCCTAGCGATGCTGGCCGCAGTGTTGAATATCTGGGATTATGCATGTCTCTGCATATCCATTGATGTCAATTTTCATGGTTACACATTGTAATGATGGATACAAATGCATCCAAAAGCTTCACAATAATTTCAGAGCCAGCATATGTGTTAGCAGCCTTGTTAAATCATTTACATTTGTTGTTTTCAGATTTGAGACAAGACAGCTCAGTCTGGAAATGAATAAATGACATGAAATAACATGCAATAATGAATCACACAGTAAAACCAGAATCTAGGCCAAAGTAAAAAGTATTTTTTTTGGGGGGCAGGAAGCCAGATGGCCAAGCAGGCCATTAGATTTTGGCGTTATGTATCCAAAAAAACAAACAAAATAAAAACATTAAGGTTTGTAACTTTGCAACTACCTGTCAACTATTAGCAGACTGTTAGGTTAAAGTTAGTAGACTACGTTGAAAAGTTCTTTCTAAATTATTTATAGTCAGAATATCTGTTGGAGGACTATCAAAATATATTGATATTAAGCAGACAGTCTATTAATACTCTAATGACTAGTAATTTACATGTAGTTGCAAAGTTACCCATAGTCAGTAGAATGTCTAAAGCGACTATCAAAATAACTGTTATTACATTAATTGTTTTTTTATATATGTACAATATGATAACATATATGTACAAAATATGTACATTATATTAAATTATGAATTAAATGTTATAATACACAATATAAAGTGCCTCCATTTTTTCTTTGTTTTTATTTAAACAATTAGGAATTGTTGGTGTCTTACCATAATATTAAATTATTAATATGTGACATGTGCTGGTAAAATGAGTCGGAATATGCACAGGATAATTTTGGAGCTACAGGCAAAAAAACTGAAAAATGTTCACAAAAATGAGTTCATTAAGACCTCGTCTAGTGATCCCAATGCTCCAAATAGTAATTAAACATCTAAAATGATCTTTATTTGTATGTTTTCTGAGAGGAGTACCTTTTCTCCGCTCACTTCTCACGCTGACTCTCTTCCGAAGCGCCTGCACAAATACAACACTGACGGCACGTGATCCCAAAGAATACACAGACATGCACACAGGATTACAGTTTTTAAGTATTCACGCAATCATAATCTGTTATGTCTTAAGTGAACATTTAGGGAACTTTGGGCGGAAAACTTTGGATGTGTAACATTATGTTAGATCCGTGTATTACAGTAAGTCATAATATAGGCCATCTTTTGCACTAATGTTAATCAAACAATAAAACAGGGAATCACTCACTGCACTTGATTGAACTGCTTTTGTATTTTTAATAATCAATGTATTTGTAATGAGCACACTAAAGTGATTTTTGCAGTTGATTATTAGTTTTCTTACTTAGTGCCTGTTTACATGTAAAATAAAAATGATTTTGTTTATATATTTTGATACATTGTGATATATACAGTATATATATATATATGTGTGTGTGTGTGTGTGTGTGTGTGTGTGTGTGTGTGTATACTGTATTGTGTGCATTAATGTAGTAATAATCATTAAGAAAATAATTGGAGGAAAACACTGCAAGGTGATTTTACTTTAGAACCTTCAGAATTTTTTATTTGATTTTTCTCAAAATGTACTTTCATTGCTGATCCCATTGACTTCAAACAGGTGTAGTTCAGTCATTTTTTTTGTCCGATTCCACCAACTCATATATCATTTTGAAGGTATTTAATGAAAATAAAATTAACACATTTTGGAAAATGTAATCATTGTGACTCATTTTGCCAGCACCAGTCACATGTTTCCTTTTAAGAAATAAAATAAAAAGTATTTTTTTTTTTTAACCCTGTGCTGCAAATTCTTTACCTAAATTGTTTTTTTTTACTGAATCCAGCATTTGGCAATAATATAGTTCTATCATGACAAGTCATTGAAGATTTTAGCATGGTAATGTATATGACAATATTAATGTATTTGGTCTTGGCAGAATAGATGTGCTATAGATCTTATGCTGCTGGATTGCTGCTGCTATTGGTTATTGCTGTAGTTATAAATTATTGCTGCTGTTGCTGCAAGCAAGTACAGGAACTTGCTACTGCCAATGCATATGTGGATACAGTTCTGTTAAGACCTACTGCTGCTGCATATAAAATAGCATATACAATTATGAATTAGCAGATCTATGCAGGTGGAGCTGGGGAAGGTGGAGGGTTTGAGAGGAACTCTAAAAGTGCACTGCAAAATGCTCAAGTGGATGTTAGCCAGCCATTTAAGTGTAACGCAGCAAGGCCATTGGCTGCGAATGCAACATGAACCAATCAGCTTGTCCCGTTTACAAAAAAACAAAATCGTTTAACACTGTTAATATGATCAGTTACGTAAAGAATCCATCAGCCTGTGCCATCTAGCGTTTCAGGGTAGAACTAGGCATTATAACAAGAGACTTCTCATTTTTTGACCAAGAACACCAAAATAAAAAAATAAAAAATTACAATCAATCAATCAATCAATCAATCAATCAATCAATCAATCAATCAATCAATCAATCAATCAATCAATCAAATAAATAAATAAAGTAAGATGTTATACCCTGTGTAAGCAAATTCAGTACATTTTAGCACAATGCAATAACTAGCATTCTCAAGAAAGAGGAAAAGAGGAAATAATCTCTGGGTCAATATGACCAGAACACAACATGAGGTTACTGTGATTTTGTATGTTTGCAGTGCCCCTTGGTTTGGCTTCTTTTAATTGAAGAGCACTGGGCTTCCAACAATTTCATGATTTATTTTCACTCTTTATTATATGAGGTATTTAAGGTATTATTGGGTTAGCTCAGTTATTTGTCCATTTTATCTGCCCACAAAGAGCAGGTTTTAAAAGCAGTTTAAATTGGACTTTGCCATGTAAAGCACATGCAGCATGTAATATGTTACTGCAATATTCGTGAAATTTGTCCTCATTTTTTAAATGTATTTCTTTCACTCTTTGAAGTCAAGGTGTTTCTTGTTGACCCGTGAGCTTTATTCTGCCATGCTGTACACATATAGATGTCTATATATTATGTCCGAGCACATGTCAAGGTTGTGCTTTTCAAATCATATGTTCCACCAGAGAATATAGCGGTCTGTCAGATGTTATAATAGACAGGGGCAAAGATCAGCTATTGTTCAGTAGAAGTGATTTACCGCATTGTTGTGTCAAAACTAGTCATGTTAGCCTAGATATTTTAAAACCTTCAGTTAGGACAGACCAGATGCCTGCTGTGTTTGGCACTTCCCTGTCTGCCTTTTACTCATACGTTCATTTTAGACCCAATATGACTTTTGTTTTCAGAATAGATGTATTGAAGTCACAGTATGGACGTGGATTGCGAATGCTGTTTCACGTTTGCTTGGATTGTGTTGATTGATATGCAGAAATTAACCACGCTTGGTAATTTTTTCCCAGGCCCCCTGACGTCACTGCTGCTGTGTGAAATTAAAACTGCCTCACTTCAGTCTGAAAGGGGCTAATCAACACCACCCACGACCGGGGCAGATGAAACAGCTCGCCTCCTGTCCCATAAGCTCTGTCTTCTGTTCTGTCTCAACCCACAATGAGGAAAGAAAGAAAGAAAGATTAATTACGCACATGTCTAAGCCTGCTGGAACTCTTTCACATAGTGCATACAATTACATGGAAAAATAAATAATTATATGAACAGCCATACTTGACGGAAAGTTGCTGAATTTGCCACTGCTCTTAGAAAGGAATAACAAGCGAGATCTCTTTATTATCTCAATTATACATATTTGTATTGAATGTGCAATTGCTGTGTACTTCAAATCGTAAAAGTATTTTAAAAACTGTACTTGAAATAATATAATTATATATAATATAAATATAATTAGTATAAAGATAATAAAACACAATTAAATAATATTTTTCTTAATACACTTATGTACACTTTCAAATCAAGTCAAGTGAAAAGTTGTACATTAAAGTACATCGTCAAGTATTTTAATGATCTTTTGTTGTGTATTAATGAAGTACACTAATTTATTTAATGTACTGACTAACATACTAAAGTAACTGATTATAATTTTAACTGCTTAGATTTTTGTCCTGGAAATGAAACAAAAATACAAAAATAAAAGCTGTTTTCCCCAGTGTACTACTTCATTTTCAGAAAGCATAAAATATTGTAAAAAAAAAATAAAAAAAAAAAATACTGCTTAAAACAAACATAACTGAGAAGTTGTCTTGTTTACTTCCTCTAGATCTGGAAGCTAGTTTTAATTAGGAGAAGCTGTTTATCACTTGCTTTTGTTGCAAGAGCCTAGAAAAAAAAGTTGTTATTGTTTAGTTCCTTGCACGAATGTGGCCGCTGAGCAAATAAGAGTCTTTCCAGTCGAATTCTGGTTGTGCCATTATATTTGTTGATATGTCAGCACAGCGATGCTTAACTGGGACACTTATTGATTTGCTGACCTCCATAAATGCTGCTAACATTTCGTTTCCATTTGCACCTTGTTACCAAGAGCTTAGAGAAGTGTGATTTCTAAGTGCAGACTCAGACTGAGCCAAAATGACTGTGTAATTTAAAATATAATAAAACAATTAAGAGTTGAATTAAGAGTTGAACAAGTGTCATTGAATTAGCATGTGTTGTATGTCAATCTGAAGGAAGTCCCCCCCCCTTTTTTCTCATTTTTAATTGTTTCAGTGTGGTATTTGCATATAAATTAATATTATTTATTGTTTCCACTGAAGCTTACATATGGTAGTTGACACTCTCACTGTACCCTAAAAGGCAGACTTTGTTCATTATGGTCTTTATGATTTTGTGGTGTTTCAACCTTTTTCACATAGTAGTGAGATATCTTTAATATCTCAATATTTTCTCCTAGAAGGCTTTGAGATTAAATGTAGACTTTATCTCCCTGCCTTTGAGATGTTGTTTAGTTATCTGGGCCCGTATTTATCAAGCCTCTAAGAATTACTCTCAAGAACACTGCTAAGAATTGACTTGAATTGAATTGAAGTGAAATAAATTCTTGGCTCAAAGCTGCACTTAAAAGTTAGTTATCAATCATCTCAGTCGTAATTTAAGCAAAGTGTATAGGACTAAATCTTAAGTGTCAGTCTTAGAGATGCTTTACGACACTTTTCTGTGCCAAAATTTTCCAGCCCCCCAAAAAAATGTAATTACTACTTTTATGTCTGCAGTTAGACCATTGAATTGTTGAGTGGAAGAGGTTATTAAATTCCTTACTTTGTCAGTTATTAAACAAACTAACAAAAATAGACTTTTTGATCTTGACAATCAAGTTTGTATCATTGTATCAACATATAACTCCAATCATATCATCATATAACTCCAATATGTCATATCTTCGCTGGAAAGTGTTTGTCTCCTCCTCTTTACTGCCATCTTGTTACTCCTAACTCGGTTAGGAGACCTCTTCAGCTCTCTTCAATAATTTAGGAGCTGAGACCTAGTCTTAACACTTAGGAACCTTTATGAATCACTCTTATTCTTAGGAAAAAGAGTAAAATTATGTCATTCTTAGAATTTTGACACACTTTAGACTAAAATTTTACTCTGAGCGGCTTTATACATTCGGCCCCTGGTCTTTAATGTAATTCTCAAAACGTTTGCATGATAACTCTATTTATACATCATTCATGGATTGTATTATTATTATTATAATTGTTTTTTCTTCTGCTTCTATTATTGTTTTGTTTTGTTTTGCTTTGTTCATAATTTAATAGGTACATAAACAAAACCTGCTCAGCACAATTTTTTGTTAGCTGGATACTTAAATGAACTTTAACTGAGATCTCTGGTGTCTCGTGGCCTGTAAGAGCAACCATGAACAATGATAATGCTGTTCATAACATCAAAATGTGTAATTACTTTGCAATACCGTGGTAACTCTACACCCCCCTCACCTTTTCTCACTGCGAAGGACAGTCAGCCAATGGCATGGTGTTGTGTTGAGCGTTTGCAGATTAATTATGGTAATTTATGCAATGCAATTTGTATCAACAGATTAACTGTAGTAGCTCCACCTGTCGACTCAGTTGTGAGACTCCTGTGGCCTGATGAAACCATCCCTGTGCTGTGTGATTTCCAGAACGCCGCTACCCATGGAAACCTTAACCTCTTCGTTCCAACTCAAATTACATTTTAAAAATACCTCCCGACGCCTCTCCTCAGACATGGCTTGAAATTGTAATGATCGCCCACAATTCTCAGCTTTTTGTGATCTAAAATGATTTTCCACGTCCCGTCGGTATTTTAAAAGTACTCACAAGATTGAAGCCTTCGAGCAAGGTTACCTTTTTTAATTACCTTTTGGCCATCGTGTCCGGAGAGAAACAGGAAGTGAGATTTAAGCGGCAGGTTTGGGGTGTGGAGCAGGTAAAAGTGAAAGCTCACGCGGAGGTCAAACCTCAGGTGACAGATACTAAATCTAGCCAAGCCGCGAGCGCTTATCCGATTTTCATGCAATCTCTGACCCTTAATCTGCAGGTTAACAGCTGCCTCTGTGCCACCGTGTGTCACTCTGTCACTGGTTGCATGTGTGTGTTTGCAGATCTCAGGGCGTTCAGCGGGCGGGCGAGAGGAACTGTTTCGGTGAGGGAAGGCCAGGGTGTTGTGCTAATGTGTGCCCCCCCTCCTCATTCGCCAGGTGAGTACTCTCTCTGTTCTGTCTCCGTCTCTGTACCCTGTTGAAAAGAGCAGCATAAAGGTCACCAGCATGCGCTTTGTTTTGGATGCTGCCTGCATATGAAAACGAACCTTATATTCAAGAATCTTATAAGATGGATATTACAAGTCATATAGATTTATCTTCAGTGCCAGTAGTAGATTTGCTCTGCTGTATTTCATACTTACTGTAGGTTCCATACTATGAAAGTGGCCCATTTCATGCCCCATTTAAATGCAATTGCAGGTGGCACTGCAGCTAAAACGAATCATCAGAGATCTGTAGCTGTTTAAATGAAGGAGTTGCATTTTATTTGGTGTATGTGCTTATCCTAGAAATATCAATTAGACAAATCAACTGAAATAGACCACAGACAATCCAAATTCAGAAGCAATAATTCCAAATGTGAATGACTCATAATGAGGAGATTTGGTAGGCTTATATGTCTGCAAATTTTGGACAAGAGGCTGTGTACCAAATTTGTGACAAATAACCACAAGGTCGTGCTATAAGTAAAGGCATTTATAATTTTACTAAACATTTATATTTCAAATAAATGCTTTTCTTTTTAACATTCTATTTATTGAAGAATCCTGAAAAACAGTATCACGGTTTCCACACAAATATTAAGCAACATAACTCCTTTCAACTAGAATGCACGATATTATTAGAACGTTATCAGAATTGGCCGATAAAGGCTTAAAATGTACAAATTGAACTATTTGTAATAAAATAAAAATGCACAACTAACATTAAGAGACTTGTGTTTCTGAATAAATAAAGCAGTAATTGATGTCATACATCACAAGTTTGTTTTGATTTAAAGGTCAGAAGCTATAGCTTGCATGAATAAAAATCACAAACATGACTCAGATTTATATTCAGATTTAGTCATTAATATATAACTTTTTTTCAAATGGATTATGAAAATTTAAAAACAAAGAGCTCTAAAGATTTGTATAATTTTGTACAGCTCTTTTGCTTTAGACCATCTGTTAATGTTAAATCCACAATTACAATGTTAAGGTTTCAATTGCATCTGTCTAAAATAAACAAATTAATAAAACAGCAGAGATTGATTGTATTATAGTTACTTTCAAAGCTTTTAATGTACTCTCATTAAAAAATACAATAAAATAACTTTACTAATGTTTATCAGTTTTAACAAATACATTTTTGCGTAATATGTTTATTCAATAATATGTTTATAATCCCTGCACAGGAGAGACTTGGTGTTGTTTCAAAACATGATTTTTGATTGCCAAAATGTTTTTTTTTTTAAATCGGCATATCGGCAAAAATCTAATATTGTGCCTCTAACCTTTCAATAGGTTAAGAGCATAAATATATAATTTGCAGTCATTTGTTTGAATACACTCACACAGCATTTCTGTGTTTGGATGTTCGCTACATGTTAAAAAGTGTAATGTGTTCGTGTATGGACATGACACACAAAAGTGACGAACTCGTAAAGCTGTCTATGTTAGTTTTTGTTCTATCCAGGAATACGAAGACATTTTGTCATGCACTTGGCTTCTCTCTTTGTTGTACAGTGCTGTTAGATTGCATCTTATTGGTCCTTAAAAAAAGTATTTTTTTATTTAAAAAAAATACTTGTTACCAGAACCAGTGTTAGAGTTAAGTTCAAGCTTGACCAGCATAAACCAGCCTGGACTCTTGCCGATCTAAACTAATCGTTTCAATAGGTTAATCTCGCCTTTCTCTCTTCAGTCGTTTTTCCGTCTCTGCTTGTCTTGCAGCAGTCCCTGTAATTGCAGGTTATATGAACGTGAGACAACGAGATTGGGAAGAGAAGGATACAGACAGGACAGTTGAACGAGCACTATCAGATGAAAGGCTTGTGGTGAGATGGCCATTTTTAGAACATCTAGTGCTCCCAGAAACCCAGAGTAACCTCATCCAGCGTCCTCTCTTCCTGTATGCTCAGTCCCTTAACGAAGATGACTGTTTTAAAGGCCTTTAACTAATATTTTTAATCTGTGCTTGAACACAAAGTCATTCCTTCTCTCTGGAAATCAAGCTGTTAAAGGTGGTGACCCTTCTATCTTAAATAACTACAGATCTCTAAATTGTCTGTTTTGGTCAAGGTCTTAACAGTGATCAATTAAAGATTTCTTTAACAATAAAAATGTTTTATCTGACTCTACAACATCGGCAGCCTTAAGGTATTAAATGACTATTGAACTATAGATAACAAGCAATTGTGCAGCCCTTTTTATTGACTTTCTAAAGCATTTGATAATGGACCACACAGTGCTTAAGCACAGATTGCGTATGGACTTTCTGAACAAACTGTTAGCTGGTTTGATAATTTCTACAGACAGAACTCTTCAGCAACACCTCTCGCTATCTTAACAAAAGGCGTGCCTCAGGGGTCAGTCTGGGGCCACTGCTTTTTATCCTCTATATAAATAACATTGATGTAACGTGTCTAAAGGAAAATTACATTTGTAGCAGTGACACTGTACTGTATTGCTCAGCACCCACCGCAGACCAGGCCCTCTCCTAATTAATTGCTTCAACAGAATCTTTATGATTTAAAACTTGTCTTAAATGCTGAAAAAACAAAACATGCTTTTTTCAAATTTGAAATTCAAATCAAATCTGCCTTCAATCCTCACTTCCCAGGGTACGAGATTGAATGTGTTTCTAAATAAGATATCTTGGTATTTTAAAGATTCATCTCTTTATTTTACCTTTCATATTCAGCAGCTAGCAAAAAGAGAAACTTAAACTAGGTTTTATTTCAGAATTAAATCCTGCCTTTCGTTCGAATCTAGAAAGAGGCTGGACTGCTACTTTAGTCTATACTTGACTATGGTGATGTTTTATACATGCATACTTCGTCTCAAAGTTTACATGCACTGGACACTGTATATCATGGAGCTCTGAGGTTCATTACTGGTTTTAAAGTCCTCACTCACCATGTGATCTGTATGAACGTGTTGGATGGCCTTCTCTATCAATGCGGAGACTTCAACACTGGTATATCTTCATATATAAGGCTAGTTTAGTCTACTTCCATCCTACCTTCTGATCTCATTAGTGTAATTAATATTGGGACTTACAATCTTCGTTCCCAGGATCTTTTCCATCTGTCTGTTCCAAAGGTTAGAACTGAGCTGGGAAAAAAAGCGTTTAAGTATGCTGCTCCTTCGACATGGAACTCAGAAATCCATGAAACTTAAGAAGCTGGTCTCATTGGTCTTTTAAGAGGATGTTAACTCTGGAGGCAGCCACATTTCTGTAGATGTTTTGCATGATGTGTTATGGATTGTGGTTGACTTTAAAGGATGCTCAGCCACATCTGGCTGTAGATGTTTTGCCTTGGCCAGGAATTTCAGTTGAAAAAAGATTTTAATCTCAATGAGTTTTTTCCTGTTTAAAGTAAAAAAAAAAAGGGATAGCTCACTTTAAAAAAATCTCATTACTTGCTCTCAGCTTGTTTTAAATCTGTATGCTGTTATTTTTTCATGCATTGAGAATTTACTTTGAAACAGTTTTCACTCCGAAATTGCTACACTCACAAATAATTAGAAAGAAATGGCAAGTATTACAGTGAATTTGATGTAGACAGACTGAAATAGTATTTTCATGTAAAATATATTCCAGTAATATTTATTTACAGCTCAAAAAAATATTTATACAGCATAGTAAATTAAAAAAGCTATTGCAAAGAAACGGCAAGTACCACATAGAAGTAACAGTGCAGTTTTGAAATAGAAGACTAAAATAGTATTAAAATGTGCTCAATTTTACAAGAATAATACTATTAATAAGAAAAGTATAACTTCAAAAAATATATTTACAATGTTGTAAATTTGAAAAACAAAGAAACTGCAAGTAACACTTTAAAATTAAGGTGAAATTTTGATGTAGAAAAACTGAAATAACATTCTTCTAAAACATACTCCAATAACCTTTGTATATATATATATATATATATATATAACACTTTACCTAATGCCTATATGTTTAATTAATTACATTATAAAGAGTTATTAAATGGTATAGTGCATTATAATTATTCATAATGTGCATTGGAATAAATTAAACATTATATCTTATAATTATAACCAAATTTAAAATAGTGTTATTTAACTATGGTTACAATTATTCATGAGATTTTACAATGCATTATAAGGTGCATTACACGGCATAATTAATACATTAAAACTCATTTATAATGCATTATACATTAAGGCTTTAAGTAAAGTGTTACCATTTTCTTTTACACACTCTTTACAATTTTTCTGCATAGTGCATTTCATGGTAAAAGGTTTCAAGTTGAAAAAAGAATGAAATGCATTGTAAAAAGACTAAAAACATGACTTTTCATAACAGAATTAACTTCAAGGTGAACTATTCATTTATAACTGGAAAAATAACGGCCCGTTAGTATAGTGGTCTGATGTTACTTCAAAAGCAGTTGGCAACATGACTGTCACATCTTTCCAAACCACGTTGGACTATGTCCAGATGTGAGATTGCAAACAGACAGAGGTCATTATTGCATCATACAAGTGTGAGCGTGACCATTACTGTTTACACCACGATAAGGGGCCGAGAGAGAGCTTCAGTGGTATTAGCGCAGGTCTAAATTCACCAAAAACTCCATTCTGAGCAAAATGAATCCCGGCCTGTGCTGACACAGTTGCAGCTTAGTCCTTATCTCCTCTCACCCCTCCCCTCGTTGGATATCTTTATGTTTGGTGGATATCATCAGCAGCTCTGTTTCACTTAGTTCAGCCCGGCTCTCCTTAGCATGTGTCATCTGATAATCATAATGCCTATTATTTTATAACCCTGCGAATGCAAAGTGTGATTGATTTCTGTTGTGCCCTCCTGGGTGAACTTTGAGAAGAAACACTATTTGATGTATCCGTCCAAATCCAGTGCCACAGTGCTGTCGGTATTCTTCAGGACAATAGCGATGAATAACACTAAAGGACTTTGCCAGAACGATTTGCATCAGAGCTGACTGGGCTTCCTGTTCCATATGGGAAATTACGGTCCTTGTGTGTCAACCTATCCGTCTCCAACTGGTCGATGCAGTTTGTTTCCAGACAAGCATCAGCATCAAGGCTCAAATTTACCGGATCATTAGAAATGAAAAGAAATCTCACTCAGACAATTATTTCACGCAGACACAGGCAGCATGAGGGAGCACTTTAGTGGACCTGTCTCAAATCTCACTCCTCAGTTGTCCTCTAATGGAAAAGTGGAGGAGATCCCTGTTATATATATATATATATATGATTAATTAAATTATGGTTTATATATATGAGCATAAGTCTTTGATGATCACCATGTCTGCATAAAAAATACAGTATTTTTGTGAGATAATATTACAATTTAAGATAATTGTTTTGTTTGTTTGTTTTAATCTTCATTATATATTTTATAATATAATTTATTTCCTTACATTTGGTTTGGTGTTCAAGAAACATGTTTGTTTGTTCGTTCGTTCATTTTGTTTGTTCATTTGTGATTTGATACATTATTTTCAGGATTCTTTGATGAATAGAATATTCAAAAGAACATTTATTTATAATTAAGTAATGGTCTTTACTGTGACTTTTGAGCAATGTAATGCATACTTGCTAAATAGAAATAGAAAATTTTATTTTAGAAATAAAAAAATCTTACTGATATATGTACAGTTTAATGACTGTTTTAGAGTAATAATGTAAAAAAATTTGTAGCTAGTTGGTTTTCCACATAACTCGTGTCAATTATGTAAGCATAAGTGAATATGTGTACTATAAAAAAGCATATAATAATGCCTTATTCTGACTGACCATATTTTAGATCCATTATACCTAAACTTAGCAATTACCTTACTAATTATTAATAAGCAGTAAATTAGCGGTTTATTGAGGGAAATATCTTAATTAATAGTGAATATTTGTTCCCTATTCATTCATTTTTATGGAAACTGTGATATTTTGTTTATGATTCTCTGATGAATAGAATATTTAAAATAATTGTATTTGCAATGGAATTCATTTTTAGCAATGGAAAGTTACCTTTTTTATCAATGTATTGCATTCTTGCCAAATATAATAATTATTTTCTTTCAAAAAGTCTTTCTGATATCTATAAAATTGGTGTTTTAAAGTATGTAGCTAGTTTATATTTTCTACATAACTCTTGTCCATTATTTAAGCATGAAGCCTTTATATTAAAATGCTTTTGGGTTCATGAGAAACATAAATCCAGTCCAGTGTGTCCAAACCTTTACTGCTACTGTATATATGTTATGGTAAATGATTTTGTGCTCTTCAAGAGTGTGTAGGAGGCAGAGCTGTAGCAGTGTACCAGAACTAAGAAACCGAGGAACCGAGCAACCTATTTACATGAGACAAGGCAGTTTTTAGTCTATTGATTTCCTGCTATTGTTTGACTAGCGCGGAAAGCTGATGTTAAGAAAATTAACATCATTCATTGGCTACGAGGTCACAGAATGATTTGTCTTTAAATGCCAATAATAATTTCCCATCAGGCTAAGAGCTGCATACCTTCTGAGCGACACCAGGCTTTAAGAATCTAATGAGATCAACACATAAGCAAACATTTAGCAATAGCAAGCAATTTATTGTGAACCCTGATGTAAATGTTATGCTGTATCAGAAGTCTGGACTGAATATGTGCAATGTTTGTACTTAAATGCTTGAGAGTAGTTTTGTAGATGAATGTAAACTGTGTATATACATGAATTTCTTTACTAAACTAAAATTTCCCATAAATGAAAATATAAGTGATGAAGTGTATGAAGTAGAACTGACAGTGAATGAATAGCAGCCAATAAGCATGCAACTTTATTTGTTCTATTTCAACTTTTTATTTTAACTTTTTACATTAACACATTGACTGTAAGGCCTGTACGAACATCATTCAGTTATGAGCGGGAACTATTAAATGTCTGCTTGGAGGATTAATAGTTTGGATTTGATATGCGTGGAGTGGGAAGAACTGCCGGGAATTTATTTTAGGACTCGTAGGACGCTTTGAGGTTAATTTGTCTTTCATTTGCCTGATTTGCTCGTAGGAGGTTTCATCCACATTAATATGGGTAGATGACTTTAAAACTGAAAGTAATTTAAAATCATTTGAGATCACTGAGATGTAAACAGGATATTACTCTCAATACGATCGCTGTTGTTTTATCACTCAAAGTGTAGAGGAGGCGTTGTTGGTTCCTGACCTTGATGAATGTGTGGAACGCTGACGTTACACTAAAAATAAAAATGACTGTGTACTCTTATCTTTGCTCCATTTAATACCGTTTTCAAGTTCTTCTGGGAATTGCTCGGAAATTGCATTTATGACGTGATGTGCGATTTTGTCTGGAATAAAATAAACACAAAGGTGATTTCGTTCTCTCTTTTTCACATTCCGGTAAGACAGGAAGCATATGGTGAGCTTGTAAAAACTAAATAAAGCGCAAATGATGCTCATTATCTGTGTAATACAGCTCCTTCTGTGTATTTAAGCACTCTCATACTGAAATGGAAAATGATGGGAAATGTACTTTAGCCACACATGCCTGTTACCTTATACACATTCAAACTTAATTCTACTTCATACTTCAGAAATAAAGCACTTCTATTCCGATCGTAGTCATCATGAATTTTCATTCCATTGTGACTCAGTGCCTCTTGGACAATATCTTCACCCTTTACTCAGTCGCTAACAGTCGTAACTCTTTGTTCAAACCCAGAGCATGAACTCAAAAAACAGTATCAGAAGCCCCAGGCACTGAGGCCGTCAGCTAGAAATATTGTGATTTATATTGTTTGACGCTTTATGAGGATGCCTTTCATGAGAGTCCTTTTGAATTTTATTTATGAGATAAATATTCATTGTTTACTCAGGTGACATTAGCCCTTGTGTATGAAAAATTGAACTGGAATCTCTTTAAAGAGTGGCAATCCTTCAGTGATTAATCAACGGGAGCGCGGCACCTGTATTTACTATGCAAAAGAAACCAATGGTCTATGAAATTCATACTTTAATTATTTGGTGAATAAATTGGTCTTGGAAAAAATCATTTGCACCACAAGGAATTCTCTCTCTCTCTCTCTCTCTCTCTCTCTCTCCTCTCTCTCTCTCTCTCTCTCTCTCTCTCTCTCTCTCTCTTTTTCTTTTCTGCAGCGAGAAAGTCTATGTGACTACGATATAGTCGACATAAGGCAAACAGCGTGGGATCAGAGTAGTAATCCGCTCTCTCATATCTCCTGGATTTATATGGCATAATATGACAGCTTCAGAGTTACAGAAAAACACACATAATGTTGTTCTGTTGACAGCCTGTCTTTTGTCATTTGGTTTCTAGCTCAATGTGACATGACAAAGAATACTTCATTCCTCTGCGTATCTGTACGGAACAAGACATTTGCCCGAGTACTCGGAAGTGACAGCAATGATTGATCACAAAAACATAATGATTGCATGTCTTGACTTTTTTCCAACATCAGAACTATAATTTTTAATATTGTGATTGGCTATGGAGACATTTTGGGTGGTGCCTTGCGGTCAAATGATGTAAATGTGATGGAACAAAAAGTAGGGCCTTTTTTTATTTTTACAGTCTGTGAAATATCAGGTGCTTCTAATGAACTTTACAATACTTTACAAAACACTTTACAATGATAATTTAGTTATAGTTTGTTATTAACTAAAATTCACATTGAGCAATATACATTTGTAACAGGATTTATTGATCTTTGTTAATGTTAGTTACAAGTAAAACTGTTCATTGTCACTTCATTGTTAGCTTAGGTCCAATAAATATTACTAACATATGTAACTTTTGATTGTTATAATCTAATAGTAAATTTTGAAATTAAAATTAGCTAAGATTAAAAACTACTTTAGAAGTATTTCACATAGTTAGTTCATGTTAACTAATGTAGTTAACTAATGTTAACTTTTTGTAAAGTGTTACCGATATTTCTGTAAAAAGATCCCCTTTTCAATTATAAAAGATCATGTGATGCTGAAGACTGGAGTAATGGATGCAGAAAATGTCAGCTTTTCATCACATGAATAATTTACATCGTAAAATATATTAAAATGGAAACAATTACATATAAAGTGTAAGAACTGTTAATGTATACGATTTCACAATATTGTTATTTTTACTGTATTTTGAGCATAAGATAATTATTTCAAAAACCAGAAAGTCCAAGTCTGAGACTGTAGTTTCTATAAAAAGTTGAAACCATCTCATTTGAGGTCAGCCCAAGCTCCTGGAACTATGGGCTTGGACTTTATTTAAGATGGACTTGGGTCAGAACAAAAATTAGCATCAAAGAGATGTGATTTATCATTTTCTGCTTTATTGTGTGAGGCCTGGTCTGGACACAGGGGTTACTTTCCTCATTAATATGCAGTTCGGTACAGTATGCAGACATGAAACCGTCTCTCTGCACATTTTTATAGCATGCAGGTTATGATTGCCCTGAACCCTGTAGTAGAGAGCAGTGAATTAATCCATATCACCTACACATCAGCTCCCAGACTCCCCCTCCTATGAGCCCTCGCTCTGACAAGGTCAGCATGCTACAATGCAGATTCAGACAGAGGTTTCCTTATGGACATGTGCGTTGTTCTAGCACCTCATCTGCTTGCTCTCCTTCTGTCCTGGCAGAGATAATCTACAGCTGGGTGTTCAATGAGCTTCCCTCGTTCGTGGCAGAAGACAGCCGGCGATTCATCTCGCAGGAAAAGGGAAATCTGTATATCTCCAAGGTGCAGACCTCAGACGTGGGCAGCTACGTGTGCCAAGTGAAGAACACTGTGACCAACGCCAGGGTCCTGAGCCCACCGACGCCTCTGACTCTCAAAACAGATGGTGAGATATTACACGCACTTCACACACATATGAACGCACACACATTCCTACTCCCTAAATCCCCATCACCTGCACAGCAGAACTAGGCTGGATGCCAAGCACCACTCTTGGTGAACTGAATTGATGAATCAATACCATGACATGAAGTCTCTTTGCTAATATATTAAATTAAGACATTATTTTACCATTTTAGCTCATGTCTTAAAAAACGAATGTAGCTTCAGCTGGCACAAGGGGCGATATAAATAAAAATGTAGGTCACAGTATTTTTTTTACATTTTGTGAGATAGCAATATGTATCATAGCATACACGTTTTTGCTGTTCACTTACCTGATGCTTAAGATTAAAATCTAACATGTTACCAATGTACGGTTTGTTTAGGTGAGATGTGCTATTACTAAGACATCAGGCATTTGATTCTGGGCTAGTATATGATAAATGCGAGACAGAAACCCGTAGACTTACATTGAAGGTGGGACCTGAGCCATATTTAGAGGCTGTTGTAGAGACCTCATGTTATGAGGATTTTTTTTTTTTTTTTTTTGCGAGAACAATGATCATGATGTGCACTTACTTCGATATTATGGCAGACAGAGCTGGATTAAGTGGTTGAACGGTCAGTCGATTGTCCGGTTTGAATAGGACCAATGATAATATCTTACTGTACAACCCACTGCACTGTACTGCACGGACGTGTTGATGTCATGTAAAGGCATCTCCAAAACATTATAAAAAATACCTCTGAATTTTAATTAAAGGACAATGGTAAGATTTGCACATTTCCTTTTTAAAATATGTTCAGTAATTCGCTGAGTCAGACAATTGTATTTACACTGCAAAAAATATTGGAGTTTTATATCAGCTGTTTCCACCAAAAATAGTTGTTCAGCTTATGTTCACCTTATCAGCAAAACTGCATACATTTAATTTGAATTTAATTGTTTAAAACAATTGAAATACTATATGACCTGTGTAAAATAATGACAGCAACTATTTTAAACCGTTTTTTTTTAGGGATATTTTCATTATAAAGTGTAACAAGGATACTGGATAATTTTTAGCAATAAAAAGTAATGTCTAGTCTATGGCCCAAATGGAATTACAGTCAGGATCTCATATTTCCTTAATGTCTTGTACCTTTGACGGTGTTAAACATGTGTCACGTGGATGGTAATATGCATGGAAATGATATGCAGATTAGGTCATGCATAGTAAAACTAGTCATTGTAAGCTCCATATATGGTGATTTCGGGGAGGAGTCGGGGTGGAGATGCACGTACGCACAATCTTCCCCTGACTGGGATTTATAAAGGGATTTTTGCGCAGGTTCTGGCGTACGTATGGTTTTATAAATCTGAAAAAAATTCACGCGCACGCACAATCTAGCTTTTGTGCGTACATACACTTTTAGGATGAAATCTATGGAGAGTTTTATAAATGAGACCCCTGGGGTGTTTTTTTTACCATGTTAGGTGAAACCGCCTAACAACATGCTAACAGTAAAGCAGAACACCTTTGCAATTGCATAACAAATGCTCACAGAAAATGTAAAAATGGTTTAACCTTTTAAAATTGTATTATTTATAATTTTATTTGCATTTAAGTAATGTTTAGTCAAATGAAATCATACAACAAAACGTGTTTTCCCTACCCTCGAATCGTTCCAAACCTTTAAGACTTTCAGTCATCTTTGGAAAGTTTATTTATTTGATTTCTGTCCCTCCATTGAAAGTCTTTTCAGCCAAAACTCAATGCCAAAAGAGAATACAAAATAAATCCATATCGTATGTGTTGTTCAATTCAAGTCTTTTGTCGAAACAATTACTTTATATGACTTACGCTTTTATTCATATATAAACAATTGATCAGGGAACATATACAAAAGTTCAAACACACTTGCTTGATCCGTGTGCAAATCTCATTGGTTCTTGCTGAAGCTCAAACATTCTAGTATGCTATTCACTAGCGAGAATGGTGCACATCAAGCAAGCATACTTGTGCTGCTATGATCAAATTGAAATGCTGTAATGTTAAATGCAATGAATAAAGGGCTAATTTGAATCTGTTCATCATGTAAAGCAATCAAGCAAGACTTGGATTAAACTGCTCGATTCATATGGATTTATTTTACAATAGATTTTGAAGTGAGTTTTGGGTGAATAGACTTATAGTGGGGGGACAGAAACCCCCAAATTTCATTCAAAATATTTTCATGTTGAACTAACGTATTATGGCTTTTGGGACACCATGAGGGTGAGTAAATGATGACAGAATTTTCATTTTTGGGTGAACTATCTTTTCACTTGTTCTGATCATACCTCAAGAAAGCATTGCAGAGACACAGAAGCAACACCAATGGAGGGGCGGAGCTTAGCTGGCTGATGGTAAATTGATTGGATTGCCCATTCCCTACCATGCGACAGTGTTTTCCATAATCACGATGGAAACAATATTCAAATTTCAAATAACAAATGTAATTTAGTAATTTCAAATGCCATGTAAATGTGTGTCAAGGTACATGACAGCTGGATTTATGAGATTTGTTAAAGCTCTGAATTCCAATCCAGAAAAAAGTCCATCAATATCCCAGAAGGCTAGAAATAATGAATGTGCCTGCAAATCAGGCTTGAAAGGAAATGTGGCAGTTTTTCAGCGGCGTGACAAGCGGGTCAGTTGTCTATATTAGTGCTTTTATGCCATGTGAAGCCGATATAATGAGACTTCTGACTTGTATATGTAGTTTATATGCCTCATTCCCTCTTCTTCTTACACATTGCACGAGGGGCCTTTAGGGCCTAACCAAAAGTGTCATGAATTCCAAAACATCCGCATTAAACAGAGACCATGAGGTGGTTTATCTTTTGCTTTGGAGCACTTTTTCCTCAGACAATGCTCTCTGGTTAAACTGCCCATCGGGGAAATCATTTTCCAGCATAAAATTAACTGAATCAATGGTCCTCTTCCAGAATGGGCTGTAGCTTCTTTAATAGCAGATTCCCATGGGCCAAGCGGGGGAGCAAAACACCCGGCTGTCACTTCAGGCTTTTTTCCATACTTTACAGACCCGCACGCATCACCTGCCGCCGGTACACATCAATGTCAGCCACCCCGATACACAATCCCAGAACAGCCGGGCTAAAAGGACTACAGTGCCCTAAAAGCTTGCTTTTGCCTACGTTGCTTAATGTTGCATGTCCTTTGTGAGGGCGCCACGTCCCCTTCGGCTTGCTCTTCGGCATTTGCATAACCTTGTTGTTGAGAAACGCTCCTCAGAGACATGCACGCATCTAAGTGCATTAGCATACTAAATTGGGTTTGTGCCTCTCGTTAGTACAGATTGCAAATGCAAGTAGCGTCTCATTCTCTGGTCGCTCTCGGAAGTTAAAGAAAGAGCAGAGACGGAAGGCTGGAGAGGAAAATAAAAGTCCCGAGGGTTGTCTCAGAGCCACAGGTGGTAGAGTCAGGATGAATTGCTTTGTGGCAGCTGCATTTGCAAATAACCATAGTCGGGGTCTCATGCGGAATGAGCGCCAGTTCAGCGAGAGGTTAGTCACCCGTAACACAAGCACGGCTGATGGCAGTCTTTATTCATTCCGCGCCTGATGTACACAGCGTTCGCTTGGCAGCCGTTGTGTGGGAAGCATCATGCATTCGGCAGCTAAACGGCTGGGTGGGCTGCGCCTAAAAGCCTGAAAATTATTTTGGCACCCCTGGCCAAGCTCGAACTGCCTCGCTTTCAGCCCGTCTTCCAGTGATCTTGAACCGCACCAATCTACGGCCCGCTATTCAAGTTTCTGCTGAGACAGGATGATAATTAACTGCATGAGAGGCTCTCCGCCGGAATGCGCAGGTGAAGCGCTTCACCTATGTCCTTCCCTTGGCTAAGACGCTCTTAATCAAAGCTGCCCAACTGCATCTGCGCTCAGCTGCACCTACAGGGCAAGTCATGCATCTTCCCCGCCATCGAAACAGCAAAGGCAGTGGAGGCCTTCTGTACTTATGTGATGAATCGCACCTTAATAGATGTGACTCGAATGGAACAATAACTCTCACAGAGCTGGAGCGCTCGCAAAACACTCGGTGGTGCTGGGATTGCTCGTCCTTCCCATCTGGCCTTGGATCTTGAAGGGGCAGCATTTTTAAATGGAGGGTCAAGCATTTCTGAGGCCTTCATCATTGTCATTCATTTACAGGAGAGAAGGTATTGGTGTTGCTGGATTTGAAGAGCAAAAGTGCATTGGCTTCAATTATTGAGCTACGAATGTTGGGTCAGTGTTTCAAATAACATTTAAAATGTCACTAAGGGTCATAAAAAATGCATATTGATAGCATTGCTGTCTCATTCTCTAATAAGCCCACTGTGTACATGCTTTTCTAATCATAAAATTATAAATCTGAGAGGCTGGAAAAAAGGTCTCAGCATGCTGTGCAAAAACTCTGGGATCTCATTTATAAAACACACAAAAGCTAGATTTTGCATACGCGTGATTTTATTTAGATTTATAAAACCATGCGTACACCAGAACCTGTGCAAAAATCCCTTTATAAATCCCAGTCAGGGGAAAAGGGCACGTACGTGCATCTCCACCCCGTCTCCTCCCCAAAATCACCATGTAAGGAGCTTACAACTCCTAGTTTTACTATGCATAACCTCATCTGCATATCATTTCCATCTATATCCCCATCCAGGTGACACCATGTTTAACACCATCAAAGGTACAAGACATTAAGGAACTATGAGATCCTGACTGTAATTCCATTTGGGCCATAGCCTACAATTTATTTTTTATTGCTAAAAATTATCCAGTATCTTCTTACTTTTTGTAATAAATATATGAAAATATCCATAAAAACAAAATGGTTTAAAATAGTTGAGCTCATTCTTTTACATTGGTCACATAGTATTTCAATAGTTTTAAACAATTCAAATCAAATTAAATGTATGCAGTTTTGCTGATAAGGTGAACATTAGCTGAACATCTATTTTTAGTGGAAACAGTTGATATAATAGGCCTATATTTTTTGCAGTGTAAATACAATTGTCTGACTCGGCGAATTACTGAAAATATTTTAAAAAGGAAATGTGCAAATCTTATACCATTTTCCTTTAATGTTATACTTCAAATACAGTGGTATTTTTTATTAAGGTTTGGAGATGCCTTTACATGACATCAACACATCCGAGCAACTATGGTTGTACAGTGATATGTTATCATTGGTCCTATTCAAACCTATTGGTCCTATTCAAACCGTACAATGGTCCAACCACCGTATCCAGCTGTCTCCGCCATAATATTGAAGTAAGTGCACATCATGATCATTGTTCTCACAAAAAACAAAAAAAATTATTGTGCACCTATAGCACTCATCGCTGTCATTAAAACATAGGATGCATGAAAAGTGATCAAATGTACCCACTCATTATATGTCTAAATTTAATTTTGGTTAACTTCTGCGCAGTGATTTTTGTAATTTCAGTGCGTAATGAGAGTGGAATATTTCTTGTAAATCATATCGAAATGAAAACACAGTTTAAAATAATTTACTTCATTACTCCTCCTCACTCCAAAAGAGTTTGTTCGCATGGTCTAGAATGTCCGTACGGTGAATACATATTTACGCCAAGTTTATTTTTTATAAATCCGGATCTGTGCGTGGAAAATTGCTTACGCATATTATATGCCCATTTTGTGCGTATACAGCATTTATAAATGAGACCCCAGGTCTTAATTTTGAATATGATTAGCGTGTCTACCCTATGTCCACAGAATATCCCCAAATTTGAACTAAAGTAGTATTGATGATTACTTTGTTTTGTTTTGTGCTTGTAAAGTTTCTGTTTTCAGTGTAACATCTGGCAGAACTAGACGGGGTAGGGTTAGATTTAGGGGTAACTACCTAGTTTTTACCTAGTTATTGTAATTACTAAAATAAGAACATAGTATGTACATGAGTAACAGGACTGTAAAATAAAGTGCTACCCGAGTACCTCTGTTTCTGGTACCTAGTACCTAAGGCAAGCTGTCAGTGCCCAAATGAGGCTAATGTTATTGCACTAACATCTAGTTGTTTAGTTGGGGTTCATACACATTATGTGGATTTTATATAAATATGGTTGTCACTGGATGAATTTCGCAAGAGTTAATTTAGTCGTAGAATGCAGTTGTCACTCTTGTAAATAAGCACAAACAACATGTTTGAGCACTCTGAAGAATGACATAATGTACTGTTGTAGCACTGTGCATGTCATATTTTAATAAAGACAGTGTCATTCTTTTTAGTGCAAGCACACTTCTTTTCAATGCAAATCATGCTTAGTCACAAATGCGCTATGATACCCATTGGAAAATTGTATTTTTTAAGGCTATTTAAAATATATCAATTATTTATTTTATTTTTGTACAAATTTTTAACACTTTACAGAATGTGATAATATGAATATTTTACTATTTTAAAAACTGGTCAGAAACCATAATTATTTTATTCTGACAGCATTAGTTTTAATAATGAAATCTCCAAAATAATTATTTTTAATTCTTCTCCTCTCCATCCCCGTGACATAGCTGTGTATTGTGTATATATTCCTGAAGATTTGGTCCGTGTCACTGTCATCTTCAACAATTTTCAATGAAATATTAATGAATTAATGAATGAATGTTGTCAAATATTAAAAGTATTTTTTTTTCATTATAATAGATAGAATGTGTATAATAGGCAATTTAGAAAAATAGCATGATGTTGTTATAAAACCACGGTTAATATTTTTCTCACAATATAAATAATACTTTTTTTACATTAATAAAAATGTATAACTACTTTTATGTTTTAGTAAAGGGTTTCCTATCAAAGAGTTCTGCATTATGTTTGTTGAGGTTCTCAGCATTAAACTAGTTTTAAAACCCCTGCATTAGGTCAATGACCAGGACAAATATATATTGTAGAAGCTCCTGCCACACTAAGCAAGAAATCAGAATGACCTTTCATGATGGGCATTTCTCTCAAACTGCCATTTCAGTTCACATCATGATGTCATGATAAACATTTATTGGGCCTTCAGGAATACTTTTTAAAAAGGTCTCGTGAGTTATGCCTCAGTGGTGTGTTCAGACACTAAGTGGACGTGTGCTAAGGATGTATATAAATGCTCCAGTAGGTGCAATGTGGACTACAGAATGAATCGTCTCACGACACATCTCATAATTGTGATTTTAATGGGAAGTGAAATGGTGCTATGATGATGCACTGCATCACATGATCACACACTAAACATTCTGACAAGTGAATTGTAGGCTTTATTTTGTTACAGATGACAAGGACCTTGGCTGCCATTTGTTTACAGCAGACCATTCATTTATTTCTGTCTTCAAGGAGTAGTTCACCCAAAAATGTACATTTGGTCATCATTTACTCACCCTCATGTTGTTCCAAACCCAAATGACTTTCTTTCTTTTGGGTAAAATAAAATGTTAGCAGGATATTCACACTGCTCTTATCCATACAATAAAAGTGAATGCTGCTGTCAAGCTTCAAAAATGACTAAAAGCATCATAAACATAGCCTTGATTTGTGTACAATATTCCAAGTCTATAGAAACGATAGCATGACTTTAGATGGCATAGGATATAGTGCAAAATTTGTATCAAGTACTTTGAAAACTTTATTGATTAATTTTGTTTGTTTGAAAAAGAGCATTGCAGTGTAAATTACTTTGTAATGACATAAAGGTGAATAAATGCCCTTTTACAGTTTTTGCACCACCATGTAGATTTTCTCATGGAGTTATGTTTGCCTTCAATTTGCACTTTCGCTTTGGTTTAGTCATTAGAAAATAGATGTGAAGCCCAGCATTGGAATAATGGATTTTTTCATTAGCAGTTGGATGTAAAAGCATTAAACGTCTGATGGATGCCCAGACTTTCATCAGGTGATTGTTCTGCAAAGGACAACAAAAGAAAAGGAAAATTGCATAGCACAAAACTACCCCATTCCATGTTAATAAATGGATTAAATTGTGATTTGAAAATAGGCATCGCAACACAAAAAGGGTTCATGTATTTGTTTTGGCACCGCTGGCCCAGAATTCAGTCCTATCAATTTCAGCCCTTCTAGACACTAAATAGGATACACAGAAAATGCATTGCAGCGTAAACCAATATAATATTACAAATTCATTATACACATGGGATTGCTTTGGAATCATAAATGTGTAACAAGTAAGGAGATTGAAATTGAAAAGTTGTTTGGGGAAAAACGGACTGCTATCATAAAATAGGCTATCAATGTGCTGGAGATTACATCTTTAGGCAATGGGTCAGCATTTGGCTGGTTCATTTCTGCAGTTAGTCCCTGCTGGCTTGGTTCAGTAGATGCCATGCTAGCAGGAGTCTGTGAGCAAAAATCATCGTTGATGACCATTCAGCATCGCTGATGCTTATTTTTTTGTCAGTCTGGGCATTCGTGGAGATATTTCAGTGATTCTTTCTGCAGGTTACATCAGAAAGTGAAGACACCAAGTGACTGTCTTTATGAGTGAATCCTTCAAATCATCCATTCGACCAATTCATTCAAAACCCTGATTAATTTAGGGACGTAACAGCAAAGTATGTAACTAATACTGATTAATTCAGGAACAAAACCAGTGACTGTCTTTATGAGTGAGTCATTGAATCATTATTTCAATATTTTGGAATAAATCAAGTGTTTTGCATGGGTAAGTCATTGAGTCATTCATTCAACTGATTCATACAATCAGTTGATTCATAAATATATATACATATATATATATATATATAGAGAGAGAGAGAGAGAGAGAGAGAGAGAGAGTCAACTGATTCATGCAACAATGATTATTTCAGGAATGAAACAAGTGACTCATTCAGCAAATTCATTCACAAATGCTGATTCATTCGGACTGAACAAATTGACTGTGACTGTCTAAAGTGTGTTGCAGTTGTTGTACCATAGCTTTGCTTTGAAATATATTTGTTATTCTGTGTAAAAGCCATATCACAGTCATGCTGCCTTCTTGTTATCTCAATAATGTCTTAGAAGGAACAAAACCAGTCATTTATAGTACTAGTGATCATTTCTACTGCTAGTGATCGGGAAGTCATGGCACCGAACCCACAACTGCTCCCTGGGCGCCGCAGCATAAATAGCTGCCCACTGCTCCGGGTGTGTGTTCACGGTGTGTGTGTGTGTGTGTGTGTTCACTGCTGTGTGTGTGCACTTTGGATGGGTAAATGCAGAGCACTAATTCCTAGTATTTATGGGTCACCATACTTGGCCACATGTCACGTCACCTTCGTCTTTTCAAATGAATAACAGAGGTTTGAACATCTCTTGAGCTAGTAACGGCACATACTGAATTTGTGGCTGAAAAAAAAGTATTTAAGACACTGTTTGGATTTCCTTATTTATTTACTTTAATGTTAGACTGTTGAAAAATAATACTAACTCACACGTGTGTATATTGCTTTAATAAAGTAGATTTCCAGTGGAAAGATTTTGGAGGGCTGTTTAAAGTGTCAAACAGCATGAAATGGATGTTTCCCTCTTTCTATAATCTTTGGCTTTCACCACTGGTGGTCGAGACATGTTCTAGATTAAGGCACAATTACAATATTTGTTATATTTTTTAAAGTGCGAAAAGAAAATATTTTTTTTCTCATGTAAAATTCATAGACCAGTTTCCCATTTAATAAGACTGATAATGATAATTAGGCCCTGAATGGGAGTGTTTCCCTTCGTAATTGTAGACTTACTCAATGTCAGCTGACATATCTCTCAGCAAATGGATATAGATGGGCCCTCACAACATCTGCATGAATAAACAAAGGATCTGTGTCCTCCGGCTACGACTGTAGAAGTGAAATGCAGCTATTCAAGATTCCTCTGTATTCCACGGAATTCTGCACATCAATTAGACTCCAGCGTTGTGCTGTTTTGAGGACAAATTCTCTCGCCCCGTTTCCCAGCGGCCTCTGTAGTGTACTTGCAAAATAATTTAGTTTAGCAGCTTGTCATGCGAGCTACTGTGGAGAATTCCCTCTCTTTGTCACTGACATCTACTGGGTTTGCCGTACCGTGGCACCTGTTTGCTGTGATCCCTCGAGCTTTGTTGCGCTAAATTGTAAATCCAGGAGATTGTTTACTCTTGTACAGTAGATGGAATTAATCAATGCATTATGAATCATACCCATATTTAATCCTGTAAAGCTTGACGAATGAGATTAGACAAATAAACTAACCTATTTTTTATAGTAAAAAAACATACATATACATACAGTATATGTATTTATTTATTTATTTTGAGTATAATTTGATAAATCAGGCTTTTATGGCTCGTATAGTATGACACAGGAGAATGTGGAGCTCATCGGGGATGAAAAAAAATGTTTTATTCAAAAGCAAACTTATGCAATTTGGTGCATTTGCTGATATTTTATATGGCCAAATGTAAAAATGAAATTCTGATAGCTTGTAATGTAAATCAATTAGATGTTTGTAATAGTATAGCAGACTCCTTACATAAATAAATATCAGTTGTTGATCTATATTTCCCAATAATATGTCCAAGTAAGATGATATGCAAATGCTTAGTTTATAATCAAAGCTCTGTAGTTTTTTTGTGGGACAAAACATATTATACAATTCATATTATATTATATTTTACTATACTATGCATAGACATCTATTTAAGTGTGGCTAAAGTGTGCTTGAACCTTTTGGGGCTGCTATATGTGCAGTTGTCGCATTTATAAAATGTTTTGGGTTGTTGCACTATTGATTGTGAGGTCAGTGTTCTAGAACAGCTGCTCTGGATATTTCAGGCGATAGAGTCCTTTTGAGTAATGTAATCCATCATATAAGAGCACCTCAGGCCTCTACTAAACCAACAAAGCACCTACACGGACCAAAAGAAAAAAATAAAACACGAGCCCAGTGCAAAGGAAGCACAAGCTTGCTGTCACAAGCTTTAATTAATGAGTACAGGCTTCCAAAAAGCAACCGGGAAGATGCAGAGGTGGAATTTGATGTGAGAGAGGCAAAAGGTGTGAGTAATGTGCTGATCCAACACCTACAAACGGAGATATTTAGAGGTGTGCTGCCCCTTAGAGTTGGGTGTAGCAGAGCTAACGTATCTCAGTGTAAAATAACTCGAAGGCCCTTAACATGCCTGTTCACTTCAGCAAGCGGATCACAATCAGATTGCATTAAAAGCCGGGTGTAAATGCACTCAAGACGCACTGATCGGATCACTACAGCCACGTTTGAAGGTGCTAAGGGACAGATAAAGTGCGTTCAGATCTCTGCCGGATATAAAATGCAAGTCAGTTCCAGGCATTAGGGGGAGACTTCATAAGAGCTTTACTAAACCACCTGAGTATGTGTCTGGTAGTGTTGTCAATAATATAGATTTTTAATTACATTTTGATGCTGAAAGATTTGAAACAGTTGCAGTACTTATTGTTTTTGCAAAACTCCAAAAATGTATCTATACATACAGTACACTGAAGTTTCCAGCTTAAATGAACAGTAGTGGCAGTAAAGCACAAAATATGTTTTTCATTTTAATATTTTATTTATTTGTATTTGTACTCACAAAAAAATATTACAGGGCAAATTATTGAATAATAAAGGCTTATTTTTATTTGGTACCTTGCACAATACTGTTATGACCTCAAAACACTACAAAGCATGATAAACGGTTACACTTTGTTTTGATTGTCCACTTTAGACATTCTACTAACTATAAGTAACATTTTTAACTACATGTCAACTAATTCACATTAATCTGCAGCTACATGTCTACTAATTCTCGGAGTAGACTGTTAGGGTAGGTTTAGGGTTGGTAGAATAAGTTCACATATACTTGCAAATATTCTCATAGTTAGTATGTTATCTGTTGTGGACCCATCAAAATAAAGTGTTAGAAGATATTAAGCAGACAGTCTACTAATACTCTAATGACTGCTAGTTAATTGGCGTGTAGTTCCAAATGTACTTACTGTTAGTAGAATGTCTAAAGTGGACTTTCGAAATAAAGTGCTACCTGATAAACTAATATATTTTTAAACTTGTATCAAAAAGACAGCTTCATATGTATTCATATTTAATTTGGACGTAGTAAACATGCTCTGTTGCTCACCTGGTATAGCAACACTATCAATGTGAAGCGCTTGGGTACAAGTTTAAAGAAACAAGGTACAATGGCATAGCAAATGCATTGTTATCCTACGTTTGCTTTTGGTTTATGGTCAATTAATGTTAGGTGGTTCATTATTTTAAAATGCTATTATTAAGATAATTATAGCATTAAACTTTTAGTGCCACTAACCGGACATTTCATTTCCAAACTGATGCAATCCATGCAACAACAACCAATGTACGACCAATGCTGCGAGATTCATGTTCATCTGTTTTGTAAAAAACTGAACATGCTTTTAGCACCACTCACTGGACATCTTACTTTATAAATGTTGCAAATAAGGCACAAGATGCATTATAGAATTATTTTGTAGAAATGTTGTCATATTCTAATGTTTTCCACTGAGCCTTGGTTGGTATTCAGGGATACTACTAGGTGCTCCGTTTTCGACATACTATATAATTTAGGAGTAGGCAATTATTTGAATGCAGTAAAAGTCTGACACTAGTTAGCAAGATGGCTAACACTGCTTACATCAGCTGTTAAATTATTTTTTAATGTAATGATTTTAACTAGATGCTAACACTCACATGCTAACACAAATAGGATGTGACAGGAGCCTGTGGAATTCAAAACATTATGTTGCCACAGAGAATGGTGGGAAATGATTGACAGCTAAATGCATCCTTTTTGTAATGCTTGTAGTAGAAGTATGTGAATTAGCACACACTTTAATGCTGTACTTCCGTTTAGAATCATGGCATAATATATGGTGAAAACAATGTGTACACTTACCTTTGTGCATGTCTTGTTTTTTTTTAGGAGTGATGGGGGAGTACGAGCCCAAAATTGAAGCGCATTTTCCCCAGACGGTACTGGCAGCCAAAGGCATCACAGTGAGGCTGGAGTGCTTTGCCCTTGGGAAGTAAGTATGTTGGCATAATCAACCCACCCCCACCCAGACAGCTTCCCAACATTGCGCCACCTGAAGGTGCCTTTCTATCACACAAAACCAGAACATGCACCGTCGCTCCCTTGAAACACCTCTTTTGCTGTTGGAATCATTAATAATCATAATTACAACCAATTTAACCAGTCAAATCACTTTCGTTTCAGAATAGGGAGCAGAATGCATCCTCCAGAGATGAGATGGTACCAGGAGGATAGCTATTTTTTTACTCCTAACTCCGCTCTGCTGTTAAATGAGCTCTCCACAAGTATTGAACTCCGCCGTAACTGATATAGTGGCAATTTCACAGTGATTGGTGTAGAAACAGCGCTGAGATTCGGCCCCTGGGAGCTGTATATTCTCGTAATAGTTGTACAGGGCGGCAGAGGGTGAGGGCCAGAGGTTGCCAGCGAGGAGAGCGATTTGAGAGTCTGTAGATGCCATATTTTGGAGGATGCTTTTAATATCTGTTCTGTTCACATATGGTCTAGAATAGCACAGAGAGAAATGAAAGTGGCCAGTACAGACCCACAGCCAGAAGGCAGAAAAGCACTCCGACATTCAGTTAGCGCAGCGCACTGACTCTAAATGATGGACCGGTGAGGTTTTTTTCCATACATGCTTAAGATGTGCTTCGCCACACCATGCTGCTCGCTTACACATAAAGAGATCATGTAAAAAGCGCTCTCTGTTTTTCCTTGAGCAGAAACAGCTGCCATAACGTTGGGTTTGTTTTTAGTTAACAGCAGATATATAAGAGGCTATATGATGGCTGTTTCTCTAGAATTATATAGAAAAATAAAGCAGATTGCTTAGATATTATATGGGCAAATGGGTAACACTTTAGTAATAGGGACCAATTCTCACTATTAACTAGTTTTTTTATTATTAGCCTGCATATTAATAGCATATTAGCTGTTTATTAGTACTTATAAAGCATATACTCTGCATGACAAATATTCTACTTCCCTAATCCTACGCAATACCTAAATTTAACAACTACCTTACTAACTATTAATAAGCAGCAAATTAGGAGTTTATTATTAGGAGGCAAAAGTCATAGGTAATGGTTTGGTAATAGTGAGAAGTGGACCTTAAAATAAAGTGTGACCGGCAAATGCAGATGTTGGTGTCTAGAGGATGGAGTGGTTGATTGAGTTAAAAATGTTTTTGGGAGATTTTTGATATCATTGCAAGTTAATATAACAAAATATTAACCACAGAGGTATTTGAATTTTAAGCTAAATATGTCACATAAAACAATGGTGATTTCTGATTGTCAAATGTAATAATAACAACACTATTATATCCTCTTTCAGTCCTTGATGCTTGACATTCAATTCGCTCTCATGCATTGCTGTTCTGTTTTGACTGCCTTATAAAAAAGAAAAAGGCTAAAATAAAAAAGAAATGGTAACACTGTACAACGTGTAATTTGTTAACATTAGTTAATGTATTAACTAACATGTACAAACATGATCAATACATTTATTACACTATTTATTCATCTTTATTAACATTAGTTAATACAAAGAGTTGTTCATTGTTTATTCATGTTAGTTCACAGTGCATTAACTAATGTTAACAAACACAACTTGTGATTTTAATAATGCACTAGTAAATGCTAAAATTAACATTAACTAATATTAATAAACGATGTAGAAGTATTGTTCATTCTTAGTTCATGTTAACTAATGTTGTTAACTAATATTAACTAATGAACCCTATTGTAAACGTATTACCAAATAAATATCATACATAGAGAAATCAAATGTATTAGATGTATTTGTATTTTTTTAAACTGTATAATTGTTTTGTGTGTTGTTTGCTTATTTATTTGTCATTATCAGGTTACATTCTGTAGAACTTTCTTTGGGATTCTCAGTTTGTAGCTTAACAGAACTGATAAGGTGTTTTGCAAAAAGGAAATGCGATTCTGCATTTTAAATACATAATCCAGTGTCATCGTGCTGTAATTCTATTTGCGTTTGTTATTTGTAATGAATAATTCACATGCAAAGCCTATCAAGCGCAAACACCTACTAAGCCAAACTGTTCTAAGGGCCCAATAATTGTTTACAGTGCCTTCAAGGACCCCTTTGTGAGGAAATGTCGTTTACAATTAATTATCCAGATTAGAATAATGAGTCATTACTTAAACCTAGACATTAATTTATGTATTCCTGTTGGCTTCTCTCTTAGTCCAATTAAACTTTACAGACTCTTAGCTTGCTGCTCAGTGAATGGAGAAATCACTGAGATCTCACCAATGGCCTTTCCCTTCGTTCGCAGCTCATTTAGTGCTGATAGCGAATCCTCCAGTGCACTTTAGGCCTCGCCCCCTTACCCACAAATAAATGATTTATCAGTGCACGGTATTAGAAAATGCCACTCCTCATAATGAACTAAACTGAGCTAAGAATTACCTTTAGTCTCATGCTGTCACTCAGTATGTATGACAACCTAACAGTCGGGGCGACTAAGGGCTTGGCATTGTGTGCAGGGAAAAGGCTGCAGCGTTTATTGTCAGTAGCGCAGGCGGTCTTTCCTGAAATGTCTACAGGGGTGCTTTTCAGAGCCGGCATTGTACTGTACACTTTCAAAGGCAAACTGCCAGCTTATAATGGTGAATGGGTCTGGTGCCGAAAATGTTACCGGGGCTACAAGAGAGGCCGCTTTCATGGATGCTGGCATTTTGTTGAAGTTATAACCTTTCTGGATGGTTCTCACACCACTTAAGAAATAATGGTTAGATATTTTGTTATGAATTTTTTTATTCAAATTATTTGCTCTTTTAACGTTTTCAGGGTTAGATAAACAATATGAATGGACGTGTTTACTCAAAATAATTTAGTGGGGTGTTTTTCAGCATTTTTGAGTGAATTGATTTGATTTCACATTTTAATAACCTTAGTTTAATTAATTGATTTCTAAATTTACTAGCCACTCAGCATTTTCACTGGCCACAATTTTGTTGTTGGGAAATACATTGTGTATGAAAAAATGTATTTAAATTGATTTCTAGGTCATTTTTGACCTATTTAAAGAGCATTTTCCCCTAACCGTATTAAATGCAAGCATCATCTTTCATATCAAATGTTTACATTTTATTAATAATTTCACTTACTATAATAAGATAATATAGGGCAAAAATGTATCTTTCCACTGCAGAAGAAACAAAAGTGATAGGAACAACATTCAGATGCATTCACACTATGTGAAAAATTATAACAGCATAAATAATTGTTTGAGCTCAGTGTTTTACAAATATATATTTTATAATATATACAAATATGAAATGTTGGGGAAAAAATGCAAAGATAAAGCTACTATGAAAGTAAACCGCCAGTGGGTTGCACCAAGAATCTTAATTAATGAGTCATTGAAGCATGCCTTCAAACAATTATATCAGACAGCTGATTCCTTCAAGAATGAAGCAAGTGTGTCCTGTGTCCTTATGAATGGACCGCTGAATTATTGACTCAAATGATTCAAAATTCAAAAACGCGAATCAGTTATTAACAAAACACCACTGTTTGCTGCTCAGAGATGCGCAACTGTTCTGCTGTGATCTTTGTTTGGAACAGTTTTCATTACCAAATGGAGCAAAAACAAATTCAAATATTGAACTAAAATGAACAGTATATTAAATGTTTTAACTCTTGTATAAAATGTCAAATTTCTAATCGTGGTTTTCAGGGAAATTCCCTTTCTTTGTGTCGTGTTGCTTATGAATGGACAGTACAAATGCAGGGCCGGATGTATGCAGGGCCAGATTATCCACAGACGAGATTGGGCGAGTGCCCTGGGGCACCAAGTGATTACGATAATGACAAGACCTTTAAAATATTTTTCATGTTTTTTATATATATATATGTATATGTATATATATTTAATGAAGATAAACAGATCCATAGAAAATGAACAGTTAATCATACAATATGTACTGAGAGATAATATAAAATATATGCACTCATATAAATAATTGAGATTGAGTGTATTTGTACCCCCCTCATATTTATTCACAAATGGAAGATGCAGCATCAACTTGGCGGTTGTGTGAAACTTAAATTAAAAAAGAGGATATAATATCACGACACATAGCCAGGGCTCTACAGTGTGACTGGAAAGTACTGCTGTGTTAATCGACTATCAAAAAATTACATTTATGTTTATTCTGTGTGCGAACTACAAAAACCCGTTTAGCGCTATTTTGTATTTTGCAATTTATTTTTGCTCAGGGGAGATTTTTCTACTTATCGTGTTCTGTGTTGTTCAATTTTTATTTCTGCGGATTCTCTCACATGATTAGCTTCATTATGGCGCGACCTTGTTGTTGCTGATTATTCATTATCAATTGCCTTTAACACAGAATGTAATAAAATTAGAACCATTCTCTCCAAAATATCGGTGCAATTAGATGTTTTAATCAGATTTGTTGTCCGGTCAGGCAAGTAATATCCTCCTCTTTCACTTGCCCCTTCATAAAATCTACTTGTCTCAGACACATATTAATGTCGAGCTCTGTTACTGTAGGCTTTATAAAATTCAACACGCCAGAGTGGCTAGTGGGAGTGACTGTGTTACCCGCCACAGCTGAAATTCACCTGCATTTGGCGGGTTGGCGCGTGTTAATGTTAAGCCCTGTGTATGTGTGTATTTACAGGTGCATCTCAATAAATTAGAATGTCGTGGAAAAGTTCATTTATTTCAGTAATTAAACTCAAATTGTGAAACTCGTGTATTAAATAAGTTCAATGCACACAGACTGAAGTAGTTTAAGGCTTTGGTTCTTTTAATTGTGATGATTTTGGCTCACATTTAACAAAAACCTACCAATTCAACAAATCAGAATACTTCATAAGACCGATAAAAAAAAACATTTTTAGTGAATTTTTGGCCTTCTGGAAAGTATGTTAATTTACTGTATATGTACTCAATACTTGGTAGGGGCTCCTTTTGCTTTAATTACTGCCTCAATTCGGCGTGGCATGGAGGTGATCAGTTTGTGGCACTGCTGAGGTGGTATGGAAGCCCAGGTTTCTTTGACAGTGGCCTTCAGCTCATCTGCATTTTTTGGTCTCTTGTTTCTCATTTCCCTCTTGACAATACTCCATAGATTCTCTATGGGGTTCAGGTCTGGTGAGTTTGCTGGCCAGTCAAGCACACCAACTGCACCATGGTGGTCATTTAACCAACTTTTGGTGCTTTTGACAGTGTGGGCAGGTTCCAAATCTGGCGTGTGTGTGTGTGTGTGTGTGTGTGTGTGTGTGTGTGTGTGTGTGTGTGTGTGTGTGTGTGTGTGTGTGTGTGTGTGTGTGTGTGTGTGTGTGTGTGTGTGTGTGTGTGTGTGTGTGTGTGTGTGTGTGTGTGTGTGTGTGTGTGTGTGTGTGTGTGTGTGTGTGTGTGTGTGTGTGTGTGTGTGTGTGTTTACTTGATTATCCACAGAGCTCTGATCATAAAAATGTTAAACATCATCTTACTAATACATCACTGGGAAATATACAGTGACAACTAATATTTATATGCATTTTATAAAGTTATAAATTATTATAAGCAATCAAAAAATGTATCTTACCTTTTGGCCCTATAAATATAAGCAACTGCACCAAATTGCACATTTTTGCTTAGTTTCTTCTATATCGTACTATATGAGACATATGAGCATGATGTATACAATTTGACATTTGAAATATTTATTTAGATTTTTATTTAGTACTTTTTTAGATCAACTTTCAAAACCACACATTTTTGTTTGATTAGTAATCATATGAGATATACTAATAATATCCACATCTAGCAATGCACTTGATATCTAAAATTGATATCAAGATTAAATCACTGAAGACTGAATGTTTATTCTACAGCTTAAATGACCCCGTGAGTTTTATCATAGACCCATCGTGATTTAAACTGACAGGACAGAAATTTCATCCTGTGTGGATAAATGTCCTTGTTCAATTTAAGCGGATGTAGAGGGACAAAGGGACTCAGAAATGTGAAGTTTTTTTTATCGAAGGCCCTACGGATGATTGATGCTGGTGTCTGGGTTTTCCTCGGCGTCACATTTCCATCGTTGGGAAGCTGTGAAATGGAGCTGTCACTATGCAGCAGTGCTGATCGTGTCTGATAGAGCGGGTTATCTACGCGTGGGTGCCGCACCTAGGAGGTCATATCACACGCCCGCCACAGCCACAAATAGGGATGGATGGCAGTGTACAAATACTGCTTATCTACACAGCTATCTAGACGTTTATTGTGTTACCCAGTACACAGCCACTTACAGAGAGCTGCCATATCAGATTGTCCTGTTCGTACTTTCAAAAAGACCACGGTATCAGCTTTACAAATTAGCACAGAAACACGTTTTGGGCAGAGATAAAATAATTGCTTTTAGAAGGTTTTTTTTTTTAAAGATGAAGTGTATATTATTTACACTGCTAGCTTCGCCAGATAGATTGTAACACAACAGCTGGGTTTCGTGATGTTGTTAGGTCATGATTTATGCTTCAGTAAAAGCCACAAGTCAGTAATTTCAAAAAAAAGTTTTTTATAAAATTGTGTGTAAAAGTCAAATTCCTTCTACCAATCAGAGAGGTTGCTGCTACCTTTAAAACCTTGTCAATTTATTGGCATTCATTGGTATTTAGCAGTAACACCCACTCCTATGAAGCACTGCAAATTAATCTAATCAAATGAAGGCATATTTGAATATTTTACAACAACTTAAATTATTTAGTTTTTTTACACTTATGACATTCAATGAACAACAGATTTTGTATTTATTTATTTATGTCATTAGCTTCATGGGATTATTCACTTATAAAATGTTAAATACACAATCTTATACACAATACACAAAAAAAAAGAGTTTTAATGCTGTGATTCATATCAAAGCAAATAATTATTTGACACAGTTTGACTCTTTTTTTTTTCAGTGGGGAAAATAAATGCTACAAATATTTCCAGCAAAAAAGGTCTCTATTGCAAAAATAATGACAGCTTTTTACAAAAAGGTTTTCTGAACACTCCCCTCAGCTCCAGTTGGAAAGAGAAACAGATAGTCCCACCCTAAAATCACACTTTTGGTTGAGCCAAAGTCACGCTAGTTAATATTCTCAAACAAGCTGAGATAAGATAAACTATTAATAAAGCATCAAAAATGACATATTACCTCTTTAAAATGTATTTCTTGTATATGTTTTATGTTCTCAGTCCTGTCCCCACTATCACCTGGAGGAAGATGAGTGGGAACATCCCCAAAAAAGCCCGTCTGCGCAAATCACAGGCTGTTCTCGAGATCCCCAACATCCAGCTAGAGGATTCTGGAAGTTATGAGTGTAAAGCTGAGAACACCAGAGGAGGCACAGCGTTCAGAGGACACCTCCAGGTCTACAGTGAGTACAGCTCTGCTTCTGAAAATATGTGCAACCAGATCATTAAAAAGGAAAGTTCTTCAATGTTTATGTTTGTGTTATATATAATAAGAGAAACAGAATGAGCAGGATGAATCATTCCATTGTGCTCATTTGTAAGTTGTGTCAAAAGCGTCTGCTAAATGAATAAATGTGAATGAGCGAGAGGGGGACTGCTAATAGTGAAAGCCAAGTCAAGTTTATCCTACGGACTTGAATGATGACTCAAATAATTTGGCTTATAGGGGGGATATTTGTTATTTCATTGAGATTTTGAAGATGTGATATATAAAGATCATACCAGGTATGGGCAACTCCAGCTCTGGAAGGTCAATGTCATGCCGAGTTTAGCTTTTTTTACCTTAAAAATCTGATCCCTGGACCAGACTATCATAGCAACTTCAGGATGGGCTCTATAGCGGAGGTCTTCGATCCTGCTCCTAAAGACAGACTGTTCTACAATGTTTACTTCCAAATTTCTTCAACACACCACATTGATGATTTTCAAGCAATCTTGAAGACTATGATTAGCTGGTTGAGTGTTGGTTTTATTAGGGTTGGAGCTAAACGCTACAGTACAGTCGGTCTCCACTAGCAGGGTTGAAGTTCTCTACTCTATTATAACATCCATCCACATCACCAAACCCTTTAGCAATGCTTTCGCAGCCCCCCCAGAACACCCTAGTTTTGGGTGGACGAGCACTACTCACATTCTCTTCAGGAAATTTACAATTGTAAGAGCTATTTGTAAAAAAGTGTTTGGAGTAATGTGTCGCAGTAGCGTGGGAACAGGATCCATTGGGTCCATTTCTGATTAGGTTCCTTCATAAATTATTCCACTGGGCATACTCTCGCTCTCTTTGGCATAATTCTGACTGGCCTTTATGACAGAAGGTATAAATTTAAACAAAGTTGGCCAGCTTACATAAAATAGCTCTGTCCTCAGAAGACTTTTGTCCAATTAAATTTTAGGGGCTATTTTATCATTATTCTTGCTTGCGTAGCTGAAGATGCTATCTTTTTTGACCCACATATTTCCCCTGACCCACCGTAGCTTTGATAGAGGCCTAATACAGGCATCTGGGACCTCCATTCATCTTTCGAAGACTCCTCTCTCCTTATCCGTTCGATAGGATTTTTGACTCAGATGAAGTGTGTTATGTCATAAAGTAAGTGTATCAGCGGGCCACAAGATGAATGCAGTGTCCCAGTGATTTTATGAAAACCTGCTTTTAAGAGGTTTATGACTGTCACTGGGATCTATGATTCATCACACAGTCTGGCTGAACAAAGCTTGACAAAACAACAGCTGTTTGTCTTATCCGTCACAACAATGTCCAAATATACTTTTATTGTGTTATTTCTGTTGTCTTCATGAATTATTGTAGTAGTATTTTAGAATAGAACTGTTAAAGGGATAGTTCACCCAAAAAAATTTATGTAAATTTCATCACCCTCAGGACATCAAAGACGTAGGTGACTTATTTTCCTCAGTAGTACAGTAAAGAAGATTTTTAGCTGAAACCATGGTCCTTGCTGATTCATAAAGTGCAAGTCAGCGTCTATGGAGCAACTACCGAGAACAATAACCATAAGGATAACTGTAAAGTTTGACCAATTGTTCTAATTCTAAGAGAATAGCAAAATCCACACCACAGCTAAAATGATAATGACACAGAGGAACAATATCGCTGTAAGCAATTTCGGAATGCTTTTTTTGCAGCTGATGAAAGATAAAATCATTGAAAGCCATTTAGATTCCATCTGACTTTAACAAGCTTGAGTATTTAAAGCAGCAGATGACACGCACACAGTAAACATCAGTTGTAGCCTATTTTTTGTTGTTGTTTCATGAATGAGCTATTAGAGCTGAAATACATGGCACAACTTTAGCCCAGATTTGTGCCCCAATTTACAAGCTGGATGTGTCTACATTTGTTGCTAAAAGTCAAAGCTAATTCTACGGATTTTGGGCAGCTGAAATCGACCGATTTCAAAGAAAATCACATAGTGTATGACTTTTTTTTAAGGTTCAGACTATGATTTCATGAAGTCGGAAAATATCGAACATGTTTGATATTTTGAGAAGGAGAGTCAACTGGACTTTTAACCTCCATGTCCCACTCACAAAGTTCTCACAACTGAATACGGAGGGTCTTTTAGTCAAGTCTGGCTCCATTCTGGAATATAACGCCCACTTTTTACCAGCAAAATCCTTCTAAATATATAAATCAAGTCCCTTAATTAACAGACAGTATTGGACCTTTATAAGGAGAAGTCTCTTCTCAGACCACCCAGACTATTTATGGAAACTTAATTGTGAGTAAAGACCCTTCAGAAATCCAAGTAATGTCATCATAACCAAAGTTAAAATGAATATATGAAAACCTATGGTACATGGGGTCAGCAAGAAAAGTTTTTTGGTGCAAGAACCTTTGAGCTAGTAAAAAAAAGTGCTACAAAAGTTCAGTACATTTTAAACTGATTTGCTATTAAAAATTAGCATTTGTTTGTAACTTATTATTTTGGCCTCCACTGTCAAACTTGAAAATGCTCTTGGAGTAAAGGCTGTTCAACACTTATTGTGGTTATTGTGGTGCATGTGCCTAAAATTGTAAATGCAGTAACACTAAATTATTTTAGGCCAATAGCACTAATATCTCTTATAATGAAATGTTTTGAGAAATTGGTAAAAGAAGTGTTGTTGGCTAAAACTAAAAATCTTTTAGACCCCCTTCAGTTCGCTTATAGAACACAGCGAGGTGTCAAAGATGCAAAAGCAACTTTATTAAATCTGGTATTAAAGCACTTGGAAGGGAGAAAAACACATGTCAAGCTTTTGTTTGCAGATTTTTCATCTGCTTTTAATTCTTTACAACCTTATACTTATACTGTTTGCTGATGATACAGTCATCGTGAGTATTCTGGAAAATAATGAAACATGTCATGGTCCAGTGGTTGATGACTTTGTGAAATGGTATGATGACACCTGTTTGCAATTGAATGTGTCCAAGACAAAAGATATGATTATTGATTTTAAAACAAAACCACATTCTTCCTCTTATTAGGGGTGAGAAGGTAGAATGTGTGGACAGTTATAAATACTTGGGCACCACTATTGATAACAGATTGTGTTTTGATGTGAACACAGAGGTATTATGTTAAAAGGAACAGCAGTGACTATACTGTTTAAGAAAATTAAGATTATTCAATTGATGGAATTGTTCTATAAGTCTTATATTGAGCCGGTACCGTTCTTTTCTATTAGCTGCTGGTTTGGAAATCTCAGTGTGAAACATAACAATGCATTAAATAGAATAGTTACTCTTAGTGTGAAGATTATAGGCAAAGAACAAATAAGTTTATAATTTTTGTTTAATAGAAATGTTTTGAGTCGGGCCCAATCTGTGCTTCTGGACAGTAACAATTTTCTGTATCCAGAGTTTTTAATGCTCCCTTCAGGATCCCATCATAGACTACCAAAGATGAAAAGTAACCGATACAAATACTCGTTTGTTCCCTGTGCAATTTGGCTGTTAAATGGTCTTTAAGGGAATCTATTGTATTTGTATTGTATTTGCAAATGTATTGTTTTTACTATATTTTTTTATATATTTTATGTATTTATGTTTTGGAATGTATTGTATGGGTCTGCTGTGTTTCTGATTCTTGCTGCATCTAAATTGCCCGTAAGGGATCTTAATACAGTTTGACTTTGACTTTGGCTTAGAGCGATGAGAAAAAGCGAGGCGAATCGCTGACGAATAGTGCTTTCACACCAAGCATGAAACGATTGTTTGCCTTCTGCTAATTCACGGCAGCATGCTAGGTAGTGCCAACCAACAATGTATTTTTCCTCAGATGTGTATCTTGTATATAGATTTAACATCGTCCGCTGCTCAATAACAGCATTAAATTAAGATAAATAAACCAGAAACAACAATATATTTAATGCTTACAAGAATATCCTATAATATAATTAGGAGGTACAATTAGCATCAAGCTACACTTGAAAATGTATGTAATTATTAATGTATTTGTTTATAAGTCACTTTAAACCATCATCGAGTGCTTCCGATAACTTCCGATTGTGATCTATAGTTGATTACAATAGCATCCGTTATTGTTATAAACATACCATGAGCTGTATACAAATCACATACAGAAAATATATCGTTATAATCAAATGTCTATTTGCTTTCATATTTCATGTGTAGAAAAAATGATTCAGTCTATTTTTTTTTTTAACGGTCAAAAAGTTCTCTATGTTCAGACACCAACGACAACAGCATCCATATTCTTTGTATGTTGGTTGAAAGTCCTCTACTTCAGTGTTTTTACACTCGTGCTCAATACAGTCTTCTGAGCTTTTAGCGCCACTGCGTCGACCTTTTGGATAACAGCAGTTGCTCTGGCCACGTGATGTAATGCTCAAATCTTATTGGATGGCCCATGTTTTCGTTTTGTGAAACTGAAAATATTCATCGGACTGTTTAAAGAAAAATAAAATTAGCATTTTCAGTGTGTGAATGTTTGCGGTCTATGTGGAAGCATCCATAGAAATCTGTTGTTTTATTACAGCGCGTCATCGCGTCCGATTATTCGTTTCGCTTTTCGCGCTTCACCTGCAACATGTATTCCAGACACATGTCTGCTCTTACAATTTGCATACACCCAATTCAGTCTGCAAGCCCTTTTTTTCTCGACAGATGTGATTGAAGGCTTGCCTTCAGCGAGCTTCTCTCTCAGAGCAGGTTAACTGTCTGCCACAGCTTGTGTGAATTATATGTCACATGCAGCAGCCGCAGAACGTCTTGCGTGTTTTGAGTGAGCAATGAGTCAGGGGCCGCCGAAGGGCAGGGGTTTGCCTCCTCCTCAAATCTGTCCCCTACCGTTATTGTCCTGGATTTGGGTGTGAAGTGAGGAATAGAGGTGTGGATAGTGGGAAACAGTACGTTTTATTACCATATCCAAGAGCTGTAACTCAAGGAGCCTTTACCAGATGTTGCCCACACCTTTCCTCTCTCCTTTTCTCTCAGTCTCATGAAATTAACTCATATTAACCCATTTTGGTCACAATTATTTTTTTTTTTTATAAACTCCTAATTACGACTATTTAATAGTAAGAAATGTAGTTGTTAAGTTTAGGTATTTGGTAGGATTAAGGATGTAGATTGTGGTCATGCAGAATGTGTGCTTTATAAATTCTAATAAACAGCTAATATGCTAGTAAAATGCATGATAATAAGCAACTAGTTAATAGTGAGAATTGGTCCCTTTTGCGTTACCAAAATGTTATGTCTGATTGCTTTAAAGATGAATAATATGTGCCTCCTTAACAAGCCTCTAAACATTTGCCTGTTAATTTTGTTCACATGAGATTCAAAGACTTTCTTCTGCATGCTAGGTACTAAAGGTCCACTTCTTTCATAACTGTTCTGCTCATAATTCTTAATGAAAACACCCCCCGCTGATCCTCTCATACATATTAATTCTGCAAAAGGACAATGCGACACAGGCTACCTACAAACTGCAGCTGCGCTTCATGTTAACAAAGTTATAGTCAAAAGTGTTTTTGTTTTTTTATCATTATAATTCAGCTGGAGAGCATTTTATATTGTGATTATCTGTATTTCTTTTCTATCAGTTGAAGATATATTTTTCATAGGCAAAGTGCTTCAAATTTTAAACAAAAGGTACAAAGTGATGCTCATAAAAAGTTACTTTTCAATGAGAATGGTGTGCAGAAGGGATAGCGGGTGCAATGCTATGAATGAACATTTTGCGATTGATGTTGCCGTAGATCTAGTTGACAAAAATTGAACAGGTTAATTTATATTGTAATGCATTAATTAGCAATGTATCTAAAATGTCTAATCTCATTATATACTTTTTATCTTAAAATTAAATAAAAAACACTTATTTTAAAGAAACAAGGGCATGGTCTTCTTTTCAACATTAGACTATTGGTTATATATGTATTCCTTATAACAAATTGCATACAACATTATTAATTATTTCAAGCAGACATATTTATTTGTATAGAGTGAGTTTCTCTTTATAGTGAGTTTCTCTTTTTCTTTTGTTGGTTGAATAACAGTAATGAAACAGACGTAATGTCACTTTAAGATCTAACATATATATATATTTTTTTTTTGGAGCTAATTTTACCCCGACAAGAACAAATCTGAGGGGGAAAAATCCTTACAGTTAAGCCCTGATCTTGCATATGTTCCTTGTCTCCTCTCTGTTCCTGGCACAGCTCTGCCGCAGTGGATCAGCATGATAAATGACACTCAACTGGACAGCGGAGAGCAGCTCCATTGGGAGTGTCGAGCCACTGGAAAGCCCAGGCCCACATATCGCTGGCTGCGCAACGGAGAACCTCTCAACTCACAGGTACACACACACACACACACACACACACACACACACACACACACACACACACACACACACACACACACACACACACACACACACACACACACACACACACACACACACACACACACACACACACAGAGCTCACTTATGGGAAAGAGAAATCTCTGAGATCTGTTTAATATTTCAATTGTTTGTCAAATGGAGACTTTTGTTTAAGGCCAGAAACATACATTGTGCAAGCAAGCAAGCAACTCACAAATGCTGGGCCCGCACAATGTAAGCTTGTGGAACCTATTTACATACAATCTTGCATTACGTAGGAAGGTTCTCCAACATGTTTTTTTTTTTATATGGTCCTCTAAAAATCATACAATCAGCCTTAGAAAGCTGTTTGACTCGAGAACCAAAACTAACTGTTATTTAATACATAAAATCTCTGAGTGGTAGTATAATGATATATCACTTGTCACATATAAAGGTCTCATGCTGAAGTCACTCTAGCAGATGTGTAATTGACATTACTTTGAGAAGCAGCCTGACAGGTGAACACGTGGTTCTAAAGCAACTGTCGTCTCCCCACAGAGCAGAGTGGAAATGGTGAATGGGGAGCTTATCATTCACAGACTACAGCAGGCTGATTCAGGAATGTACCAGTGCATCGCAGAGAACAAGTATGGAACCATCTACTCCAGCGCAGAGCTCAAAATACTAGGTGACTGCTTTATAACTATGTCTAGCATCTTATTATTCCAGCATCCAGCATAACATGCAGTAGATAGTCTAGTTTTTATCTTAAAGGCCAGTACCTTTACTCATAAGGACATTTTTACATATGTTTCACAAACAAGGTAGCACAAACAAATATGGCTAAAGCAGTTAAAAGCAGATTCAGGAACAAAAAGTAATAGATATATTGAAGAGCATTACATCTGATGAACAATGTTGAAAAGGCCATTTAACCCCACAGGTGACGCTTGTGTCTCTCTTTCTCTCTGTGAGTGTTGAGCAGGTCAGCTATTGACAGGCGGCTTTCAATCACACACAATGAATAATGCTGAAGCCTGAAACAGTCATTGCAGGATGGCAACAAACAAAAGACAGGGCCAAATAGGAATCAATTTCTACTTTCTTTGAACTAAAAAGTCTGTTTCAGGGAAAAGTCTGCTGGCAACACATTTGAGAAAGAAAGAAACTTTAGTGATATTGAGTTAGGTGTCCACAAGGATCGGTTAAACCGAAGACTACACAGGCAGAGCTGTCACAAACACCCCCGCAGTACGACAGGCAAGATGAAAAGAGAGAAAGAGAAAGGGATTGAGGAGAAAAAAGTTATGCTGGATCGTATTTAGCTTGTTTTTCAGTCACTGTGTAACCAGAACAAAACATTGTTAGTCGTTTATGAAAGCGCCAGTGCTCTCAGTCTCTCGATGCCCAGGACGAGACAAAAGAGAGATGCAAACTGGGATTGCGTGTTTACTGGAGACACCCTCATTTTCTCCCTGTCAGCTTTGATTGTCCCACACATTCCATGATGCATGTGGTCGTCTTTTCGTCACTTTCCTGGGGGTCATTTTCATTTACATTCCTTATTATGCGCTTTTGTTTGTCCACAGAGTTCTGATCATTCTAAGACAAGACGAACGCAAACAAATCTTTTTTTTTTTTTTGACAGCATTCATGTTCAGCTCATTGTTGAAGCCTAATGACTCAATGTAGCAGAAAAGAAGAAAAAAAATAAAGATCAAAAAGAAAACCAAACTATTTAAGAAATCTTAAAGAAAAAATGGAAGAAACCTTAGTCATTCATTTTTGACAAATATATAAATATGTATGTATACACACACACACACACACATGTACACATATTTTTTTTTTACAAATAAATAAATAATATTTATTTAAAAATTTAAAATAAGTATCTCATGCTCACCAATGTTGGATTTATTAGATCAAAAATACTGCAAAAACAGTAATATTGTGAAACATTATTACAATTTAAGATATTGGTTTTCTGGTTTAGTATTTATATTTTAATAAATGTAATTTATTCCTGTGTTGGAAAAGCAGCTATTATTCAGTGTCATATGATTTTTCAGAAATCATTCTAATATGCTGATTTGGTGCTCAATTATTATCAATTATAATTGGTCCTCAGTTAATAATAATGGTTCTTTATATTGTTATCAGTGTTAAAATATCATATTTTACACATTATATCAAACATTATAATACAAATATAATATTATGTTTATGTTATGTTTTATGTTTATCACATTATATCATTATATCTGTATACATTGTAAATGTATTTGCATTTATACATTATAAAGAGTATTTATCCTGACAATTCAAAATGTACAATTTTGTATACAAATAAAATAAAATATTTATATTACATGAAACAAATAAATGTATTGTTTATCATGACAATAAGACCATGTATCTGCACACACATGCTAGACTCTAACATATAATTTTAATACTGAAATATACTGGTCCATTTTGCTCCAAAAGTGCTTATTTAGATAGTGACAGTAGATATTTGTTTCAGCGCCTATGGGGAGATGGCAATATAACGGCGCATATTTACATATTGGCTAACAGCAGCTTTCATTCGGATGAGCCATAGCTGCAGGCTGACTCGTGTGCCGGCACATCTGAATGTGTGCCACTGCCTTGCCGCTCATACCCTGGAACCAGTGAAGTGGGCTGCCCAGAGTGAACCGGCAGTGGGTCTCTGAGAATGAAGGACCTCTTAGTATACACAATGGGATATGCATGTCAAAACTTCCTTCAAAAAATCATCCTCTGAGTCGCCCGTAAGTGCTGTATGCCACACAAAAAGTAGGCACACATATATTTGATACCACAAAGACAAGAACCCCCCCAACTCCAGGCCTAAAAAAGTCGTTCATTGGTCTCGACTCTCAGCATGTTCCGGGGGGGTGGATCACGGGGCCCTTTGGCAATTGCAGAGATTAAAATGTCATATTTTCTAATGTCACCCATAAAAAACATGGTGCAACCTTTGACTAAACACTCCTGACGAGGCCTGTCAGCATGTAGCTACAGGCCCCAGAAGGCTCAAGCAGCTCTGCAGACATCATCACTTTTAGCCCATATGTGTTTAGCTCTGCTCACTTTAGATTAGAAACACTATTTACTATTAACCATTGGCCCATCACACAATGTCTGTATATTGGTACTTATAAAGCACATATTAATGCATTATTCAGCCACTAAGCAGTAATTATACATTTTTGAGGGAAAACTCTTACACTGATGATACACGGGGCAAGTTTTTGAGCAGTTTTGTCAGGTAACTTTTTTGAGGAATGTTGCTTAGCCACTTTCCCATTGAGAATAGGTAACACATTTCCCAAAAAATCTCGATATTTAAGATTTGTCGTGGGCCACGTGTCTCCCCTGGTTGCCCGCTGATGGCAACAATTCCCACAGTCTTGCAACTTTCAAAAATTCGAGTGTATCATACATGGTGATGTGTTCTTTCACATCTATATTTTTGTAAGGCCAAAACTCATAAACGAGTTAGCATTTTATCACTACCTGTTACATCGTCCAAGTCAATTTCGAGTTTTTAAAATGTTTTTGTCATAGCAATCACAAGTGGACAACACTAAATGTAGGGTATGAAACGTTTTAAGCTTGTTAATGTAGATGCTAATGTGGTCAAAAGGCATTTTAACAGCCAATAAAGAGTGCCTCCTATCTGCCTTCTGGACTAATACTTAAACATGACGGAATGTGTTCATGAAGCATGCTAGACTGACAGGATTTTAATGTTGCCGTCTGAAATCATTTGAAATCACATTTGAAAGTGAAAAAAAAACATTAAGTACTTTTTAACTGATCAGCACTGCACTTGTAAAATCAGTTTGCATGGTTCGTAGCATGCGGTTATAGCACGGCTTGGTCCATATCCCAGACAAGTCAGCACGGCGCAAGATCTGTAACATTGTAATATATATAATATAATATAATAATGTTTCATCCCACTTTCAGTGTATTTGGCTTACCATATGCACGGCTGAACACCGGTTCTCTCGCTCTCAGTTATATTGCTTCTACCGGATGTTTATTGCTGTAAGTTAGATATGCAATGCAGAGGGACATATACGCGATGCCCTCTTCTGGAGACAGCTCATTTGCATTTAAAGCGATACACTCCAAAACAGCTCTTTTTTAGACACAATCCCAAAAATGACATTTTCCTGCTGTTATAATAAATTATCTGTTGGGAATTTTGGGCCTTCACAGACACATTCTGGGGACACCCAAGACCAATATTACATCTTGTAAAAAGGGGCGAAATAGGTGCCCTTTAATACCAGGTGTAAACAGAGCCAAAGGGACTATGGAGGTTGTCAGGAACATTAAACGTCATTAGATTTTCATGATGCACAAAAAACGTAAAAATCATAAACCCTTTTTGGTTACAGGGTTTATTTTAATTCAGAAACCAAAGGAAAAATCATGTTGATTTTTTTGGAGGAAACAAGGATGATGCTTGCTTCTGCGTTGGCCTGAAAACTCTTACACTGATTGATACACCAGGGTATGCAAAGAAGTTTACGACCCTTTGTTCCAAAGCAGTTTTGTCATCTTCTGAACAAAAATTAAGATGTTTTTTATGGAATCTGAGAGCTATCTGACTCTCCATAGACAGCAATGCAACTGAAGTGTTCCCTGGTCCAGAAACGTGGTAAATGCATCGGTAAAACAGTCCATGTGACATCAGTGGCTCAACTTCAGTTCGAACGAAGGTCTTACACTTTGGGAATGACATGAGGGTGAGTAATTAATAACATTGTTGTCATTTTGGGGTGAACTAACCCTTTAATAAATGTGACCCTCTCTGTGAAATCCAGGCTAAAGTCTCAAAATCTAATTATGAGATAACAAGCATCAAAGTTGGATTTCAACCATTAATTTAACTTTAATTTCAATCTTTGACATGACCTTACTCAGTCAATTGTAAAGGTATGAAAGTTACATTTTCACAGAATGTTCTTTACCTTTTGAAGGATGATATTATGTAGAAAACAGTAAATCACAAAAAAATCGACTTTAGCTGGGTTTTCACAGAAAGGGTCACAAATATACATTTTTTAAAAGATAAAGTCATTATTTTGTCTTCTGGGAACAAATAAACATCTTACATAACTTCTAAAAGTATGTTCTAAATGAAAAAAAAACTTTAAATAAAATAAGACATCCCTCTAGCACTTAACGTCTTCTCCAGCATCAGTCAGTGTTTCACCCTTTGTAATAGTCCTTCAGTTGTCTTCAGTTTGAAAAGACAAATCTCAAAATCATACAGTCACTTTTGGAAAGTGCAAATTTGCAGAAGATGATAAGAAGATTAAAACAGTCATGGATCATCCAGGTAATAACATACAGTATTAAGAATCAAGTGTATGAACAGGTTCATTTGTGTAAATTGTTTGCAAAATGATAATATGGAACATTATTTTCATGTTTTCTCTAATGTTCGCACAACACTCCCAATTATGATTTTTCCAACCTAGTTTTAACAACCCAGTCCCTTTTGTCCCCCCATTTACACAAATTAGGATTTAAAGATGAAAGAAAAGTTTTGGGTGAATTTCTTTAGTTTAGTTTTTTTTTTTTTGAAAGAATTGTAATACTTTTGAGGCCGCCTTGTAAGTTTGCCTCAGCCCCCTATTGGGCCCGGCCCCCTGCTTAACTATCACTGCGTTAACATCAGCACTAAACTGCATTTGATTTTGTGACTTTGCAATTGCATTCTACTCATCGGATGCATCAGCTTGCCGAGAAACTCCCCGCAGACAGATTAGACATTTAACAGTAATTATCTTCAAATGCGCTTGTCGAGGGCTGAATTATTTTTTATCGTTTAGCTTGGAAATGTTTTACTTCTGGTAGACCGTCACGACACATAGCAATAAAGCTACTAATTATGAACCCATCATTCAGGACGACAGCAATGCCATCATTACAATCATTCCAGAAACCTTTATCTCCCTTAAAAGTCCCACAAATTCAATGTCTTTGAAAACAGACCTGTTATTTTATTAATAAATCACTCATTTATTAATTTCCTACTGCTCTTGTGGGCTCAGTAGATCTACAAATTGTACAAAGAGGCAAGATAAATGGTGTCACATGTGAATTTTTTCAAAAGCATGCACATGTCATTAGTTGAACAGTCCCAGCTTAATTAGGTTATTGAACAAATGTGTGAATTATGCATTGCATATAACAAATTGTATTTTAATATACTGTGTATACAATTTATAAGTTTGTTCTGGTCTCTTAAACGATGTAAAATAGTCACTTCATCTCGTTTTAAACAATTATGAATTTCTTCTACTGTGAAGCACAAAATACAAAATAATTTATTTGATATATAGAGACTAAATGACAAAAAAATACCATAAAAGTGGTCCATACTCATGTTGCATGGAAACAATTGTCAGTAAACATTGAAATTATCTGTACTGTTGCATATAATAAACTACATAAGTTGATGCCGCAGTTTTCATTATTTGGTTGATGTTGTTGTCATTATACCAAGATAACTGATATTTTACTGCTCAGTGTTGCAAATATGATCAGAATCAAGTGTTTTCCAGACATCTGTTTACCCAAAAATGAAAATTGTCATAATTTAATAGCTCCAAACCTGTATGAGTTTATTTCTTCTATTGAACACAAAAGAAGATATTTTGAAGAATGTTGGTAACTAAACAGCTGACAGTAGCCATTGACTTTTAGTTAGTATTTTAGTATTTAGTTTTTTCTCCATGCTATGAAGTTAATGGCTATGTCAACTTTATAGACAGAATTTTCATCTTTTAGTGAACTATCCATTTGATATAACAGTGTACTACTGGCGTGAATTTATTTCCCACTATCTTTTTTCAGATTTGTTAATTTTTTTTGTATGTTAAATTTGATGCTCAGTCCTACATCAAGAGTTGATAGCAAAATTTTCATTTTTGATTTAACAAATCCTTTAAGGTGAAACTATGTGTTTGTTTTCATAAACAGCATCAGCTCCCATGTTCAGCACCAACCCTATACGGCTCATCGCAACCGTTGGAAAAGACGTGTCCCTGGAGTGCCGTCCACGTGCATCGCCCAAACCCAGAATCTCATGGAAGAAAAACGATAGGAGAGTCCAGCCCAGCCGAAGGTGAGTCTAAATCCCAGCTGAAGTGCAGTTAGCTCAGTGACTCTACATGTTTTGCATGAAAGTGTGATAATTATCAGGTTTCAGTATGAAGCAGTGGCAGTCCACTCCTAAGGGTCCGTGTTTTTAATTGATTCCAATAAACACGCATACATTTCCATGAATCTGTGTGCAGAGGGGCTTTAATCAATGTTCTTGTCCAATGATTACCGGTCTCACGCTGGGTTCGGCTCTGCTGAGGTGCGATGCGATGACAGGTTTGTTTACACTCTCAGAGCTATTAGGCAAGTTTGCTGTGCAGGGTTGCATTGTGATTGATGTCATGTAGATTTCTTATTTATTAGTTTGTTTGTTATTAGTGTGTGTGTGCACGCGCGCGTGTGTGTCTGCTGAGTAGAAAAAAATGGCACTTTTGTTCAGTGAGGATTCTTTAAATTAATCAAAAGTGTCAAATTAACTTGTTAAGCTGCACGAGGACGCCATCGCACTGAACGCTCTTTGTTTGCACATGTCATTGTTTACAAATAGATTAAATGAAACGGGACAAAATGTATCTTGACGAACTATATATCATCTGAAGGTTTACAAAATAAGGTTTACAATATAAATAAATACATGAAATATTTCAAATAAATTTAATTTTTACTTTTTATAAAAAGTTGGAAAAACTACTTTTACACTGATAATAAGAAGAAATGTCTCTTGAGCACCAATTCAATATTATAATTATTTCTGAAGGATGATTTGACACTGAAAACTGGTTTATTGGATGCCGAAAAATCAGCTTTTGCATCACATGAATAAATTGCATTTTAAAATGCATTACAATTGAAAATATTTATTTTAAATTATAATGATATTTCATCATAAATACTATTGAACTGATCAAATAAATACAACATTGGTGAGCAAACACATTAAACAAATACTAATCTCAAATATTTAAACGGTAATATATTTAAATATCCGAAGTCAATCTCACTACGTCTCAACAAGACAACACCAATTAAATATCCAAACTTGTGTTCATATGCAAAAACTAAATGCAGAACTATGTAAAATTAAAGTAGCACTGGCTAGAACAACAGTGGAGTATTCAGTTTAGTGGTCATTATAGGAAAATAATGAATATTTTCATGTTCAAGGCTACTTTTGACCAATCAGAATCAAGTGTTCCATAGAGCTACATAACAAGTGTGTGTAAGTAAGTTCATTAACAGTAACAGTACATTATTGGCATTCTTTTTCAAAATGTTTTATGTGTAGTTGTCCATTTTTATGTATTTATTTCTTTATTTGATAAGGTCACTGATACTCAGTCCAAAAAAAATGATTATTTCAGTCTTTTGTCCTTATTACAGACTAAGATGCTGTGGAAAGGATGATATTTTAAAACGTGGCACATTAGAATAGAATGCAGGTTAAATGTAACCCATTTGAGTCCGTTAATGTATGACATTCTGCTTCATTCATCTGTTAAGGTCTTGTACATGTAACCTCATTAGAATTCAAATATAGCTTGTTTGAGGCATAATACTGTGGAGCCTGTTAGCTGATAGCTCATCCGCTGTAGCCGTTCATTTATGCATAATCTTAAATCAGCATGAGGAAAATGAGTGCTAGCCCATGTACAAGCTCTTGATGGAGAAGACATGCCACTCATCATGAGTGACAGATCTGAAATTATCGGCCCCCGTCGAGCGCTGTAGGCTACAAGTCTGCAAAAGGACTGCTGTTTAATAACCGAGAGTCTTCACCACAGACACGTCTAGACGCACGGAGCTATTCATCTGAAATAATTCATATTATGAATATTATTCCCATGGTGTCATTGGTTGTTGTGATGGTTTATAAAATAAGCTAAATAGTATACTTGGACAATTTTATAAATGCAGCAAAAAACAAACACAGATTAACAATTTGTATTAGTATTAGCCGATGAGACGGCCTACAGAGAGGATTACCAAATGGTGTCAGGAGAACCACCTCTCATCAACATCGACAAGACCAAAGCTGGTGGTGGATACAGGAGACAAAGAGAACACACACCCATCACCATCAATGGAGCGGGTGAGCAGAAGTTTCTCGGCTCATTGATCTCACTTTGCTCACACAGTGTCTGAAGAAAAAAACGGCTGAAAGTTTGGAACGAGCCCAGAATCCTAATCCTTCTACCTGCACTGTGGAAATCTGACCGGTCATCACCGCCTGGTTTGCTCGACCTAACCTTGGTACACCAGGCGGTGTGCAAACTTATAAACCCGTCCCACATGTTCTCTCTGCTTCAGGGAGACTTCCGCAGCATCTCCTGTGGCTTTTTCCCTCAACACAAAATAAGACCCACCCTACACACATATTATGAAAAATGTCCCTGTCCAATAAAAAGCATATCATAATAGTTGCACATCTACCTGTTGCACAACCAATCTGTTGCACAACCAATCTGCTGTAAATTTTAATGTGCACCTTCACATTATTGGATAAAAATGGTACATACTGAAAGCAAATAAGTATGTAAACTATGACTGAGAATGTATTATTGCACACTGGTACAGTGTAAATATGTACTGCCATATGTATTTTTTGTTTTGTTTTGCTTTCCTGTCTGGAGCACGCTCGTAAGAATCACTCACCACACCATGCATAATGTGGTTGGTTACATTTTTATAATTGTATATTTGTGTTCTATTTTCTCTGCTGTTCATGACACAGTCAGAACAGACCTGCGTCTTACCAGTATATACAGTACTGATAAACTCTCTCTCTTTGCACATTTTTAAGTGTCATCATCCTGTGAATTCACACCTTGTTTTTGAACGCTGTGTGCCACTGGCACCGATCGTGATCTAATTTACTCCTGCCAAGTCTGTGATGAAACCTGAAACACTTATGAAGCATGTGTCTCTGAAAAGATTTTTAGTACTTTAACAAATTCCTATTACACTTTCCCCAGGTTCTCTTTTCTAAAGGAAATGTCCAAAGTCAATGCTGACATTTGCATTGCATAATTTTGCACTAATTTGCAACCTTTACATGATCACCTATTTTCCTAATAAGATGCAAATTCACAAATGATCTTGACTCAATAAAAGCCTACTGTATCATATTTGAGATGCAAATTTCTAAAGCCTCTAAATGATCAAAACTTTGCTGAAAAAATAAACTATTGTAAACAATCTTTTGCATGCATTCTGTTGACTGATTGATAGTTTATATTGTATGTTATATTTATATTATTATGTTTATATTATATTAGTAATACGCCTTTTAGTATAGCTATACAAATATGTCCCGTACAGGTCAGGATGCATGTGTTTGTTTGCTGTGTCTAAAGTAAACATGATAATTATATTTCAAGATGAACACTTACCGAACTGAAGCAATTTAGGTTTACTTGAGTATCCATATATCATGTAATAGAAAATGTGAATGCTTATATGTTCATCTTTGAATCATCATTGTATTGCATTGCATTATATGTTTTCCCTGCCACAATAAAAACTACAGAGGTCTGACTCTGAACATAAAACTAAGAATTTAAATGTCATTACTAAGACATATTACTGGGAGATATAGAGTGACAAGTGATATTTAAATGCATTTTATGTAAGTGCTATACTGTTATAAAGACCTCACTGATTTACATTACAAGCTATCAGAATTTCATCTTACTTTTTGGCCATAAAAATATCAAGAACTGCACCACATTGCATATTTTTGCTCAGTTTGGGCCTCTGAGGGGTGTGAGTTTTCTCTCTCTCTTGAAGTTTTTGCTCCATATTCTCTTCTTATATCATACTATTTGAGACATAAAAGCTGGATGCATCACATATGATACGTAACAATCACATATGAAAACCTTTGGTGATTTGATTTTGTCTAAAGGTTCAACAAACTGGTTCAACACATTTAATTTAATTTAAACTAGATTAAAATATAAAGTAAAATACATATAAAAGTAATTTTCAGACAATTATTTCATATGTCAGGCTTTACAGGGTCAAGCTATTTTAATGCCGTTTATTTAGCAAATTATTCATTCTGCATTTAACAACAGTGAAACAGTTATATACACCCTCACTTCATATTAAAAATGATGCCATACACACATACAAATACATTTGAACACACCTTGACTAACAGGTTCTGGAGACCCCGAGTCCCCAATTCACCACATATTTATCACAGGCCATGCAAGGTTGCAAGTGGACGCTGCACAATTATTTATGAGTTTTTCTGCTGACAGTGGTGCCGTTGCAAAGCAGGCAATTTATTCTGAGAAATAGCCACTGGGATTTGTGCTCTTTTCAAATTGTCCTGCAAAATGGCTTCGCCAGCCCAACAGCCCCAGACAAGTCATAAGGCACAACCTCACACGCGTACAGGCCTCGGCTCAGACCGCAGAGCGACGCTAAAAATGTCCACACGTAGCACAAAGCCGGCTCTCACCTTGACACCCTTCCTCACTTCCTGCTGCTTATCAAGCCGTAGTTCCATTCTCTCAAATCTAGTAATTCACAAGTAATGGTGTAACCAACATTCAGATGCTATTTGCCCTTGCAGCGGCCACATGCCACAGTTAAAGATACAGTTGAGTCAGAACAAAATGTTCTTGAGGTCAGCCGCACGGTTCGTCAGATGGTGCGTATGTGGAATCCTTCATAAAGTGGTGCAGATCACATCTGAAATGATGTTGTCTGGCGCGTGATAGATGTTTGCTTGTACACGGTGACTACTGATAGATGAGAGAAGTGAACAGCCCAAGAATTCTCCGTTCTTCAGGTAACAAGGTGATGAATGGACTTTGAGCTTGCGTGATCTGATATATTGTGTGGCAAATTTGTCTGAGTCGTGCAATTTATTGTATTTTCTATTTTGTGACATGCAAGGGCAGATTTATTTATTTATTTTTCCCCCTTTTTGTTGTTTTAGTGCTGCAATATCTTTTATAATAGTTGCGAAGGACGTTTTACAGAGAGGCTGTGTAAAGTATATCTGATTATTGGGCCAATGACATGGTCTAGGGTTTTTATATAAATCAATCGATTTATTCAGAAATACACATTTAAAAAATACAATGAACAAATACTTTGTTGAATAGACCTCTTGTTAGATAAAAATGTATTTTGATTAAATGAAAAAATGAAGGAAAAGCTTAAATAAAAGGACAATCCTCTTAAAAATGAGCATTAATTTGCTTGGAATAATTATAGTTTAGAAAAAATATATGTAATTAGGTGGTTTTATTGTTTGTTTTTTTATATTTTATTTTTATTTTTTAAATAATGGAAAAACTTTTTGTTCTGTTACAGTAATTGTCTAAGTTAACAATAATTAAGGAATACATTTTGGTTTGTATTTTGTCCCCCCCTGCTGGCTGCTCTTATAATAACATTGTCGTTATCATGTGACTGATCAGATGACTAACAAGGAAATTAGTGCCTGCCATCCTGCTATTCTATTCTCGAGTCAGGAAGCAGTGAATCAGTATCCTTCTGCATTCATCCTTGGCCTTTGGTAGCTTCGTCTGTATGTTTTATTGTTATTGTTCATATTACCTTCAATTGTATTTGATTATTTGAAGTTTTTGTAATTTGCGTTATTTGCGTAATTTGCGTTATTAACTTGCTGTTGAAGTATATACAGGACGTATATGGAGAACAGTATAGTAAAACGACGGCTCTGTCGGGCAGGACATCGCAGTTCAAGCTGATTGAACACAGCATCAAGCAAGTAATCTTCAGTTCTTCAAATCATGTCGAAGAAAAGCTCATCAACGTGGAAGACCAGGTCTCGTGTCTCCACACAACATTCAGGTCATTCTTCAGCAAGTTCTACAGCTGCATTAGCACGTGCAGAAGCAGAGGCTGCAAAAGCACGTCTATCATTTGCTGAAAAAGAAATGAAAATGAAAATGGAAAAGGCACATTTAGAAGCCTCTATGGACATGTTAAAGCAAGAGAAAGAAACAGCTGCAGCTGTTGCAAAGGCTGATGCACTCGAAGCTGCTGTTGATCACCACAGTGAAAGATTAAGTTGTAAACTTTTGCAAGTTCGTACATCAGTAGATTCAACACAGCGCACTAAAGATTATGTCATGCAGCAAGCTAAGATAAATAGCCCACATCCATCAGTGCCTGGTGTAGAGCCATTTTCTGAAGAAGTTCATGAACAACCACTCAAAACACCAGCACTTCATCCAGAGGGCAACACTTCTGTAGGGTTCGCATCCGCTGCTGCGTACGTTCATAATAACTCCAATATGAATGACTTTGTGCGTTACTTGGCTCGCTGTGAATTGATCTCTACAGGGCTGCTGAAATTCAATGATAAACCAGAAAGTTACAGAGCCTGGCGATGTTCATTCAAGAATGCTATCAGAGATTTAGACTTGACATTTAGCGAAGAAATTGACCTTCTTGTCAAGTGGCTTGGAAAGGAGTCGGCTGAACATGTCAGTCGGATCCGAACTGTGAATACGAATAACCCAGAGAGAGGTTTGAAAATGATTTGGGCCAGGTTAGAGGAATTCTACGGCTCACCCGAGGTGATAGAGAATTCACTGTTCAGACGCCTTGAGAGTTTTCCCAAACTAACAAACAGAGATTATGCAAACCTAAGAGAGTTAAGTGATTTACTCATGGAGCTGCAGTCAGCTAAGGCTGATGGAGACTTGCCTGGACTTGCGGTACTTGACACTGCTCGCGGAGTAAATCCTGTGGTTGAAAAACTTCAACAGATGTTTTATTGTTTTCTCGTTAAAAAGGAAGACAGGAACTTTCTGAGATTTTTATGGTTCCGAGACAATGACCCCAGCAAAGACATTGTGGAGTACCGTATGAAGGTACATGTCTTTGGGAATAGTCCATCGCCCGCTGTAGCCATCTATGGTCTCAGAAAAGCTGTCTATTTGGAAGGACAAGAGCAGGATGCTGAAGTGCAACAGTTTGTGGAACGTGATTTCTACGTAGATGATGGGTTAAAGTCCCTTACCACAGTAGAAGCAGCAGTGAGTCTACTGAAGCGGACACAAAGCATTATTGCTAGATCAAATGTGAGGTTGCACAAGATTGCCTCAAACAAGAGAGAGGTCATGAAGGCCTTCCCATCACAAGATTATGCAAGCGATCTAAAAGATCTTGATCTTGAAACAGATAACCTTACCATACAACGCAGTCTTGGACTAAACTGGGACCTCAAAACAGACCATTTCGTTTTTCAAGTACCTGATGCAGTGAAGCCCTTTACACGCAGAGGAGTCTTGTCGACCATCAATGGTCTGTTCGACCCTTTGGGGTTTGCGGCCCCAGTAACCATCCAAGGCAAATTTATTTTGCGAGATGTAAGCTTGGGGAACATTGATTGGGACTCTCCACTGCCCCAGAACATGGAAGAGGCATGGGACGCATGGCGCAACTCCCTGCAAGAGCTAAGACACCTTCAGATACCTAGAACTTACTCCGAACAGTCACCCTCAGAAGCTGCATGCAGAGAGTTGTGTGTGTTTTCAGACACGTCCACCAAAGCTATTGCGGCAGTTGCTTATCTCAAGCTCTCCTATGGAGAGAGAGACAATCGTGTAAGCTTTGTGATGGGTAAAGTGAAACTCGCTCCATTTCCTGAACATACCATACCAAGGTTAGAACTGTGCGCTGCAGTCTAGGCAGTGGAATTATCTGATCTCATCTCATCGGAGATTGACATGGATCTTGACACCATCACTTTCTACACTGACAGCAAGGTGGTATTAGGATACATTCATAATCAGACTAGACGCTTTTATGTCTATGTCAACAACCGAGTCTTAAGGATAAGAAGATCCAGTCAGCCTGAACAGTGGTATTATATACGCTCAGACCAAAATCCAGCGGATATAGCCACAAGGTCCATTTCCGCAGCATGCCTTGTAAACAGCCCATGGCTTTTGGGCCCCAGGTTCCTTGTAGACTCTCCTAGCCCTCCTGGGAAGGAAACTTTCAAGCTCATAAATCCTGCACTTGATGCAGATGTACGACCCGAAATGACCAATATGAGCACTACAACTGTGAGCAAGAAGCTGGGATCACAACGTTTTTCCAGGTTCTCTAATTGGCAATCACTTATCCGTTCAATCGGACGCCTCATTCACATTGCTAATGTTTTCCATAAACCAGCAACTGATGAATCTGCATGCCTCAGAAGTTGGCATTATTGTCCAACAGCATGCTCAGCAGAAAACTTCTCAAAGGCTAAAATTGTCATTCTTCATGCCGTCCAGGAAGAAACCTATGCAACAGAAATTGCATGCATCAAGAGTGGGAAAAATCTTTCTAAAAGTAGTCCATTAACCCTTTAAGATTCCTGTAAAATTTGCCTAAAACGCCTAAAAAAGGCATACCCAAAGTAAATTGCATGCTGTTCTTGGGCCATTTGGATGATATGCATGGTGTTGGTCTCCTTTGAAAGGTGACACTCTGAGGTGTGTTTCTCAATCTCAGAATCACTGTAAGTCTTACTGATATTGAGTAATAGCACTTTGAACACACAAAAAAAAGAAAAAATGTATTCCACCTGCATTTCTTTTGTAAATAGAAGCTTGCAGATGACTATAGCTGGGAGGTATGAACTGGAAAATACATTGGGATCACAGAATGAAGCCTTACCAAGCCAAATTTACCATTTGATAAACAATATATTAGAAAATTTGTGTTTTACACATGTTTATCTAATTTTATGTCTAGACGCTTCCAAAAAATTACACTTGGGAGACTCCAAACGACCCTTTGTAACCAACGACACATACAATGCAGTAATTCTTGAATGCTTTAATGTACAGTCATCATTTTGGGCTCTAATGAAAGGTTACACTAAGAGCTATTCAATTTCCCATCCAGATTCACTGTCAATAATTGCTGACACATAGTAACTGAAGCATAAACACATTATAGTGACATTTATTTATAGAATCCAAAATGTGGATTTAAAAGTTTAAAAGTTAACACTTTTAAAATTACATGTATATTTATAATTTATAATCTAAATACATTTTTTTTCCTATATTTCTATTTCTGTACACAGTACAATATTTAATTTGTGGGTTTTTTTCTTATATTGGTGTTATATTGCATCCCTACTGTGTTATTCCTATGTATGTCTGTACTATCATGCATGTCTGCATTATGTCAACAAAAAGTGGTCTGATAAAGACACAGATTGTATATGCTGTGTTTATTGTATCTTAAAATGGTTTACATAGTTGAAATCACAAGAATCTCAGCTTTCCGTGGATATATGACATGAAATTTGTATTATTTTTTTTGACGACTTTACCGTGTCACCACTAGGCGTCACGCCGGCGGTACGCTGGATTCTTAAAGGGTTAATCACACTGAATCCATTCATTGACAACCAAGGCCTTTTGAGAGTTGGAGGTCGCATTTCAGCAGCGAATCTGGATCAGGAAGAAAATAATCCTTTAATCGTTCCTGGCAAGCACCATGTTGGAGCCTTATTGGTAAGGCATTATCATCAACAAATCCAACATCAAGGACGTTTACTCACCGAAGGAGCTATCCGGGCAGCCGGTTTCTGGATCATTGGAGGCAAAAGGCTTGTGAACAATATCCTATATCATTGTGTACCTTGTCGAAAACTTCGTGGCCACCTCCAAACTCAGAAGATGGCTTCTCTTCCATCAGACCGGATGTGTACAGATCCTCCTTTCACCAACATAGGCCTAGACGTATTTGGCCCATGGTCCATCTATGCACGTCGGACAAGAGGAGGTCTTGCACACGACAAAAGATGGGCGGTAATCTTCACTTGTCTCAGCGTCAGGGCAGTCCACATTGAAGTAATTGAGTCGTTGGACACCTCCAGTTTTATCAATGCCCTCAGGCGCTTCCTTGCTTTCCGAGGTCCAATAAAACAAATTCGTTCAGATTGTGGGACGAATTTCATCGGTGCGTGTAAGGAGCTTCAGATCCCATCGAACATCGATGATAAAAGTGTTCAAAAATACTTAGCAGAACATGGTTGCTCATGGATATTCAATCCCCCTCATGCCTCCCACATGGGTGGCTCCTGGGAAAGAATGATAGGGATGGCAAGGAAGATACTAGATTCCATGTTCCTTCAGTTGGGACACATGAAATTAACTCATGAAGTGCTCACTACTTTCATGGCTGAAGTAACTGCCATCATCAATGCTAGACCGCTGGTGCCGGTGTCTACTGAGCCAAGTGACCCGTTTCTTCTTACACCTTCCATTCTCCTCACACCGAAAGTGTGCACACATATCGCTCCTGTTGGTGACTTTGGAATCGAAGATCTTTTTCAACGTCAATGGAGACAAGTCCAACATCTAGCGAACACATTCTGGGACAGATGGAGGAAACAGTATCTGTGTTTACTGCAGACACGCAGGAAATGGCAATCGGAACATCCCAACGTTGAACCATGTAGTATTGTGCTCCTTAAAGATAGCCAAACCAAAAGAAATGAATGGCCATTGGGAATCATTACACAGGTTTTTCCAAGCAAAGACGGAAAAGTGCGCAAGGTGGAAATAAGGATTCCTAAACGAGATGGCATCAAGCTCTTCCTTAGGCCAGTAACCGAGATTGTCGTACTCCTTTCTCATGAATCCAAGCAAAAGTAACATGTCAAAAAGCAGTTATTTTAGTGGAGTGTTCTGTTACAGTAATTGTCTAAGTTAACAATAATTAAGGAATACATTTTGGTTTGTATTTTGTCCCCCCCCTGCTGGCTGCTCTTAGAATAACATTGTCATTATCATGTGACTGATCAGATGACTAACAAGGAAATTAGTGCCTGCCATCCTGCTATTCTATTCTCGAGTCAGGAAGCAGTGAATCAGTATCCTTCTGCATTCATCCTTGGCCTTTGGTAGCTTCGTCGGTATGTTTTATTGTTATTGTTCATATTACCTTCAATTGTATTTGATTATTTGAAGTTTTTGTAATTTGCGTTATTTGAGTGCATCTTAGATGTATTTTCTCATCGGACCATATGAGAGCCATTGATACTTTTATCATTGTCTTTTGGCTGACAATGTATTTTTGTGTTATTTGATAAGCAGGAAAGTTATATCTAGATAACACAATATTTGTAAGAAGTATTCCTTTATGTACACACTGTGAATGTCAATTCATATTGTTTATCGTTTTCTTCTTATTTCATAGTTTTACACTACCCTTATTAAAGTATGCAAAAAGGACATTCCGTGTCTGTGACGTTGATGAGGGGGAGTTTAACTTGCTGTTGGAATATATACAGGACGTATATGGAGAACAGTATACTTTTGACTGACTCAGGATCGTTGTGCAATCAATGTGAAGAAACATGCATAATAATAATAATAACAATACAATTAGAAAAGCCCTTAATTTATAAATGAATAAAAAAGGCTTTTTACCTTAAAATATATTTGTAAAATTATAATGATACTTACTTAAGATGTAAGGAAAATATTTATTCTTACACTACATGACATTATTGAAAAATTTGAAAGACAAAATAAAACTATATAAAAACATTGTTCTAAATTGTACCAGATTAGGGTTCTTTGGCTAGTAACAATAGCAGAATATTTTTGTTTTGTTCTGTTTTGTTTGTTGCTTTAGTTTTTTGACTGTTTATTTTTGTTAAATAATGTGTGTGTGTGTGTGTGTGTGTGTGTGTGTGTGTGTGTGTGTGTGTGTGTGTGTGTGTGTGTGTGTGTGTGTGTGTGTGTGTGTGTGTGTGTGTGTGTGTGTGTGTGTGTGTGTGTGTGTGTGTGTGTGTGTGTGTGTGTGTGTGTGTGTGTGTGTGTGTGTGTGTGTGTGTGTGTGTGTGCGTGTAAAACCCTTTTTATATGGTTAAATAATGAGGCATGCTTTGAAAATGCTACATAGAATATTAATGGTGACCCTTTTTACTGTGCATTATGCATGTCTTATAACAAAGATAAAAATGGAAATGCAATAAAATCAAATGAATGTAGTAGTGAAAACACATTATGTTTGTGTTTTGGTGTAATCGAAGCACAGTTTTTCTCCTCAGATGATGAGGTTGTGGGGTCAGACTGCATCTGTCTGGGTCACAGTGTGTCTTTTTCATTTGTTTAAGTAAAAGCGATTATGTTTATGAAGTCCAAACGTTGCTTTTGTGAATAAACAGTATGTGAGCCATTCACAATGATAAAAGGTAAAAGTGCTAAGTCATGGGATAGCTTTAATGTTTTCGTGACTGGGCATGTTTATTCATAAGCCCAAGTAATGATTGAAAACTCTAACAATATGGATCATCAATAATTCAATATCTCTGTCACATAATTGCTTAGTGGAGAAGAGGAAAGAAAAATCCTCAGCTGAACAGAGCTGGTCGCAGATGCTCTGTTAAAAAATAGAAACACACAGTATGGCAGTCCATACTTTGGAATAAAAAAACATAAACTCTAAAACAAAGGTTTCTAAATATGTTTGAAGAACCCTTAAAGAGCCATCATTCTTATAATTGTTACCAGATTGGTGTGCCAAGTCAGATATTTTCTGCTTCCTGTAGTGACGCTCACAGTGTTTGGTAAATTATCACAGATTAAATAGATTAGAAGCAATATTGGTCAAAGAAAATTGGTCAAGCCAAGCTCATTGTTAATGTTTCTGTTTTGTTTCATGTATTGGGTTTAATTCACAGTTTATGTTTTGTGGATTATCACTATTAAATAAAACTGCACCTGGGCTCTCTACATCATCTTCCTCGTATTTTTAACGTCAGTTACATTACACAGGCCAGGTGGTTGCTTTCTGGCCAAAGTCAAAAAAGTGCACCCCAAAATGTTCTTATGTTCTAGTGCTTCGATATGGCATGTGTTCCTCCTTCAGTGTTATTGTAGGAGATTTTGTCCCTCCTGTTTTATCATCCACCAGATTGAAATAAGTCAGGCCGCTTATAAAAGTAATATCACACCCCTGCTCAACAAGCCACACGGTTTGATGCATCATTCGTTTCTTTGGCACAAACAGTGCCGGATGAGTTATTCGCTGAAGTGTAGAGTCTGTTCAAATCCCAAACCTTAAGAAAAAACTGTAGTGAAGCGTGCCTTAGGAAGCTCCAAAGTAATCAGATTTAGAATAATCAGATCAGCGCTACCAACGTTATGAAAAGATATATAATGAAATGGTGCATGAGCTACAGTTTAACGTAGAAGATCCAAGAGAGAATCGCATCGCTTGTTTCGGCACACTACATTGTCGAATGATAAAGGAGCCGCTCTTTTCCCACTTCAACTGAGTAGTTAAAATGGATTTTCAGTCAGATGATCGTTGAAATTAATTTTACAGACGCATTTGACTGGACACGGGTGACTTTAGTGAAAGGATTTTCTGACATTAGCTGTATCCAAGGAAGACGTCTCTAGATGAAGAGAAGCTCAATCTTGAGAGGAGCAGGGGTGGGATCGAAGCTGCCCTGCGTTTATCTGACATTGACAGCTGTGTGGAGTTAATGAAGGTTCGTAATTAACATGGATTTCCGCTAATGTTCAAGGGTTTTGTATTCCAAATTAAAAGTATTAATCCATTAGTTCGAAATTATGGGCAGCCATTCTCAAAACCCCGGTCAATCCTTCACTAGCATCACCAAAGAAGCCCTAGTCAGGGAAATGGAAAATCGGTCCATTGTAAACAAGCCTGTGATTATGTTCCATGGTGTTTATCCAGCCGTTCCTGTACAGCGTGTGAATGTTTCGCACTCACTGCGTTTTCAAAGATGTTTCTCTGGAGTGAGTTATTTGCATCAAGTGGCCTAAAATATATTTTAGGTGGCTCTAAGGGGACGTTTCATTTTTACTACCTTCGTCACGAAGGCTCATTTGCATATTACTTATACCCACCGGTCTCTGCCGCTCGTCCTTTCTGGCTCTGCGTCCTTGTCGAATGTGGGTTCTCACTTTCTCCTACTTGAAGGAACGTCTCTTAGTTGATTTCTCCTTATGAATTTTCCATGTACGGGTTTCACTTTGTCACGCCTCTGTGAGTTTCTGCCTGCCAATTCTCATCAGCGTCTGCTGGATCAGGGCGCTTAATGCTGTAAATATGAAAGCCAAACATTATGAGACAAATTAATGGGGAAGATATTAGACTGACGGCTGCCTTTCGTCAAGACTGTTAGTTTCAGGTAGAAATTTAATTTTAATAAAATTATTGCTATGTAAATATTCATTTTCACACCTCTGCTAATCAAAGCAGGGGGGGAAATACTGGAATATACACCCATATCTGATGGTTGCCTTGGCCAGTGTTTTAGTATCATTGATATGCTATTTTTTTTTTATATTTTCCATCATTTGAATATTTGTTAAGTGTCAGTCCTCTGTCATGTGTGTCCATATATGGTTTGTTTCCTGTCCTTGTTTCATGTCATTATTAGTTAAGTATGTTCCAGCTGTGTTTGTCTCGTTATGTGATGATTTACCTGTGTATATGAGTCCTGTCTTTTGAGTTTGATGTCGTCTGGTCTACTTGTTATTCCCGGTGTATCCTGTCTGTGAGTCCTGCCTTGTCCTGTCATGTCCTGCCTTGATGTCCTTATTAAATATCATTATTTGAGTTTACTCCTCGTCTGCATGTTCCTGTTCCTCCCTCGTGTGTGCACCGTGACATTAAGGTTGTATTCATTATATATATATATATATATGTATTAGTAATTGTAGTACTTCAAGTTATATGCAATACAATTATTTATTAGAATAGGACAATATTTGGCTGAGATACAAGTATTTGAAAATATGGAATATGAGGGTGCAAAAAATCTAAATATTGAGAAAATTGCCTTTAAAATTGTCCAAATGAAGTCCTTAGCAATGCATTTTACTAATCAAAAAATAAGTTTTTATATATATACTGTAAGAAATTGACAAAATATCTTCATGGAACATGAACTTTAATAATATCCTAATGATTTTTGGCATTACTGACCCATACAATGTATTGTTGGCTATTGCTACAAATATACCCGTGCTACTTATGACTGGTTTTGTGGCCCAGGGTCACAAATGTTGATTGTTAACAGAGAAAAAGGAACTACAAATGGTGTTAAGTAGATCTGAAAAGGTTTACAAAATTATTTAAAGTTGGTAAGCAACTATCCTATTTGATTACTCAAAATTAATTGAGAATTGAAAGTGGACTGAAACCAATCTTGACTAAACTGGACCAAAAATAAGACGTGAGTCCACATATACAGCATGCATGCATTGATTTTTTCATCTACTTAAAGAGGTCTGAGTTTGATATAACAACTTTTTAGTGCATTCACTTTGTGCCACTTCAAGCGATGGCTTTTTAAGAGCTATAAGACAACCGAGAGCCTGTTGCTCATATGCTCGAGTTCACAGGTCCCTTTAGAGCGAGAGTCATAGTCATTTTTTATCTCTCCATTGTATTTTCCTGGGCCTCAGACAAGAAATGACTTCTGTCTTTGTCTGAAGATAATTCATTATATGAGGGCAGCACAGAGGTGCTCTCTGAAACTGCTCTCAGAACAGTGAATGATAAGATAAAAGCGAGACTCTAGTTATCTCTGTTAAATTCAATTTGCCTTCCTGCTCTCTCTTGGTTTCAGAAAGAATTAAATGTCATTAGGAGTATATCTCATCTTGACTTCCACTCAAATTAACAGTCTTCCGATTAAGGCCATTTGACGTGCCATATTCTTGGGTGAGCATATTAATCATCAGAGCATTCTGTCCTTACCAACACCAGCTATTTCACTTTAAGACCCGCTTGTGACTTAAGCATAAGCTAAATTATATAAATGGATATTATCCGTACTCTTACATCTTCTAACTGTTATAATTACCAGCCCTTTCATTGCTTTGAACAGTTAATTGGCTAATGTCTTTTGATAGCCATCATTGTTCTAATCCTCACCAAAAGATACTATCAGTCAATTAACATGTTAAATGAGTCTATTGACAATATTATCTTTAAATCTAGATGTTAAAATAGCAATGAAGGACAAGACTTGTTCAAAGAGTGCAAGTAGGACGATGATTCTGCAGTTCATTCCGAGATCAAGCTCTGACATTTTGAATGCTTTTCAAAAACCTGAGTCTTTTAAATATTTGTTTAAAAAATACACAAACCCATTTTCATGTCTGTGTTTGTCCTTATGATATATTTATAATTACTCAGTACTTCAGAACACTAAATATAAAGGTCCCCTTTTTTGTCTTATTAGGTGACCTTAACTACTAAGTACTTAAATCAAAAAATAACTGCAATGTACATATTGTGTTCATATTGTATTGCAAAACACTTTTCCTGCTACTGAGGTGGGATATGGGTAAGGTTAGGTGGTGTGGGTAAGTTTAAGGGTGGGTTAAGGACGATGTAAGGAGAGTGAAAACAGTGTAATTATAAATGTAATACATTAAATTAATTACAGATGTAATTACATGCAGAATTTTTTTTTAAATACAAGTACAATGTAAAATGGTGACACTTTATTTGAAGGTGTCATAATACAGAGCAATTACCTAATTAAGTACTTAGTAGTAGCCCTTGTACTTACATGAATCAAAATGTACTTAGCATGTAACTAAGTTATGGAACAGTCTGTACTTACAGTTTGTAATTATGTACATGTAATAGGCAGCTACTGTTACACCTGACCAAGTCTGTTGGACAGCTACTTGTACTCTTAAATACAATATTGACACACTTTATTTTAAGTAGCTTATGCTTGTGTAATATTCTTTAATTATAATGTAATTAGAAATGCATTACATGTATTTTATCTGTGTACTGGTGTGTTAAATCAAACTAAGGTGCAGCTGGATAAGATGTACAGTATAGATACACATGAAGTACACTTAAGTACAATCTTGATACACTTTATTTTAAGTAGCTTATGCCTGTGTGCTTACATTTATAATTACATGGTTTAAGTCTGCAACACATATGTAGCAATCTGTTGGTTACATAAGTAGCTGTGTAACAGACTCGGTCTGTTACATATGTGTAACAGTAGCTGCCTATTACATGTACATAATTACAAACTGTAATTACAGGCTGTTCCGTAACTTAGTTACATGGTAAGTACAAGGGCTACTACTAAGTACTTAATTATGTAATTACTCTGTATTATGACACCTTCAAATAAATTGTTACCTGTAAAATAGTGAAGGCCAACTAATATAAAGGAAAACCCAAAAAGGAATTTTTTACTTCTTGACTGGTGCACACTTTTAAACTTTTTAATCAAATAATATTTTTCTTATTTTTTTATTATGAATATATTGTACAACATGGTACTGAATGGCTATCATATTTACTACCAAGGTGTTAAAATGTGGTAATACTTTGGTAATTTCTGTATATTTAATTAGTTATTTAGACATGAATGTTACATTTTATAATTACAGGTACATAGATTTTGTGCTCATTATTTTTACTTTGGGCTAATTAGTTTATTTCACCTTCTGAAGAAGTAGAGAAATATTTTATGTGCCAGATGAATTAAATCCTCCATTTTTAACAGGATCATGCTGCTTCGGAATAACACCCTCCGCATCATTAACTCCAGCCGCTCGGATGAGGGAAGCTACGTGTGCCGTGCGGAAAACCAGTTCGGTTCAGCGGAGTTGACGACCGTGCTTCTGGTGAAAGGTAAGAGACCCTCATCAACCTCCAGCCCCCATCCTATCGGTCCCATCCCGTGGTTAACCACACTAGAGCAAACAGAGCACCGCCTGACTGAGCCGGATGGAAGAAGAGTTCATTGCGGCTTATCAGGCGTGAAGATGTTTGTTTTGCCCGCTCAAGAATCTGCTCACACGAGTATACTGTCTCCTAGGACAGCTATTGTTGAGGAGGTTGTTCCTTACCAAGAAAACAGATAATAACTAGGAGGCCTGGGACAGATTGATGATTTTATCAATGTTACTGTATGTGAGTATTTGTTGAAAGGAGCCCTTGAGACACAAAATATATGTTAAGTGAAAAATCGCTATTTTAGTCTGAGGCGCTGTTTACATCTTATATTAAGATGCGTTTTGGCACAAAATATTAATGTTGGAATTGATTGTCTTGTGCGCTAGCTAAAAAAAACACATAATAATGCTCACATATTAGATTAGTGGGCAGCTATTTGAACACATTCATCCATTTGAGCGTTTGCAAATGTTATCCAGTCAAAGGAATTTTCTACTACCTGGTCAAGCTCAATGTTTTACAACCTATTTGAACCTATAATGTCCTTCTTTTGTGATTCTATTGTCGAAAATGTATCTTAATGCCAGAAAATTAATGCCAGAAAACTATGTGAAAGTTATAATGTACGGTCACATTAGTGAAATCTCTGCAAAATTGTGAAGGATAAAAAGCTCCATAGTCAATAGTGTCTGTAATCAAGTCACTTTCAAACCAAGCAGCTTTTTGTTGTTTGCACAGCGGATATTACAAGCGAAGGGAAACTTTTAGGTCTGAACACTACATTTTTAGATATTTTATACAAATATGAATTAGAAATGCAAAATAACCATAATTGTTTTTGGTAATAATTGGTTGTTAGTTAACATTAAAATAACATAAAGAGGAAATGTGACAGGAATGTAACATACTAGTGAGGTATAATTTTTGTTTTATATATCATTTAAAAAATAGCATGTACTGCACAGCTGAATGCAATAATCTTATGTAATGTCAAACATTTCCTAGTGAAAATGTAGAATTGGATTGGATTTTGGATGTTAGGTGATGAAATTATTGGTGAAGATTGCCCTTCGTTGCATCAGTAGGAAAGAAAACTTCAGAGGCAGATAAACTTTTCATTTTATTTTATTTATTTATTTATACTTTAAAAAAAATATATATTTATATTTTTCCCGGTAGCTCTTTACAATAAGGTCCTCTTAGTTATTGTTAGTTAATGCATTAAATAACATTTACTAATAATGATACATTTATTTGTTATGGTATTTATAAATCTTTCTTAATGTTAGATAATACAACTGTTCATTGCTCAGGTACATTAAATAACAAATACAACTTATGGTTTTAATTACTAAAAAGTATTAGCAAATGTTGAAATTAACAAATTAGTCTCTCTCTTCTTAGAATAATGCTTACTTAATGACACTAAATATCAATAAATATGATCAGTTTTGAATTCCATTGTCTTTAACTCTTCTAATTTTTGCTCTTTGATTCAAGATTCATAATTTTTAATTTGTCACATACACAATTAAACAGAATATAACCAGCAGTGAAATGTAAGTGCGTGACAGTGACATTAACAGTCATAAGAAAATGACAGTGCATAAGGACATCAGATGTCATTCATAAAACACAAGCTGTAAATAAAACAATACAATTATATTGTTTTAATAAATAATACAATACATTTTAATAAAGCAATTTATGTTGGAACAATTTAGCAAGCTGACCAGCTGTTGCATATGTTCTGTTTGTCAAGGTCTGCTATATACTACAGGATAAATTTGATCTTAGAAACCATTTTCCCTTTTCCCCGTCAAAATGACAAATGGACAATTCTGAATTTTACTGTAGTTTAATAATTCATTTGTTTTCCAAATAGTAACTGTATTCAGAGTTTCTGACATGGCTGGAGATGAATGAATAATGTTCATGTTTCAGAGCCCATGCAGGTGGAGTTGAGCCCCATCCGGGTGGAGGTGACAGTGGGAGAGAGTGTGGTGCTCAGCTGTAAAGTCACTCATGACCCCTCGCTGGACGTGTCCTTCCTCTGGCTGCTCAACAAGCAACCGCTCAACACCCAGCAGGAGGGCGGTCACTTTGAGTACATTCAAACAGTAAGCGGCTTCACCACAGATGTGCTTCTGTGTACTTGTGCTGATGCTGTAGGTGACGTATACTGGAGCTAATGAATTGTGCGTCTGTTTGGTGGTCATCTGGTTGGCACTTGGTGTTTTATGGATAGTAATGTCAATTGCACTATGGTATTTTTAAAGAATATGCAATATATCAGTGATAAATCATTTATTGGTGGTACATCGATATCAGTCAGTATTAATATTTTATATATTTAGAATATTTTGCATAGGTATAGAACAGTATAGGGGATTTTTTATTTTTTTTTATTATATATATATATATATATATATATATACACTCACTGGCCACTTTATTAGGTACACCTTGCTATTACCGGGTTGGACCCCCTTTTGCCTTCAGAACTGCCTTAATTCTTCGTGGCATAGATTCAACAAGGTGTTGGAAACATTCCTCAGAGATTTAGGTCCATATTGACATGATAGTATCACACAGTTGCTGCAGATTTGTCGGCTGCACATCCATGATGTGAATCTCCCGTTCCACCACATCCCAAAGGTGCTCTATTGGATTGAGATCTGGTGACTGTGGAGGCCATTTGAGTAAAGTGAACTCATTGTCATGTTCAAGAAACCAGTCCGAGATGATTTGAGCTTTGTGACATAGTGCATTATCCTGCTGGAAGTAGCCATCAGAAGATGGGTACACTGTAGTCATAAAGGGATGGACATGGTCAGCAACAATACTCAGGTAGACTGTGGCATTTAAACGATGCTCAATTGGTACTAAGGGGCCCAAAGTGTGTCAAGAAAATATCCCCCACACCATTACACCACCACCACCAGCCTGAACCGTTGAGACAAGGCAGGATGGATCCATGCTTTCATGTTCTTTACGTCAATCTGACCCTACCATCTGAATGCCGCAGCAGAAATCGAGACTCATCAGACCAGGCAACGTTTTTCCAATCTTCTATTGTCCAATTTTAGGTGAGCCTGTGTGAATTGTAGCCAGGAGCGGCACCCGGTGTGGTCTTCTGCTGCTGTAGCCCATCTGCTTCAGGGTTCGACGTGTTGTGTGTTCAGAGATTGTATTCTGCATACCTTGGTTGTAACGATGAGTGGTTATTTGAGTTACTGTTGTCTTTCTTTCATCTCTAACTAGTCTGCCCATTCTCCTCTGACCTCTGACATCAACAAGGCATTTTCATCCACACAACTGCCGCTCACTGGATATTTTCTCTGTAAACCCTAGAGTGGTTGTGCGTGAAAATCCCAGTAGATCAGCAGTTTTTGAAATACTCAGACCAGCCCGTCTGGCACCAACAACCATTCCACGTTCAAAGTCACTTAAATCCCCTTTCTTCCCCATTCTGATGCTCGGTTTGAACTTCAGCAAGTCGTCTTCACCACATCTAGATGCCTAAATGCATTGAGTTGCTGCCATGTGATTGGCTGATTAGCTATTTGTGTTACCAAGTGGCCGGTGAATGTGTGTATATATATATATATATATATATATATATATATATATATATAGTAACTCTCAGTATTAGCATTTCGTCTGTTATTGGCACATGCTTCATTTGGATGACATTGGATGTACAGTTGGTAATTTTAAAGGTTTTTTTTTTCAACTGAAACAGTAAACTCTTTTTACGTAATTTGCATAAGTTTCCTATCAGTATCACACAGTATAAACTATTTGCATCAACTTCATTCGTCATTGATGGCAGCAAATAATATCACCTTTTTTTCAATTCAAACACTACTGTCTACTCTTTCTCTCTCTCTATCGTTTTTTATTTTATAAAACCGCTATATTTTTGGCATATCTGTTTTAACTGCCTTTTTTATTATTATTGGCTGAAGGGTTGTCGCAGAATACGGGTATTGACAATAACAGTGAGGAAATATCTTTAAAAAAACGGATATCATGTTAATACTATGCATATGACTATCATGAATAATCCAGTCCCAATAGCTGAATGGTTACTTGTAACTACTGCTGTCATACAAAATAATGTTTGAGGAAATTAAAAGTGAAAATGAGACACTTAATCCCCCCCCCCCAAAAAAAAAGTGTTAATATCTCTACACTGTTTTGTACGCCAAAAAAGCACACACAGAAACAAAACAAAGTTAAAGATTTTAATGATAGCATTTTTTTTGTCTTTTTCCCCAAAAGTATTTTTCAAGTATTTTACTGCTTTCGATGTTTTTGAAAATAGTATCATAACTCTATCTTCAATATGTTGCTCATGAACAGATGGAGTCTCAGTTACTTATTTTAGGGATGCCACATTGCACCAAATCCTGCTTTAACTGGAGTGAGAATCAATCCAGTGAAAGGTCAGCCAGGACCGTATGTCATCGTGATGAAAGACCTGCTGTGAATCACACCATCATGTTTATCAGAGTCTCAGAGGAGCAGCAGCTCCACACACCCTCCACCCTTCCTGCAGGATTGACAAACACTCCCTGATTAGAACGCATCAGCAGGCATTCTGCCGCCACAAAACCATCCACTGACGTGATTTCACAAGGCTGTATTTGATCAGAAATACAGTAAAAACAACAATATTGTGAAATATATTGCATTTGAAATTAAATGTTTTTAATTATTCCAAACCTTTGACTGTTATATATTATTTCGCAGTAGGAAATGATGTCACTTTATAGGTCTTCTTGCATGAGCAAACTACATATTTTCAATCAACGATCAGTGGGTTGTCTAACTCACTAACAGACTAGTCGAGTACTGGACAACTAGTCAACCATCATGGCCCATTCTCTGTTAGTCCCAGCCTGTCTGCATATCGTACACACAAAAAGATCTTTCTTAAACTGGAAAGCTCCAATTTGATTGGCTGGCTTTGACAATAACATAAACTACTTGTTCACTACTTCGACATGAAGTCGCCTCATCTCATGCATGCATTCATGTACAGTAACTCCTAATAGATCACTCCTCAGCAGCAGCTACGATTGACACAATCAAGTTCAAACCGTCTTGTGTCCTCTTACTATCAGATTATAGGCATATTGATGTTTCCCTCCGGCTGACAACATCATTTGGTTCCTTCACAGCAGCACTGAGCACCAATCTGCCATCTTAACTGTCACTTTTACACATTCAAGTGCAGTGTTAGCCAGGGTTTAGGAGATTGTATATTTGATTAGCCCACAATTGGTTTAATTGCTAATTGGCACAGCAGCTAACTGGGTTTTTTTGGGTTGTTTTGAGAGTAATTCATGTAAAATTACCTTATTAAATCTTCTGTTTATTGTTCTTTTTTTGCCATAAATTAGTCAATGCTTTCATCCACATTAACATGCAAATTAGATTTAAAAAATATATAATAATTTTACTTTGTAATTTTTAAATTCAAATTACAATTATGATCCTGTTTGTTACCTCATTTCAAATGGGATTCAAATTCAGGAATTATACTGGAAATAAACTCAATCATGTTCAATTCTGAATGACACACTGCTGTATGAAGTGCCAATGTGCCAAAATGTTTATAAAAGGAACCAGTACAGATAGTATTTCATATTTTATATTAATAAGCTAGTAAGTGTATTTTAGTCAGATGCTTATAGATTAGGGACTTGACTAGTGTTCATTCCACCCTCGAGGTGCATCAGCGTTTCTGTTTGCATTAGCCATGTAAAATTAGTTATTTATTTTTGCATGTTGTTCTCATGTAGTTGTAGTTTTTCAGTGCTAATGATTACTTTATGAGTCACTTGTACCATAGGATGTTCTCATGAACCCCAGAAAATATCTGCTCAGCAAACACTGTCAGAGTAGGCAGAATTTACTAAAATATTAATAGTGCTTTTTTATTTCCATGGAAAAGTTAAAAAGAGAGAGTTTGTGGATTTGTCAGATTACTGCATAAACAACTTAGTTCAATTCAATTCAAGATTATTTGTATAGCGCTTTTTACGATACAATCGTTGCAACGCAACTTCACAGGAAATTAAGTTTCTAAAATAGATTTATATCGTAGAAACTCGATATAATTAAATTATGGCAAAATTTGGTTAATTCAGTACTTCGACTTAGTGGCACAAGTATTTTTGTTTACAAACTTTTGGACATTTTATAAACTGTTATACTGAGAAGTACTGAAAAACTATTGCTAATAGATTTTCTTTTTAATAGAAAAAGAAAAAGCTTTTAATTTTGCAATTACAAAATCACTATATATTGCAATTTATATATATATATATATAATATATATATATATATATATATATATATATATATATATAAACTACTCTAGTTTTAGTCTTTCAAATGTTAAAAAATGCTAAACAGAGAAAAATGTTTAATTAATCACGAAAATAGTCACAATAAAATAAATTAATTGAATAAACTTGTATTTTTTTCCATGTGTTTTCCAAATATAATTCTTTCTTTCTTTCTTTCTTTCTTTCTTTCTTTCTTTCTTTCTTTCTTTCTTTCTTTCTTTCTTTCTTTCTTTCTTTCTTTCTTTCTTTCTTCTTTTCTATTGTATTTTATTTATTTTGAAGCAGAATATTCCTCACAGGTAGCACATATTTGTTGAGACAGTGCATGGCAGACAGTGGTGCAGCACCCAGCTGTCTGATTCATGTGCTGTAATTTTAATCAGCCCCTGTACTAAAGAGCCGCCTGTAGACCTTGAATTATTTGCAGTCTCGCCTGGGGCGTTTCTCATTTCCAGAGAAGAGCAGATTGAGGAAAGTAATGGTGCGCGTGCTCTTAAACCGAACAGGAATCTCTTAATCCACACAAGCCAATAGAGGCTGTAGCAGCAGCCCATTGCTCAGGTGTCAAGCACCGCACGGAGCTCTATTTCTCTCTTGCCCTCACTTCTCCGTTTTCCTTTGTGCTTCCTCTCTTTTCCCTCCATTTAGCAGTCCTCCACAGCAGACCTGATGATCAGGAGCATCCTCCTGAAGCATGCTGGGAAATATGGCTGTCGTGCTCAGACGAGTGCAGACAGTGTGCTTGCAGAAGCTGAGCTGCTGGTTAGAGGTGAGTATGCTAAAAACAAGATTTTGGTAAGTTGCAGTTCATAATGAAAACTGTGATTACAGCGTTTTACAAATAACATGAAATCAGAATTGACCCTGTTGACTTTCTGAATAACATTTCCATGGTTTTATTGGGAATGAGTCATGATTTATCTCTCTGCATAATTCAAAAGAAGCAGGTGTTTGTTTTCTGAATATTTCCTCTCAACATTCTCCAGAAATATTTTATTTTCCAATGACATTACCAAGGTTGTGTAAATATTGCACATTAACTTTATAAAGTTCAATCATTTCCTGATGGTTTAAAGTCTCGCACCTCCAATTTTATTTAATTTTTCTATGAATAAATTCAAATGCATTGTAACCAACTGCAACTATTAGAATATACAGTATGTCAACATTTTCATGTGACAGATAAATTCAATTAAATTCATTTTCACACATTCACACAATAGTATATACTGTATACTAGCTATTATAAAATAATTATTATAAAATAACTAACACTCATACTGACCACTCCGGTCAAATGTTTGCACTGTTTCTAAAAATAATGTATTACCAAGAAATTTCAGCTGATTGCACCCACTAGATGAGTATGCAAAATAGAATGTTTAAAGAATGTTAAAACTGACAAGAAATCAAAATTGTCCTCATTTACTGCCTTAATAAACCCATAGTCTTGATTATTATACAAAAAATATGTTTTTATGGTAATTCATTAAAATGTAATAACTTTATGTGCCTCTAAAATTGGTTTTCAACCAGAGGGGCCCAGAAAACATCCAAGGGTCACAAAATGAGTTTAATTAAAAAAAATATCAAAACTTAATTAAAATGCTAAATCACAAATAATCCGGCTGTAAACTGAAATAACATTCGTTTTTGCTCTCAATAACTATTTTCATTGAAAATCATACTGAATCAAAATCTTGAATATTATAGAATAATATAACATAAAATATATAGAAATAAATCATGTTTAATTAATTAAATGTCAACAATCCCTGTTTCTGTTAATTAAAAAGTTTTGAAAACAAGCTGCACTATCATAATTGAAGCAGAAATATCAGAGGGTCTTTGAAACAGGAAGGCTGAGAACCACTGCTTCAAACAAACTTTTATTTCCTGCTGCATATTAATGTTAACAAATTAACTAAATATATTGTTTTCTTGGAACCAGATCACATTTTGGATGCTACCTAAGTGTGAATGTTGTGTTACATTTTACGATTAATTTTGCTCTTTATAATCACAAGTAAATTCCTCCTACAAGAACTTGCAGCTTCTTATTTAATAAACAGCTTGTTAATAAACAATAGTTTCACAAATGTTATCCCTGTACAAAACCTCACTTCCATTTATCCCCACAGTTGCGTGATTTGTTGCATGATTCTCTTATAAACAAGCAAAGTCATTATCTTATCTATGCCTCAAACATCTTTGGCCTACAAAGAAATGTGTTGTCTGCACTAACTGACCTTCAGCCACGTGTGGTCATGATGTTGGCCGGAGTGCTTCCACATGTGCACTGCTTCCTTTCAGACAAGAAACCCCTTTTGTGGTCTCCATCCAGACGTAAAACAGGAACCCTACTGCTGCTGCCATGGTGATGCACCGTGCATATTAATATCCTCGATTGCAAAGGCACCTTTCAGTCCAACCTTTTAACACATCTCTTTTCAAACCACACAGAATATTGACTTTCATTGGCCGAAGCAGCTGTCAGCCTCTGTGTTACAACTGTTTCTGCACACAACGATTGCATTTACTTCTGAAGGCAGAGAAATGTGCATAAAAACACAGTTTAAGACAGAAAAACCTTTCACCATTCAACCATGCCTAAGAGGTCTGGAAGACTACACATAATAAACATAAAGAGGAAAGAGAGTGGGTTCTTTAATCGGTGTGAAATCCTTGCCGAGAGATCTGTCTCATCCAGAAACAGTCCATGCTTAAGAAATTCTTTGTAGAGATTGAGTGGAATTGAATTCTACATGTATACACATACACAATGTTTCTTGTCATCTCATTCATTACACGAGAGAGAAAAATACAATGTTAAGTCTAGCGGTCAGAAGTTTGAAATAATTACAATATTTATGTTTTTGAAAGAAGTATTTTATGCTCAGCATTCTGCATTTATTTCATGAAAATAGTTGTTAAATAAAATTAGTTGTTCCAATTTAGCATAATTTAAGTATACCAGTTTAGTTTACCAAAAGTACAATTGCAGGATATTTTTATTTAGCAAATACATATGTAAATGTATACATGAGACTTAGAGTCTTTATGACATGTACCATATAAAGACCCTTGATAGTTTAGTTTTCAAAATTCACAGTTATTGTCTACTGATTTTTTTTTCTCAGAAAGATGTTTCATCTGCTAAACAAATTAGTACATTGTTAAACAACAGCACAGTCCATTGAACACACTGTACTTCTAGCCCTCACATCTCCATTTTCATTCCAATCAGAATTTATATATGATATGTTATATTATTTCACATGTTTGACCAGTAGTGTACATTAAATGACGCACATGTAGATAATTATAGTGATACATTCCTAATGAATACTGTGAAACAAGGTCCACCCAATCAGTGGATTATCAGGGGAAAGAAGGCCAGATGTTATTATTAAACACTGGAAGAAGGTCTGAAAGTCTGTTCAGTGTATCCTTCAGTTTAGTTTGACTCGGTGGTGGCGTTTGTTTCCAGGCCCTCCTGGACCTCCTGGAGTGGTGATTGTAGAGGAGATCACAGATACCACGGCGACGCTGTCATGGAGCCACGGAGTTGACAATCACAGTCCAATCACCACCTACAATGTACAGGCACGAAGCCCTGTCTCTCTGGGCTGGCAAACAGTGAAAACCGGTAATCACTTCCATACACATTAATGTCACTGCGTGTGTGGGTGTGTGTTTCAGTGATGCAAGTGACGAGCTGTTCAGATTGTGTTCAAACGCTCTAATAAAAGATCATCGTTATGTTTTATGTGATATATAGCAGCCATTATGCAGTCTTCAGTGTCATCAAAATCATTATAATATAAATCTGTTGCTCAAGAAACATTTCATATTATAAATATTTTTTTATATATATTTCTACTCAGCAAGGAGACATTAAATTGAGCAAGTTATGTTTTATTTTTATTTTTTTTTTCAGAAGATTTATATTTCAAATAAATGATGTTCTTTTGATGTATAAAGGAGTCCTGGAAGAAAATGTTAAGCAGAAAAACTGAAGCACTACTTGATACTTGAGAAATACTCACATTTGCAGCACAAGAGCATATGCGACTTCTTTGAAAATAAATTAATACACTGTGTATAATTCTTGTTAAAGTTAGTATTGGACTCATACTGAACTTACATAAAGTTTTAATGTTTTTTTATGGGTTTTAATGGTAAATGCCTCTTCAAATGCTCAAATACTCCTATGTTTCTTGTTATATAAGATCTCACCTCTAAGCGTTGGCTTTCAGCATATGACTGCTAACAGTGTCTCTGAATGCAGACTCAAGCACTGGGAGTTGACTTTTCCTCCCATCTGTTTGTAAGGATGTGCGACAAGAGCCCAGTGGGCCTCGATTAAATGTCTGTTTTGCTTTTTTAAATGTCACTGGCTGAAATCTGAAGGAAAATTATTTTGAAGGTCATTAGTAGGTTAACTTTACCATCATCTGGAATTGCGGGAATATCATGAGTCACATCTCATCCCAAAATCTAAAGAAAATTATATTTTACATAAAGAACATAACAAATATTATCGTTATACTAAATATATATTTCTTTGAAATTCACCCAATTAACTAGCTCTCATTTGTCAGATAAGTGTCAGATAAATAAGACTCACTATTGTTTTATTTATTTTGCTAACAGGAGTTAAATAGCTTTATATTGGTACCTTGACTGTAATACCACTTGTAATTATCCGCTATTATCCAAAGACAACAGCTTTTTGTGTTATCTGTTAAAACATTAGCAGTCTGCTTTGGATTATAGCAACATTTTATGCAATGATGTCGACTTTAAATGGATGAATCGTTCTTTTCAGTTTGAACATTCCACGCGAATGACAGTAAGAGAGATAAGGCACAGTTAGTGTGTACACAATGCTGTAAGTGCTGAATCTAGTCAGATTAGAACAAGAAACTCTTTACTTTGGAGTGTTTAAACACTGCTACCACTTCATGTTCTTTACTCTGCATTCCTCTTCTAGGAATAGCGTAGGCCTAAATGGGCTTTCATGCTGACAAAGCATTCAAAGCCATTTATTTCCAATAAGAGATTTGAGGCAACATGAGCAACAAAGACCATTGGGGATGCAACAAACTTTAGCAGAGTTTGACTTCCGCAACTACACAGTGACTCAGTGTGTTGTAGAGTTCAGACAGCATATTTATAATAGCATGCTAAATTATTTACTTTAAAAGAGTATACTTTAGTGCAAACTTAATGTTTTCAGACACTTAAACTTTAGAATGTATTTTTTAACCTTCTTAAGTAGGACTCTTTAGCACACATCACAAGCTATTATTTGTATTGTCTTTAAAGGGGTCATTGACTTTTTTATTGTGTAATGTTCTCTTATTTAGGAAAAAAAATGGAATTTAGTCTATAGCACGGAATGCCACGGAATTCGTAAATTTTTGGATGAATAAAAGAAGGTCTGTCACTTCATTCAAATCATGGTATGAACTAGTGAATTTGAATATTACAACCTAAAAAGACTTAATTTAAAGGTTTAATTATGAATCCTGCACGTTCCGCTAGCCTTAGTATGTATGAATGGCGGAGACGCAGTTTTGTTTTCTACACAAATACTAAACTTTTGGTGATTTTCGGCCTCTGCATCTCACTACATGACGACATGAACTTACAGGCTGTGAGAGTCGCTTCATGAGAATTTGACCCTTTCATTTGAGAAAACTAGCACCATATCATACTGTATAGATACAGAAACTTCACGGCGACCTGTCAAAATAAAAGTGCGGTTTAACACGTAACAGAAATATATTACTCTTTTATTACTTTTGTACAGTATAATGTACATCTTTATATATTCATTTACTGTCAAATTTAAATAAAACAAATACATTATAAATAATTATTACAACCACATTAACCACTTCATTGTTGAAAAAAATACAATTATTATGAAAACTTTTTTAAAGGAATATTCACAATTTTTTTACCATGTATTAATTTTTCAAATCTGTTGGATCCAGACCGGAGTCCGGACTTTGAGAAGTGCTGCTGTAGAGTGACAAATCACGCTTCTCTGTTTGGTAATTAGATTGGCGAGTCTGGATTTGGTGGTTATTGGAAAAACATTACCTGCCTGACTGAAATGTGTCAAATATGATGTTTGGTTGAGGAGGGATATGGGGCTGTTTTGTCAAGGGGTGTGCAGGGGACAATGCTTTGCTTCCAACTTTGTAGAGGGCCCTTTTCTATTCCAGCATAACTGCTCCCCAGTGAGTAAATCAAGGTCCATAAAGACATGGTCTGATGAGTTTGGTGTGGAAGATCTTGACTGGCCCTCACAAAGCCCTGACCTCAACCCCATTAAACACCTTTGGGATGAGAAGTGGAGTGGAAATTAAGAGCTACCTTCTTGTCCAAAAACAGTGCATGACTTCACAAATGCTTACTGGATAAATGGGCGAAAATTCCCCCAGGAATACTCCAAAATCTTGTGGCCTTTAAAAAAGAGTGAGGATAGACTCCATATTAATGTTTATGTATTGGTCAGATGGTGTAGATACATCTTTATATGTAATTTGATAATTACCACTAATGTCTTTGAAATATAGTTAAAGTGTGAAAATGGCATTCATGGTAAAGTGAAATATAATATGCCATTTGTACTGAAACTTTGATATTATATATATTTATATGTATATATGTAAAACTTACACCATTGCTCAAGCCACTTTTCATTATTATTTTTATATTTATTTATTTTTAATGTTGCACCTGTCAGGATTATCATACTGTACACATTTTTACAAACAATATTTTCGATATAGTTCAATATGAATACGCGTATTATTACACCACTATCTATCTATCTATCTATCTATCTATCTATCTATCTATCTATCTATCTATCTATCTATCTATCTATCTATCTATCTATCTATATCTATCTATCTGTCTGTCTGTCATTTTTGACATGTCAGGAAAGCACACTAAACCTGCAAATGAAAAACTCAGAGAAATGCAAAGGAAATCGAGGCATGTGTGGTCAAAGAGGGACAGATAAAAGAAAAACCTGAAGTATGAAAGTATAGAGAGGCTGAAGAAGAGAAACAGTGAGATAAGGCAGGGTAAGCCGGAGGGGGGGAAAGAGAGAAATTTTGTGGAGAGCATCTGGGAGTTTATCATCTCACAGTCTCACGCCTGGAGCAGAGCTCTGGTCCCACAGGTTATGTACAGCCGTTAACTGTAGACAGAAGTTAGCCCAGAGGTTTGGTCCTCAGCCAAGTGTGTGTCTGGACTGAAATGAGGTGTGTAGAAAGAGGAGCCAGTCCTCTGGGCAAACATAATCTTGTGTCTGGTGTCTCTTATGTATTGACTTGAGCAAAGCATGAGTGAAACCAAATTACAAATTCACTTTACTAGAAGTGATGGAAAAATTTCTCAATCTCTTATTCATAGCTCAATTACACTGAGAAACGGAAGCTGTAATACACTGGATATATGTATGAAAAAAGTACCTCTTCAGCATTCTTTTAAAAAGAGTACTTATTATGGAAATAATATACTTTAAAAGAGTATACTCAAGTCCAAACCGAATTCAATGTTTTCATACTTAGCTGCATGCTAAATTAAATTAAATAAAATCAATTATAGTGTAAAGTTATATCAAATGCATTTAGCTGAACTTTAGAATGCTATTTTGAGCCAATTAAAGGGTTAGTTCACCCAAAAATTACAATTTTGTCATTAATTACTCACCCTCATGTCGTTCCAACCCGTGAAAAACCTTCATGCATCTTCAGCACACAAATTCTGAAGTCCGAAATCTGAGAGCTCTCTGCCTTCAATAGACAGCAAGGGTCCCACCATGATCAAGGCAACAGAAATGTAGTAAGGACTTCGTTAAAATGGTCCATATGACATCAGTGGTTCAACCCTAATTTTATGAAGTTACGAGAATACTTTGTGTGTGCAAAGAAAACAAAAATAACAACAATATTCAGCAATTTCATCTCTTCCTGGACAGTCCTCCACCATTATCGACACATACGCGTGGTGCTGCTGACATAGAACACTCATGCGATTCACATTGTTTACATACATAGGAACGCAATGCCCATGCGTCTATAATGGCTGAGGACTGTCCCTGAAGAGAAGAAATCGTTGAATAAAGTTGTTTTTTTTCTTTTTCTTTGCACACACAAAGTATTCTTGTAGCATTGTAAAGTTACGGTTGAACCACTGATGTCACATGGACCATTTTAACAACGTCCGTACTGTCCATACATTCTCTGTGCCTTGACCAAGGTAGAATCCTTGCTGTCTATGAAGGGGAAGAGAGATCTCGGATTTCATCAAAAATATCTTAATTTCTGTCCGAAGATGAACGAAGGTCTTACAGGTTTGGAACAACATATGGGTGTGTAATTAATGACAGAATTTAAATTTTGGGGTGAATTAACCCTTTAAGTATTACATTCAGGGGTGTCCAAACTGGTCCTGGAGGGCCGGTGTCCTGCAGAGTTTAGCTCCAACTTGCCTCAACACACCTGCATTGAAGCTTCTAGTATGCCTAGTAAGAGCTTGATTAGCTGCTTCAGGTGTGTTTAATTAGGGTTGGAGCTAAACTCTGCAGGACACCGGCCCTCCAGGACCGAGTTTGGACACCCCTGCATAAGGTCATCTTCATAAGTATCTGTAATTACCCAAGTTGTAATATTGAAGAATACCCTTGATAAGTGAATGTACTAATAAGTGTACGTCCTTAAAGCCTGACAAAAGATAAATGTTATATATTAAAATATATTAAGTAAAAAAATCTATAAATTACTTTATTAGGACACTTTCTAGAGTGAAGTGTATATGATATGTAAGGGTTATTTATTTATTTGTATTTTTTTTTAGTACACTAGAAGTGCACATTTAATAATGTAAGCAGCACACTTCTTTCTCACAAGGGCATGGCAATCAAAACTGAGTTTTTATGGAGACAGCAGCTGTAACGGGTATTGCTGTTTAAATTGTTCTTTAAATCAGATGCATTTTGTATTCCTCGTTGTTGCAGAAATGTAAAGCTTTATGCTTAGCTGGTTTAAAAAAAACCAGTATTGACTTTTTAGGTTGTTCAAAATTGATCTATGATGTAAGAAAATTAGATGTTGGCTCCGTTCCTCAGCTTAGTGAGCTGAAACATTTAAAGCATCATCAAAATGCTTTCGATGCAAAGGCTGTTCCAAAACATAGGCAGCATAATTGTTTATTCTGGCTAAATAATAATCATGGTATGTGTTTATGCTTATAGAACATCATATGCTAATGAAAAACATTTACATTGTTCCAAATCAGTCACTTGTAAAGTTGCATTTGAGTTTGATTGCTGTCTTAGAAGTCAGCTGTCTATGTACAATAAAGAGTAGAACAAATCTGAAAGAAAAATAATGAAATGTGTAAATTTAGCCAGTGTTTTTTTCTGCATTGTGATATGTTTGGAGAATTTATTATTCATTATTCTCTCCTATTTAAGTCGCCAAAATGTATGTAAAAAATTTCATTCTTATTACTGTAATACTACTAATACTGTGTGTGTGTGTGTGTGTGTGTGTGTGTGTGTGTGTGTGTGTGTGTGTGTGTGTGTGTGTGTGTGTGTGTGTGTGTGTGTGTGTGTGTGTGTGTGTGTGTGTGTGTGTGTGTGTGTGTGTGTGTGTGTGTGTGTGTGTGTGTGTTGCTCAAGCATACTATCTCTCTACATTACTTTTAATCTTACTTTTGGTACCTCTCCGCTGTGCTCCACATCCCCCTTAGATCCAGAGCCGGTGACAGGAAGCATGGAGTCTGCCATGGCAGTGGAGCTCAACCCCTGGGTGGAGTATGAGTTTCGGGTGGTGGCCACGAACGGCATAGGCACAGGCGACCCGAGCACCCCCTCCAGAGCAGTCCGCACTAAAGAAGCAGGTATCTGTCATTGGTTCATTCACCCGTGAATGTCACTGAGCTAAACGCCCTCCAAAAGAACAGAAATCTAAATAAACAAACAGTCTTCTCTCAAGCCTCGTTTATCCTCCACTCGGGGGATCGTGTAGCTGCGTGTTGTGACACATTTTTACGACTGCCGTCACCCATCTGAACAACCAGGGTGACCCTGGTTCTATTTTAATTGGAGGAGAAGTGGAAAATAAGCCGCTTACATGAATTTAAACAAGTTTTTGTGTTTGAGCTGAAGCAGAAAGGCACTTGTGCCCTCAGGCAAAGAGGCTGCAGAATTCTCTATTTACGGAGAACAAAACCCTCGCTTCAACACGCTTTGGTTCAAAAACCTTCAGCAGGCCTGCCCGATTACACAGCAACGAAATGTCCCAAAATACGAATATAATGACAGCTACTTTTTATCATTATTTAAAGCCCATTGCATTACTGTAGTTTGCCATGACACAGTTTGTTTGTTTGTTTTTTGAAAGGAATAGTTATTTAATTATTTACTCTCCCTCATGCCAAAACCCATGTGCTGTTATTTTTAGCAGTGGAGCCCAAAACAAGAGTTTTTGAAGAATCTTCACAGAGTATATTTCCATACAGTGATGGTTCCACAGCCACTGAGCTTTGGAATTGACAAAACAACTAAAAGCACAATAAAAGTGGCCAATGCATTAAAGTGATATGAAATCATACAAGATGAGAACAGAAAATATGTTTGACTAATCTTCCATTCAGATTTAAAAAAGTTCCTAATGTTTGCATCTCAATGTGTCTCACCAGGTTTGACATTACTGATGCCAAAACAGCACTTGTTCTTCTGTCATGTGTGAACATGGCACATTTGTTCATATGTGCAGAATGAGTAAGATCGGAGAGCTACAATGGAAGGGAAGATTTTCCCTATAATACTGACCTAAATTTGGGTCTCACCAAAACTTTGAACCGTTGTTGTATGAAAAAGGGCAATAATATCTAATTTCAAACCAGCTTCATTGGAAAAACGTGAATGTGGTCAAATTACTGTAAATATAGTTTTTTTTCTTGCACGTTTCACGACCTTTCAAAGTTAAATGTCCAGTGAATGGCATTAAAATGTGTTCAGTTTGAACCAAAACAAGTGAACGTGGGAACATTTTATTAGATGGGTTGTTGTAGACATGGGCGCCGTAAGAGGTGGGGGGGGGGTTAGGACGATTCTAAGGGCACGACGATGGAGATTTCGGCCGAGGAGAGTGCCGTCGCGATTTCTATCGAAGGGGAATAAATAAATGTGTCTATCAGATGCCTAAATATAATGTGGATGTAAAGCACTTTGCAAATAGAAATAATCATAATCAAAAATAATCATAATTTGAGTTAAAATGAATAAAAGTTGTTAGTGTTTACTGCCATTAAGTAAAAGTGTACGTAGGTAAATTGCTGGAAAAAAAATTAGGCAGAAGCATGTTTTTCCCACGAGCCTTAGTTGTTAATTTATTATCCCACAAAATAACGCCTTTGTAATTAGGGATTTGTGAGTAAATAATTATAGTATTTCACAGTTTTGGTCTAACTATTCCCATTTAGCTTTTTTCTCTTTATGTTCAATGCTTGTTTGTGTTACTCAAGTTGTCAGATGTGTTTAATGAGTGTTGTACTGTTTCTCAACTTAGTAATTCATGGTTGTGTGGTTCTAAGAGTTACCTATAGAGTGAATTTTCCTCCTCTGTCTTAACAGTCAAGCATGAATTAATCAGTAGTAGTCATTAGCAAGTAATGCAGCACTCGCATTTTTGCATAGAGGTTTTAGCTACTAAAAGCTAATAATATAATGCACTATTACATTGCAGTATTTCTGTGTCTGCAGTTCCGTCAGTAGCCCCTACCAACGTGAGAGGGGGAAATGGCCGCAGGCATGAGCTGGTCATATTCTGGGAGGTAGGTTTGCACTCAGCATGCACAATGGACTCCCTACTGTGAGCTCTTGCTATGCTAATGAATATGGCATAAAAGACTTGCAGTTCCTGGCCAAATAGATTCACGCAGCTAATTGACTTGAGCGTTTGTAATTGTATCCGGCTATAATTGCCACCATCGCAATTTGCCTATTGAAGGATTGCAACACTTATAGTCCCAAACCCTATAAAAACAGATGAATGACTATATTCTAAATTAAATTGTTGTACTTTGTGGGAATGCTGTTGGAGGCAAAAAGGACTGAGAAGTGGTGCAGGTTTATTCCAGATCTGCTAGACATTTGTAATAATTTGCAAACCTTAATTTATTCAAATTATTAACGTTATATAGGCTTAATAGGAAAATGTAATATTCTTAAATGCCTACAAGTCATTCATTCATCTGTTCATGTATAGTTGTGTTGGTTTGTAGATTGAGGGTATGTCACACAAACTGGTTTCCATTAATTAAAGAGCCTAAATTAAAGTCTCTATTACTTTTGTAATATATGACATTTAGCAAATGTGGCATTTATTATTTAAAATGCACACCATACATCTGAAATTCCCCTCTTCCCTACAATATTGCAGGTGAAATTTGTGGTATTGTGCAAAAAAAAGTAGACAAGTATTCGGATGACCTAACGGAGTACCTAATCAATGGCTTCCAGTGACTGTTTGATTGCCAACATTCTTCATAATACCTTCTTTTGCATTCTTAATTTCTTAAACTTAAGTCTAACATTTTAAAGTGTATTATTTACATAGAACTCTTTTTAAAAGTTTTCTAAAGTATACATCTTATTCACAAAGGACTAGCAAGTAGTAAAGTAGTATTGTTGCCTTATCTCACTTCATTAATGTACGTGCAAAATGAAAAATACACATTCTTGTGCAGTGCCAGGTTTGATGTCATTGACACCAAAACACAACTAGTTCTCGAATGTGTTGTAATCTAATATGACACGCCAGTCATTTTCCAATATGTGGAATGGAGTATGAAATGTGAGAGCTGCAGCATATCGAATGGCTTCGGAAGACATATAGTGATCATAAAGTCATATACTGTTGAATATACTGTTATGATATTTTCCTTTTTGAAGCTTGTCGGCTGTGGTCACTGCCATTTATTATTTAAAAACTGACGTTTGGTCAAATGAGAGAGATGGAAAATGACCGTTAACCTTGAATCTTCAAAGCGCGTGGATGTTTTTTGAAACCTGTTTGCTATCTGAAATTTTACAACCCTGCCGCAACATATAGTCAGTTTTTTCTGCTCTGTGAAAAGAGGATTCTAGCATGCTAATGAACAGAATCACCTTTGGTTCTGTGCACTGCTGTGATGGGCAGTATTGTGCACATAAACACGTAAAAAAAAAAAGGGTTTCCAGATGAATCCAGTTAAAGCTGCGATTAACTGGGGAATTGAGGAACAGATGTACACTGAAGTGACGATATTTGAGCAGTTACTAAATACTCAGGCCCCAACTGTCACCAGGCAAATAACTTTCATATTAGCAGAACGATACCTTAGTGAGAAATTAAATACGATAAGGCTCATTCCAGATGCAATGGAATATTTTCACCGTGATGACTTCCTGAGTTTATAATCCCTTGAGGAGGTTATCACTGTAACTACAGAATAATCAGAGTTTTAATTTTGCTTTGGCAATGACAGTTCAATTATAAGCCCCTCATCGCGTTCACAACATACAGAACGTGTCTATACACTAGAAAGGTTTTTAAATGTTGCTTAGAGCTCTGAACACATTGTGAGTGTAATGTTTGCCTGTTTTAAACACACAGCAGATTTCTCAAGTGTTAATTCTTTACTGCTGTATCACTTTAAGGGACGTACTAGCAGGTATCCTGACAGGAGCTTCGGGTGCTATTTTGAGACACATAGTACATCATATTAAATTACATATCATTTAGCAGACGCTTTTAAACCAAAACGATTTGCAACGCATTAATTGGACCGTTCCCCCCGGAGCCCGAGTGCTCTGCTCAAGGACATAATGGTGACTGAGCAGCTTCATGAATTAAATAATACTTCCGTTACCATGTATCCCATACCTGGAATGTAACCTTTTCTAGCACAGACACATTACATTAACCATTAGAGTGACATCATACTTAAAACGCTCAGCACGGACAAAGACCTGTTGACGTTGTGTGTTACTACATTTCATTTACACATTAAACTCCAAATGCAAGTAAATGAAGCAAGTTTTAATTTACATTTATTGGCTGGCAGCTTTATGAATTCTAACAACACATGGTTGTGAGAACACAATATGGTTTAGGGCTGTTATCAAATCACAAAGGCTGCAATGTAGCGATATATGTGATCCTGGACCCCAAAACCAGTCATAAGGGTCATTTTTTTATTGTGATTTATACATCATCTGAAAGCTGGTTAAATAAGCTTTCCATTGATGCATTGTTTGTTAAGATAGGACTACATTAGGCTGAGATACAACTACTTGAAATTTTTTATATATATTTACAGTAGGACATTTACAAAATATCTTCTTGGATCTTTACTTTATGTCCTAATGATTTTTGGCATAAAAGAAAAATCAATTATTTTGACCCATACAATGTATTTTTTGGCTATTGCTACAAATATACACCAGCGACTTGAGACTGAAGCACTTGTGGTCCAGGGTCACATATGTTGTTTTAAAAGTGAGCAGCTTGTTATTACTATTTTCATTGTCTTGGAGCGACTCGGTTTGCTGGAAATGTTGTGGCTGGATCTCTGCAGGTGTTATGAGTTTGGGTCGGTTAAAACATGCTTTTGAAAATGCAACATGTTCCAACCATCTTCTCAATTTTTTGATGGCAATTATTCATAAATCTGTTTCAACAAAAAATAAGCTTTTAGGTCTATTTGCGGTTGTCTGCCAAAATATAAAAAAAATATGTTTAATGTTTGAAATACAAAGTAATACAGCCATTAAAATTGGTATTGCCATTTAACTGTTGAATTTATTTATTTTATTTTATTATTTGTATTTATTTTGTTATTATTTTATTTATTTATTAACAATACAATGGTATAGTTACTGTAGTAACATATTTATTTATAGCTTTTTTATTATTGAAGAAAGTAAAAAATGTGGTGGTGTTATTATTCATGAATGGAAAAATAAATAAATAGATAAATGAATAAATTAAAAAAAGTGTGCCAAAAAACATATACGACAAATGAATTGCTATATAATTATTAGGTTTTGTAATTTAAATGTTGAGTAGCAGGTGGCTTGGCACGCTACCACTTCAGAGTTGTTAAAATAGTCAATTAGTTTATCTGGCACAAATACAGCTTTATTAGGGTGAACGTTTCAAATTTACCTTAATATTACAATAAATAGAAAATCAACTAGAACATTATTTTATATTCAAATAGTGAAAAACAGCATAATTGAACTTAATATTTAGCTTCTAAAAAGGAAGCATTTATTTTTGAGGACACATTTATCTGTGAAACATTTATTTTTGATTCCTCGTGCAAACAAACCCAAACTCAATTGAATCAAACTTCTCAATGCCACATATGAGATTTACTATTGCCTCAGATTACTCCTCTGCAGCACATAAAAATGTGATGATATGCATTTTATAACCAAACTGGCCATTTTAAGAGTGAGTTTGGGTTAATTGTGATAAAACGTTTCTTTGTTTGTGGAAGTTATCATCTTCATATTTAGTCACTTGTACTGTTACAGGTGTTATTTCCAACTAACGGAACGGCTTGACTGTGATAATTCATGCAAGATTCAAGTCATAGCTATGATGAATAGATCACACCTGTTAGTAAACAATCCCAGAAAACAGATTGTGTGAATGTAGCCTCCCCAATATTGTGTACAACGTTAGTCTCATCTTCTCTGGCACAGTCCCATTTAGCTGTATTTTAGCTCCACCCTGTTTGTCTGCGGCCTGATTAACCACTTTAGAACCACTGAATTGGCTCTGCATCTCCAATCAATACTGGTGGATATGAGAAGATGCGGTGCTGCTTTGGCATTCGGGGCACGTGAACAGGCTGCTGCGCAGCCTCTCCAATCATCTCTGGGTGTTTGTAGAAATCCAAGACGGCTGGGCCGATAGCTGCTTATTAAACAGGATGAATGACTAACAGCTCACCCCGTCTGCTCATTAGTGTCTGCAGAGAGAGAAAAAGTATTACGGGCACCAGGAGCAATGGACTGGACCATTACAGTTGCCCTACTTCCTATGCGATGGCTGCCGCAGCCCGCCGTGCGTGCCGATATCAGACCGCCAGCAGACTTAATTTGCACCGTGGGTGCCACTCCTTTGCCCAACAGCCTTTTTAGATGCAAGTTCCACTTCATTTTGTAGCAGAACTGATTTTTTCCTTTTTAAAACGGCCATTTATTGGTTGCCCCATGCAGAAAGGCTCAGCCAACACCGATAATGTTGGTTCAAGGGTTGTTAATTCAATTGCTAGAAACACTAGAGTGAGTTAATTACACTGCTCTGGCACTAAAAGTGTGTTCTAAAGTATTTAGTGTGAAGGTACAGCCTACACTCTCCCATCGTCTGTCTGCATCTTATTTTGGGTGCTGCCGCCAAGGGACGTGATAATTTCAGAAGCGGGAGGAAATCAGTCAGAATTTGGCGTGACGGACAGATTCGCTGCCAAAAAGAGAGGAGAGTACAGGTGCTTGTCAATTATTAAAATTGCCCAAGATTTAATTCCGCCAGCTTACATTTTAATTAAATTTACATCTCCCTTAATAGATTGCATTCCATTCTATTAAATGCCTAGCAGGTGTCGCAGACAGGCTCTGAAATCTCCCCCTCAGAAAAACATCAAGCAAGTGTCAAACCTCTTTTTAAAACAGCAGCAAGGATATGGTCTGCATCTGGACAGGCAAAATCAACTCATGTGACCAGCAGACTGTATACAACCTTCCAGAGGAAGAATAATTTAGGTGTTTTAGTGTAGCAAAATGCTAAACCACATTGTGAAAACTCACCCTAATGAGCAAATGGTCTACTAGAACGATACGATGTGAGGAGAAGTGCTTTCATAATTGCATGGTAGTAATGCCAACTGTGTGTAAGAGAAATCTTAAAGAATTCATAATTTGCTTACCCCTATTTTTAACTCCCAGAATGGAAGGAAAAAAGCAATCAGTACTACAATTGTCACAATACCATTTTTGTGTCTCACGGTATTCTAGCTAAAGTATCACAACATCAAAGAGCACTGTACTGTATATTCAAATAGTGCAATTCCTCTATTATTGTGTGGGTGTGTCTTAAGTGCAGAGGCTTTTTATTACTATTAATTATTTACAGTTATGCAAAATTAAATATGATTACAGTTTAAAACAACGGTTTTCTATTGTGATATATTTTAGCATTTAATCTATTCCTGAGATGACAGGGTTATTTTTACACTGGAAAATTATTGTCTTAAAAATATAGGGTTCTGAACAGAATGTTTTAATTTATGCAATTCACACAGTATTGCAATCCAGTTTTCACAGAAACTGAAGGGAGACTTTTTAAAGCCAAAACTTAAAATTTAAGCATTGTAAAAGATTCTAAATCTATCTAAAGTCCACTGACCTTATCATGGGAGGTGCTTGTGCTGTGTCTTTCATAACTCACAATTTCACATAATTCACATCAGACAGATGTAAATGCCATTCATTCATTCATTCATTCATTCATGCTTTTGCTTCATGAGTCAAACTAAAAGGAGTTGATCTTTGGATTCCTATTCTGTTGCTGTGAATAACACGTAAAGCACTGGACTCAAATAATACATGCTGAAACTGAAGCTTAGGCAATACAATACTACTGTAGCACCAGTACGCAGTGTAAAACTAGTCCATTCTGCTGTATGTAGTTCTGTATCAAGATTACTTTTTGGAATAGTGTTAATTTTGTTAACGAAGACAATGACGAAAAATGTTCATTGACAAGCTTTTTTGTCGAGACGAAAACAAGACATAGTAAGGTCATTAAACGATAACTATGACTATATATATGCTAAATGCATAAATGTAAATGTAACTATGACTATATAAACATGCAATTTCGTTGACGAAATAAGACAAGACTAAAATGTATTCAAATTTTTTTAAAACTTTACCATAAACCTCTTTATTTTTGTCAAAAAAGTAGACAAAATGTTATTGCAGACTGCTCTACACACCTCTACTAAGCAATATTTTTTCATGTGTGCGGTTGCCAGATATCAAGAGTTCAAATACACTTTCTGTCCGGTGTTTTGCGCTCACTCTTCATTACAGAAGCGCTGCCGATGAACTCCGACAAACAACCTAGAGTTTAGCGATCTAAATGAAAGTGTCATTCAGCCGGTCTGTGTTCTGTCATGAGAATAAATGCACTTACTCAACCGCTGTTGTTTTAATAGAGATAGGCTATTGCAATTTGGAATTAGTAGAATTACTAGGAATTTCACTGTTATATTATTTTTGATTTGTTTTACCAGTAAATTTCTCAAATGACAACAATCATTACGATTATCATTTTGAGTAAATTTATTTGTATCAGTTCCATTATACCATTATACAGAATGACAAAAATGTGTCTAATATTTCATTGATTAAAACCTGACTAAATAGTTTAAAACTAAATAGTATAAGGTTGACTAAATATGATAAAATCTATCAAGAACATTTTACCATGGGACTAAAGGTCATTGCACATTGAGTCCGAACTATTCATATATGCGTTTTTTCTTTTTTTCGTATTCCCCATCCTTTCCTATCAAAATGCATGCGGATGCAAAAACGCAGAAAATCGAACCTGATCCGATTTTTTTTTTGACGGACAAAAGTTTCAGAGGCAGTGTGCAATGACATTTAGATTAAGACTAAAGCTGAAAATAGCTGACGAAATTAACACTAGTTTGGAATGTTTTTTTTGTCAGATTTTTCTTCATTTAATGTAGAATATAGTCACCATTTGCAGCTGTCTGGAAAAAGTTTGTACCATGCGTCCATACACAGTTTCATCAGATATGATCTTGTAAGGTCATTTGTTAATTGCATCTTAAGTGTGCACACCAGGTATTCCTGCATGCAGCAGCAAACACAGCTCTGTGATGTCAAATTCATGAACAAATGAATCTTACGAAGTGATTGTTAGTCAAACAAAATGCTTTACCACCCCACTGGGTAGATAAAACGGTTTGAATCAGACTCAGTCAGTGAATTGTTCACAAATGAGTTCTACTCAACCTTGCAAAACAGGAATAATGTGGTTGTTTTAGCATGGCAAAATGCTAAATAAACTCCATTGCAAATATGCAGAATCTATATCGTATTTGAAAGTTGTGTTGGAGCGGAAATATTTTCAGTAAATAAATTAATTTATGTTTTCTCACTATATTTGTGGACTGCTTTTATTATACATAAAACATTTGCACATAATGTCAAAAACTGTATCACAGAGAAAAGGTGCAAAATAATACATCAAATATTGATACTATATATTCTAAACAGTGTTGAAGTGTTAAAGGGTTTCAAGCTAGAGCAGAGCATTAGCATTCATCATTCACTATAACTAGGTGATTTCCAGAGACATAGCCATTACACTGCAGATTAACTGAATGGATGAATGAATTAATTAATTAATTAATTAAAAAGGGCATTTATATAGCGCTTTTTATATAATTGATATTTGACTCGTTATTCACAGAATGTCGTCACCCGCGCAGTTTATTTACTCGAGGTCCTGAACCAAGCCCTTTGAAAAGACATCGATATGGTTCACAGAACAATGGCGAGCTCTCGCTATATGCTGAGTCTTGGATGTATTGGATTAGCACATCTTTAATTGATGTGTTCAGGCTCACCATCAAAGCGCTTGACATTCACAAGTGATCTGTTTCATTACAACTGAAAATCTCCCCGATTCATTTGGGACTCTCTGACATTTTGATGTAATTCAGTGCCATTTATTGTTGCTTCTTTCTCTGAACCGACATAACAAAGGATGTCATTTAACTGGAAAAATATGGAGATTGAAATTATTTATTGGATACATGTGTAAAGCTTCTGTGTGTTTTTGAAGATGTATGGTAGGGGGGGAAAAGAGCTTTGTGGCTCAGCCAAATATTGGGCAGGTTGTAAAATTAGCCTGTGTTGTAAACTGCCACATGAAAGTTATTGAGTAGTTAGAGTCTCTTTCAAAGTGAAGTCATTTGTTAATACAGAATTAACTCAAATTAGCTACCTATAATAATTACATTAAACCTTAACCTAACCTAGATTCATTGCTGGTCAGTGTGTGAAATGGAAAAAGGCTCGTGGGAAAGACAAATTTTAAAATGTTGGGACAGAAAATGTATATAGGCATGTCAAAGCTAAAGTCAACTCCAGTTCGCTTTAATACGCTGGGCTTCATTCATGAAACACAAGCAGAACAAATCTATGTGTGAATCATTCATAGAAACATCCTTAAATGATTCATTAGTGGATTATCTATTATTTAAATAAAGGAAAAATACCCCGGAAAATCATCTCTAGTGGGCAAATATTGTCCGTTAGAGTTCATCAGGTCAACATGCCATTTGAAATCAATGTAACATTTCTGAAAGAAACGCACTGTTAAATAAAGGTTCCTTATTGGCATCTAGAGCCACTTTTCTTAGCACGCTAAGCGCACTATTTGAATGAATTAACAGCAATATCTGATCATTATCCGCAACGCGGTCGCAATTTACATCTCAAAACATATGTAAACACTTGTGTTACGAAGGCAACTACTGACGCTTTTGTATTACAAGCTCTGGTATCTGTCCCACAGTGGAAAACAAACCATGGCACGGAATGGAATTGTTAAGCAACAATATCGAAACTTATGAACCTTTAACGATCATGGACAATACACCATTACTCCATTAAACAATATTTTCTTTATAGTGGAACATTTTTATTTATGTTTATAAAATGTTCTTCACTCTAAGAAAAAATATGGTTGTTTAAGAACTATTTACTGAAAGGTTCTTTTGGGAAACAAAAAAACGGCTCTTATGTGGAGTGCTGAATATTAAATCCAGAGAGAAAAAATTAATCTAGTGGGGGATGTGATTTAATCCATAAGGTATAGACTGGATTGTCAAAAGTAAGCATTGCTAACAAGAATGGAGTCGAGAGTTATTGTTTTTATGTTTTTATTGTATTGTTTGGAATAATGTGTACTTATGAATAATTCACCATTAGTCCAGGAACATGCAATTAAAGCATAGTTCATAGTTCTTCATCATTTACTCCCCTCATATCCAAACCCACAAGAACCTTTATTCATCTTCCAAATATTGTAATGATACCTGAGAAAACTCAGTGCCTCCACTGAAGGTCCATTCACCCAAAACTTGAATGCCTCAAAAAAATCAAATATGCTTGTTTGATGTTTGAGAACCAATGAGTTTTGTTCCTATTTATTTTTGATCAATGCTTATGATGCTTGTGATTTTGATTAAGCCACTCAATTCATAGTTATTAGCATCAGTTTTCATTAAAATGTCTTCATTCTTCATGAATGAAAGTTTTATTGGTTTGAAACAACATGAAGATGAGTAATTAATGACCAAATTTTCATTTTGGGTGAACTAGTCCTTTATGAATGCTCAATTGTGATTTCAAGTTGACTGAAATAATAATAAAACAAATGATGGTTGTGATAGTTTGAAAGTTCAAAGGAGTATTAGTATAAGAGCTAAATGTTCAGATGTCAGTGTCTCTGTTCCATACTGCTGTGCTGACTCTTTAACATAATATGCTTTTAATGTTCAGTTTCAACACCGTTATTGGTACATGATTGAATTTTAAACTTTGATTTAGTTGCATTTTACTTATGTTTAACTAGCACCAGCAGAGCAAGCAAAAATGAAGCAAAACTTGCCTGATGTCAGCATCTAAGCTAATCTGAAAATAGCTAATTTTTCACATTAAACAGGAAGTGTGAGTTGTGCCGGAGTCAAATAATTGGCCAGACTACATCTTCAGGGCTGATCATTCTCAAGAAAACGTCTTCATAAATTACCTGCTGGATGGCCGTTTACCCTCCCCTCATTTCTCCGAGCTCAGCTGGCTGTGTGTTATTAGGACCCTTTTTCCAATTTCCAATCCCGTTGCTGAGAAATTAATTTTTCCTTAAGCAAATTCAGATATTTTGAGCGATATTTTAAGAATTAGTGTAAACAGTAAACAACATTATCTGCCTGCAAATGAATCCAGAGTTTTTCCAGAGAATTTGTTTCTTTTTTCGTCCTCAGCCCGTCTCTGAAGAATTCCAAAATGGAGAAGGTTTTGGCTACATCGTGGCGTTCCGAGCCAATGGCACACGTGGGTGGAAGGAGAAGATGGTGACATCGGCAGACTCCACCACCTATAAATACAGAGACGAGACCTTCCCCCCTCTCACCCCGTTTGAGGTGCGGGTGGGGGTGTATAACAACAAAGGAGACGGGCCCTTCAGCGAGGTGGTTACCTGTGTTCTCTGCGGAGGGAGGTGAGGGTCAGATGTGTTCTTACTCTGATTGATGAGATTTATTGCTAGCTTATATAACTTCAATAACACACGGCTCAACAGTATAGACAGAGTTTCTCAAACTCTGAAGTACATCACATAACAGCTAATCCAGGGCTGTGGATGGATGTACTGTTCGATATGTGTTCGTACTTTGAGAGACTGGTAAAAGTACAGTTCAAAAGTCAAAATCCAACCGTCAAAAGACAGTACACACAATGAGAGCAAACATTATAGTATGCCCTTGTCAAAAATAAATACATTTTAGTAGAATAAAAGAGTATACTTAAGTGTGAACTGAATATAATGTTTATAGTTATCTGACCACGTATTATAGTTAAAATTTAGATTAAATGCAATTAGTTGGACTTTATAGTGATTTTTTTGGGCCCATATAAGTAGGAATTAAGTGCAGTTTTATATGCCGTTTCAATGTATTATAAAATGTATTATAGTTTAATTTAATATTAAATGCAATTAGTTGAACATTAGAGTGCTTTTTTGGCCCACAAAAGTATAGTTATTAATTATATTTGTATGTCATTTCATAGTCTCCTTTTTTAAATATGGCTAAAGTGTACTGACAATGTCTGAAGAGCATTTGTAGGAAACTGAAACTTAATGTCATTTCATTATTTATTATTATTTAATACTAAATGATGAACACTTGAATAGTATTTCTAGTGAAACTGTCATGTATTTAAATAAATGTCATATATTTAAATGTACACATGTGTTCGGAATTGTTGGTACCCTTGGTAAATATGACCAAAGAAGGCTGTGAAAATAAATGTGCATTGTTAATCCATTTGATCTTTTTTTATCACAAAAATCTAAGCTTTCATTGGAGAATAAGAGTTTAAATGGGGGAAATATCATTATGATTTTTTTTCTCAAATGCATGTTGGACACAATTACTGGTACCCCTTGAAATTCCTATAAGTAAAATATATCTGAAATATATTCCCATTCATATTCGCAACTTGAACATGAAATTATCCAGCCATTGCTTCCTGTTTAAAAGAAATATAAATAGGAGGGGAACAAAAAAAGGCCAAATTCCAAATTAATCACCCATCACAATTTATTAAAAACAAAGAATGTATTTCTGATGAGCACCAAAATATAATTGTGAAAGTGGCTTTAAGAAAAGAGCTAGAGCAGTGACAATTCCCATTTCCACCATCAGGGCAATAATCAAGAAATTCCAATCAACATAAAATGTTACGAAACGTCCTGGAAGAGGACGTGTGTCTATATTGCCCTAATGCACGGTGAGGAGGAGAGTTTGAGTGGACAAAGACTCTTCAAGGATCACAGATGGTGAATTGCAGAAAAAGGTTAAGTCTTGGGGTCAGAAAACCTTTAAAAAATTATCAAACAGCACCTACTTCACAACATGTTGTTTGGGAGGGCTTCAAGAAAAAAAAAAATGAAAAAAAAGTATTTTGCTTTCACCAAAAACAATCCCCAGCTTATTCAGTTGTCAGACACGACTGGAACTTCAAATGGGACTGGCTTCTATGGTCAGATGTAACAAAAAAATGAGCTTTTCAGCAACAAACACTCAAGATGGGTTTGATGAACACAGGTATAAAAAGTACCCCATGTGTACAATGAAATATACTGCTGTATTATTAATGTTGTGGGCCTATATTTCTGCTGGAGGTCCTGGACATCTTGTTTAGACACATGGCATCATGGATTCTATCAAATACCAACAGATAAAAAAATCAATAAGTGACTGACTCTGTTAGAAATCTTATAATGGGCCATGTTTGGATCTTCCAACCAGACAATAATCCAAAAACAAACCTTAAAAAACAACACAAAAATGGGTCACTGAGCACAAAACCAAGCTTCTGCTATGACCAGTCCTCTGAGCTGAACCCTGTAGTAAATGAGTGAGGTGAACTGAAGAGAAGAAGCACATGGAGCTCATGGAGCTGTGAATCTGAAGGATCTGGAGAGATTCTGGATGAAGGAATGGTCTCTGATCTCTTGTCAGGTGTTCTCTAACCTCATCAGGCATTATAGGAGAAAATTGAGCTGTTAAACTGGCAAATGGAGATTTCAAAAAGTATTGAATAAAAGGGTGCCGTTAATTGTGGCCAATGTGTATTAGAGAAAAACATATATTTCATAATTATATTTTCCCATATTTAAAATTCTTATTCTCCAATGAAAGGTTAGATTTTTGAGAATTGTTTTAATAAATGATCGAAAGGATTAACAATGCAGATTTATTTCCACAGCCTTCTTTGATCATATGTACCAAGGGTACCAACAATTCTGATCAGGTCTGTATTTGTGATTACACATTTGTAATGAAGTTTTAATTTAGTACATATAAAATATATTTTCTTTAAATGTAATATCAAATAACACACTTAGAGTAAAAATTATAATCCAGTATTTTACATGTGCTGTAGTATGTTAGTCAACAAAGCAAAGTAATTGTGTTACTTTGTAATAATGTCAAATTAAAAGTTTTATATTAAAGTGCACTTATTCAAATGTACTTGAATTTGTTTAGAAACAGTGATGAAAGTGTACTCTCTTTAACTACATTTAAATGGCTTTAGTTTAATTGATAATATATTATTCTCAAGTTTTTTTTTTACTTTTAAGAGTTGATGTACTCTACAAGTGCACATGTAATACACATAAGCACACTTAATTTACACAAGGCTATGCATTACAATTTTATCTTGATTTCATGATTAACCAAGCCACTTTTTCTTTGTGATTTGTTAAAAAAGAGTGGTACCGTAAAAAATAGGAAAATCAATTATTCATGTTAGTCATGTTCTAAACCGAGATGGTTTTCTTCTGTGGAACACATAAAGAGATATTATGAACACTATTTCATAAAATGATAGTAGATGGTGACCAGTCTTTCAAGCTCAGAGTTTAAATATAATAAAAGTTGTCTGTACGATGTGTGCTATGCCGTTGTTGTTTTTTTCTCAAGCTGATAAACCATTTTTACATTAGTCATATAGCCTGCTTTCATTGTGCTTTTAGCAGAATTTATAATTTTGAGTTGCACTTGATGGGTAAATGTCGTCATCATTTTAATTTCTTAGTGTAAATTATCAATTCAAATAGCTTAATATGTTTTATGTGTGTGTTTATGAAATTAAAAGAACCTTTCAGAACTTTTTGACCTTTCAAAAAAAAAACTTTCACTGCCCACACAGAAATGATCAAGAGGATCAAACAGTTTCAGTGTGTGATCACACTGTGTCAGGCTGATTTTATGGTTACCGTGCGAGTGGCGTTTGCTGTGACTGCTGCTAATATGATGGATGTTCTGTGTCTCTGTCACCTCTCAGTCGCACAGCGTTTCTCTCAGCGGGATTCTCCCTCACGATCACAGGGATTCACAACTTACCATTAACATCCGCTTAGACTCTTCGCTCTGACTGTTAACACATAAGAGATGCTGATGAAATGTATCCCAAACACTCATCAAGCAGGCGTATAGAGCGTATGACTGGTGATGTGTTTTATGTGTTATTTGCTGTGAAATCTGAAGTGTTCTTCTTTTAAATGCAGAGCCCAGGGAGCCTCCTTCAGAAGTGCAGGCATTCGCCATCTCCTCCTCCGAAATTAAAGTGATGTGGAAGCCGCCCAATCCTGGCCCTGGAAGACCCCAAGGATATGAGGTAAGAAAGGAGAAATGAATAGATAAATGTTTTGTGCAAGACCTAGTGAGCCGTCTACCCAGACAGCATCGTGTGGTAGAAAAAGTGGGGAAAATATTATTTGTAATATACACTTTTAATTAATGCAATATTGAAAAATACAAAATACACTAGCATTCAAAAGTTTAGGGTCAGTAATATTTTTACAGTTTTTGAAATATAGTCCCTTATGCTCACCAAGGCTGCATTTATTTGATCAAAAATAAAGTAAAAAAAACTAATATTGTTAAATGTTATTACAACTTAAAATAATTGTTTTGTATTTTAATATATATATTTAACATATATTTAATATATATAAAATATTTTTATATATAATTTCAGCAGCTATACTCCAGTCTTCAGTTTCACATGATCTGATTTAATGCTTGAGAAACATTTCTTATTATTATCAATGTTGACAATGTTAACAGGTTTGTAGAAACCGTGATACATTTTGTGCATGATTACTTGATAAATATCAAGTTTAAAATATCTGAATTTATTTTAGAGAAATGTTTGTAACATAATAAATGTATTTCCTGGTAATTTTGATCAATTAAACGCATCCTTTAATACCTCCACGGCAGTCGTGGCTCTAATGGATAGATCAGACTTGTAAAGGTTGTTGGTTCAAATCTCGGCTTCGGCAGGAATTGTCCACGACTGAGGTGAGACCCTTGAGTAAGGCACCGAACCCCCAACTGCTGCAGCGTCGGCTGCCCACTGCTCCAAGTGTGTGTATGCACTTGGATGGGTTAAATGCAGAGAACACATTTCACTGCTGGTTATACTCTGTATAATTGTGTATGTGACAAATAAAGCTCATCTGAGCTTAATTATGTTATTATTATTATTATGCATCCTTAATTTATTTTAAATACTGACAAAACTTGTGTAGTCCAGGGTTATTATAGTTCATTAAAACTGAAATTATAAATAATTAATTAAGCTAATTGCTAAGGCAACATTTCTAATTTCAATTTATTTTAACAATGTGCTAAAATAACAAAGAAAAACTGAAACAAAAATATATTTAAAAAACTATGTACACATTAAAAAACAGCAAAATTATTAAAGCTTTAATCAAAATCAATATGGAACAGTATCTCAGAGATAACTCTTCTATTTACCTGTTTGCTTGTATTTATTGTATTTATTTCTTTTTAAAAAAGTTGGTTTTGATTGCTGCTGTTGTCCTCATTTTTAAGTCGTTTGGATAAAGGTGTCTACGGTGGCCGAGAGAGCTCAACCCGCTGCAACTTCAGAAAACACATGCAAATAAAGAAAACACTTTCGTCAATTTGACAACGCACACGCTGCAAATGCTCACAACACAACCAAAAAAAGAAACGCACTGCAAATAAAATGTATTTGTTTGTGTTGTGAGCATTTGCACCATCTGCTGTCAAAATTATGAAAATGTTTTCTTGATTTGCTGGTGCTTTTTCTATTTGCATGTGTTTTCTGAAGTTGCAGCGCGTTGAGCTCTCTCGGCCACCGTAGGTGTCTGCTAAATTACAAAATGTAAATGTAAAAACAAACCATTTGTTTCTCAATACAGTAAATGTGTGTGCTATGATATTTTCAACCTGGTCTTATAAAAATACGTACCTCTGTGCACTTTCTGTGTGACACCGTTTTACATACCTTACTGCACTATTCGCCGCAGTTTCAAAGACAAATGTCCACTGAGTGGTGCTAAAACACAGGTTAAATACGTGAACTATTAAGTAGATATAGGTACATATTGCTGTGTTTTATTACGTTGCTACAGAAACGTATTGAGGCGGTTCAGAATTCAAATATCCGGGGTCTGTCCCTAAAGGTTAATGCTCTATCATGCCCTACACTAAACACAACCCTAAACCTACCCGATAGTGTTAACAAATGCAAAACTGATATAAAAACGTATTTGTTGATGCAACCGTGCCATTTCAACTTCCTCATATGCAGATTTGAACTGTTTTGTCAAACCGTATTACACAGGATTTGAACCGGAGCTCCTCGCCTCTCAAGTACGTCTCCGTACTCCGTGAGCTACCGAACAAACTTACTGTCTATGAAAACCCATAGATATGAAGCTGGATATGTGCGATGCTAACGCTCAAAAGCATCCGTTTTCAAATCTCCCAGCTTTTTAATATTGTTTTGAAGTCGTAACATGATATTCTTCCAGTAATTGTGCCAAAATTACTCTTTATTAACCAAAACTCTGTAAATTTGTGTGAAAAGGAGTAAAAGGTGTCAGAGTTTGTTTCTTTTGGAAACTGCAGTAATATGTAGTTATTGGTACGTATTTCGTGTCTCGCTAAAAAGTGCACCCAGGTATGCAAATGCCATGAGATCAGGTAGGTTAATTTAAGGTCATTAAAGTATAATACAGCATTTTGCTAAAGTCAGCTTAGCAAAATGCTAACAGTAAAATTCAAAGGTGTCTAATCGCTGTCTATGCAGAAGGTCCCAAACCGTCACTTATGAGATTGTGTGATATTTAGGATGCTGTCTAAGAAGGCATCTGCCTATTACAGCAAGGCAGCTCATCAGGTTTTGAAACAGAGGCACATATGTGATCATGAACCCTTTATTTTCTTCATCATTTCCTCAACTGTTATGCTTTCTGAAAATTAGAAAATTATTCTCTGCAGTGAAATTACACAGTTGTGTCCTCCAGTGAGAAAGATTATCGTATTTCATCATATAGAGATATTACATGCTTGCCTATTATGTTATTCATACAAAATGTATGACGGTTATTTAAACCAAATTACATAATATCTCAGGAAATTGGCAACTCTCACTTTGTCATTTACTGAGGCAACTCAGTCTCATTTTCTTTATCACAACAAAAAATCTTGAATGAATGACAGGCAGAAAGTCAGGCAGATTGTCTTATTGGAAACAGGTGAGCTCCTGGAAGGACATGGAGCAGGAGGAGATGGGGAAGAAGAAGAGGACGATGGGGAATGAGACGGCCATGCTGCTGACAGGGCTGGATGGAAACACACAGTATCTGATCTCTGTGAAGGGATTCAACAGCGTCGGTCAAGGACCAGCCAGCTCACCCATCAAGATTAGCACGAAGAAAAATGGTGAGTTCCCTTAAATCAACTCCTTTGGAAGCATTATAAACTAAAAAATTCAAAAGTGTCAATGACAATTAAGACTGTCCAAGAAATGAATGAATGAATGAATTCATTCATTCATTCATTAATGAAAACACAAACCGAAAGCTCTTAGAAATGTACTCTTTGTATTCTTCTTTGTTTTATATTTTGAAAACCCTTTGTACCATTTTTTGTCTAAAAATTTTAAAAGTAAAAAGTCATAAAATTTGTATACAAACACTGTACACAATCAGTATTTTCTGTAGATGTTTGTTATATTTTAACAATACAAATATTTGTACAAATAACATGACTAATTAATTCATAAATATATTGTTTTTCCGTGAAAATACACCACATATTTTACTGAACTAACTTTGACTTGTCTTAAAAATATTAAATTATCTGATATTTTAAGAGACTTACTGACCTGAACACATAGTCATCAATAAATATTAATGAAAAGTTATTATCCAAACTACTCATACCATATTATACTATACTACTACTACTACTACTTCTCATATTATGCCAAATGCTCATACTTACAATAATTATTTTTCAACTGTATACTTCAAAGAAAGTACTGAAATTAATTTTACTTTACAAATTAAAAGCAGGTTCATCATAGAAGAGGTGTCTTTTATATGGGGAGGTGGGGGGTTGGCATTGGTCTGGTTCCCTCGATAGAAACCCAATAGGATTTGTCCATTGGCTTGTGGATTATTGCAGAAAATAAACTCTGTGTGACCAATATAAATGTGTGGTTCGTTCATATTTTGTTCAAATTAAGTCTAAATACAATCGGCAGAAGTAAAAGGCAAATAGTCCCATTTAGCCTCTTTAGAAAATCTCCATTCAACAAACCCATTGACTTCAGGATGATGGGACCTAAAGTGCTCAATTATACGTTAAAAATACATCATCCACCCCCCACACACACACACACACACACTCCACATTACACATCAAATACAGTATCTTCACACAACAAATTTAGGTTCATTTTAGACGGATGAAGTGCTTGTTGCTGGAAACTTGGCGCATTGTGACCGGTTCACACACTGTGTCAACATAGTGCTGTCTAGCATATAGGAGAAGGATGGATGAATAGAAATTGGTTTTGAGAGGATGATAATTTGTCTTGTTAATTAATGTGATCATTGCTCATTACAAACCTTCATTTTATTAAATGAGCTTTTTATCTTTCTGTTTGGTTATCTGTCTCTCTTTTCAGCCCCAAGTATACCCCCAGGCAACCTGATGTGGATTCAGGAGGGGAACAATGTTTCTCTATCCTGGGATCCAGTGAAAGCAAGGGAAAATGAGTCAGAAGTCATTGGGTACAAGGTCGGTATCGCACAGATACCGTGGATGTAAAATAAAACACAATGTTGCTGCACGAGTTTGATATTTTTTTCCCATTGCAGGTATTATTGCGTCAAGAGGGACGGGGCCACAGCCAAGTCACGAGGACTCCAAACTCAGCCGTGGTCCTGACACTTCCTGAGGGGGGCACATACATCATCGAGGTGCGCGCAGTCAGTGAAGGAGGTGAAGGAGCCGCCAGCGCTCAGGTCAGAGTGCTCACCTCCTCAGGTAAGCATTCCCTGTGTGGTTTCTCAGATTTGAGGATGTGTATGTAAGTCGGTAGGTTTGACAGCTTAATTCCTCTTTAATTGCCTTCCCACTGCACTCCTACAGAGCCAATTACATTTTCCTCCACTCTCTAAAGAAAAGACAAATTTAAAATTTACCATCATTATACTACTAGGACTAGTGGGCTATTTTAGAACAAATACTATTAAATTGGTTTTCGGTTACTTATTCCCAAAACCTGTATTTTCTTTCTGCTATGTCAGATGTAATTATAGTGCTAGCTCTGTATGGCCTTTTACTTCTCCACAACTTTCTGCAGTTAACTCAGCTCAAACCTCTTTAAAGTTGCTCAGACTCCTTTCAAACATTGTTTTGTAGATAATTTCAGTCTTAAGCCCCTTTCAGAACGACACAGATCACCGAGCCTGTCGTTCGCTGTTGTTGCTAGTAGCTGATACTCAATCCTCATACATCCAACTGTTTCTTTGAAAACTACTTTGATGTCATGTGTGCACATTTTCAGTGACACTATTTATTTGTGGTTTGTAAACCCGAATAAACATGAAATATTAAACTCAAAAGTCAGTTCAACACAATAAAAAAACTCTTTATATAACTAACCTAGAGGTACCTCTTTTACCCAGAGAATAATCTTTTAACAGCATTAGGTAAGGTGAAGTTGACATAACCTTCAGTTTTTTCTTCACCCATTCACATCAATACTTCAAGTTTAACCATTCAGAGCTCAATGACTAAATTCAACAGTTTGAACACAATGATTCAATTCAGACAGTTCAAACATTCAAGGACTAATTTCTAATAGGGTTGCATTTCCCGAACAACGACGTAACTCGCTGATTAACCACCATAGTACGATGCATCGTTTTGGAAACGATCTAGCTAGTCACGACTGTTTCCCGAACATGGTCGCATCTCCGTCATTTGAACCACGTTAGTTGAACAACATAGGGCCATTGTCAATGACGTCACACGTGTGCGGTGGAGGAATAACTTTTAGCTATTTAACTGATTAGAGGTCTCTAAAATGCTACTGTATTGAACATGGCACATACTGACTAATTTACTATTCTTATTCCCTGTCATTTTGCTTTATCTGATGTTTGATTCATCGCAGGTTCCCTCTTACGTCATACTCCAGGGTTCCCTTAGGCATTTATGCACATGCGCATTCTTCAAAAACATCGCTTATAATAGACGCGCAAAAATAAATAATTAAAATGTATTTTATTAGATAGAATGGAAGATGCAGATAGTATTGCATGTTAGCTTCCTTGTTGTGCACAAGAGCATTTATTTAAGCCCATATATCTTACTAACAAGAAACTATGCTTCTAACCACAGGTCGAGAGCTGTAGTTCAAACCACTTAGGTTTGTGATGCTGATTGCGAACGTTCATTTGAGCTATGGTGTTGGGAAACACAGAATCGTTGAACTATGCTGGTAACGACGGAACTTGAGACCATAGTTGGCTAACGATGATTTTGGGAAACGCACCCCAGTTCGAAAATCAATGATTCAATTCAAACAGTTCAAATGTTCAATGATTCAATTCAACCAGTTCAAATGTTCAATGATTCAATTCAACCAGTTCAAATGTTCAATGATTCAATTCAACCAGTTCAAATGTTCAATGATTCAATTCAACCAGTTCAAATGTTCAATGATTCAATTCAACCAGTTCAAATGTTCAATGATTCAATTCAACCAGTTCAAATGTTCAATGATTCAATTCAACCAGTTCAAATGTTCAATGATTCAATTCAACCAGTTCAAATGTTCAATGATTCAATTCAACCAGTTCAAATGATGATTCAATTCAACCAGTTCAAATGTTCAATGATTCAATTCAACCAGTTCAAATGTTCAATGATTCAATTCAACCAGTTCAAATGTTCAATGATTCAATTCAACCAGTTCAAATGTTCAATGATTCAATTCAACCAGTTAAAATGTTCAAGGATTAATTTCAAACAGTTCGAAAATCAATGATTACATTTAAACAGTTCGAATGCTCAATGTTAACATCCAAAATATTCAACGAGCACTGACTAATCACTGTTTAAAGATTCAGTTAACTTTCTTTTACTTTTAAGTGGGAGAGGCTAAAGTGCAAAAGAGGAGATCAACAAATGTTCCATCAATACGGTTATTGTCATTTTCCACTAGTTCATGATCCAGCTAGTTCTGATTCAAACACTAAATATTGAAGATCTACAACCAGTGGTATTTTAATTAAAATTTAGATGCAATTAAGTATAGTATAGTTACATTTGGTTTAGTATAGTTGTTATTAATTTATTATTTATTTATTTTGTTTATAAAAAAAATGTTAAAGTGTTAGTAACTTTGTGTTTTTCATCCATTTTATTTCTTTTTTAATATGTCTATATTTTTATTTGTATCATAGCACATGAAGTTAAACTAAATGAAAATGAGAAATGCTTGGAAACTACCAGAAATAAAATATTACATTTTGGATTTCAGTTTGTATTTATATTGTATTTAATTTCAATACCAATATGGTTTTAGTTATATATGATAATGCTAAATTTACAAATGTATAAATAAAAGCAATAAAAATAACAATCAGAGTTAATCAAAAAATATATATATGGATGTCATGTGACCAATATCAGACTTCAGAAAGTTGTTAAGATGCAAACTATAAAAAATAAAAATATTCAAGATTCCTTTTTGGTCCCTTTGTCTCATTTCTCTCTTTTTTTGTTTCATTTCCAGGAGTACGTGCAAAGAGTGGACAGCTCTCTGTCCAGAATCTGCCTCCAGGCTTGGCATGGACTGCTCTTTTCCTGTCATTTATGGTGCCTTCTTTTCCCTTTTGAGGCTACTGGGTCATGTACTGTTCCTTTAAACCTTCCCCCCTGCCCTCCTTCTAAAGACCACCCCCAGCCACCCCTGTATGAAGGGAACGGGCTCTCCCTCCTCCACACAGACTGCCTGCTTTGACCTGTCCCATCAGCAGGACCTAAGGGCCAGCCAAAGGGAAGCGCTTCTTTTCCAAGCATCAAGAAATGCCTCCAAATCCAGACAACTCCGTTGTTTTTCTTTTCTGGCCATATTTGTTTCCAGATTTCTGTTTGGGATATCATTGTAGTATTGTGCTGTACAAAGTGTGGAGACAGTTGTTTTAAATCTCCACAAAGCTGTAAGAGACGTTTTTTTTAGGGACTGCCTTCAGGAACAGCTCTCCAAACCACTGAGGCCGCCCTCTGCTCTGTGCCGCTGTGGCTTCCCTTGTTACATTACTGAATCCATTTGACCCTTTGGCTGCCCGACAAGCAAACACAGAGTAAGCTCAGTAGAAATAAGTGCATTGTTTTCTTATTCACAAGTGGAGAGTGTGGAGACAACAAAGAAAAAAAAAAACATTTTTATAGTGCCGAAAATCTTACTATTTCCAGACTTGCTTTTTGTACATTGTGTTACCTTTAGAGAAACAAAAAAATGTGGAACAGTGGTGTGTTTCGGTCGGCTGCGTCTTGAGTTTTTGAACTTCAGTTTTCATTTTTGTTCTGTTCGGTGGATATTGAGAACTAGCAAGGTTGCTGGGCAACAGGGGGACTGATGGACGAACCAGAGATAAAAGGTTTGGACTCCACTTGTCGTGCCCAAACATTTCTGTAGACAAAGACCAAGGCTGATCTGTAACAGTTGAAATAAATGTGATGTATATTTTTAAAAGGCCTCCGGTGTGTGTGTTCTTGGAGAAGAGGAGCAGTGGAAGCTCTCGTAAATTGAAAGTCACTGTCTCAACAAAGTTTGTTGGACATAGAATTGAGTTTTATTGTCTCAAGAATGATTATTTCTTCCCAGAATTCAATGGTAAGTGTCTAGATAAGTGACCTAAATGCCTTCTTTACACCTGCTATTAACATTCATTTGTAGTGAATGGATCACAATCAGCAATAGTTCACCCATAAATGAAAATATGCTTAAAATTTAAGCCAAGCTATCCAAGATGTAGATGAGTTTGTTTCTTCATCAGAGTCCAAACAGTTGATAAAAGCATCTGATAAAAGCAATCCACACTCTCCTGTAGAGTCTTGTGAAGTGAAAAGCTGCATGTTTGCAAGAAACTAAAAATTCCCATTAAGAGGTTTTAACTTTAAACCATTGCTTCTGGACAAATTACCAGTCCATGATCCATAACAATGCTTCTTCTAGTGTAAAAGTCCATCCCCACTTGTCCTCTCACATCAAATTATTTGTTTAGAGCGGTTTTAGGCTGCTTTTGCTTATAAACCGTGCTTGACGAGTATGTTTCTCTCCTGAGTCAGACTAAATCTATTTTTTCACAATATTCTGGCTTATGGACAATGGTTTGAAGTTCAAAAAATATTGATGGCAACTTTTCACTATACAAGACATTATTGATGGACTGGAGTCATATGGATTATTGTGGGGTGGGGGGGTTATCAACTGTCTGAACTCTCATTGTGACGGCAAGTGATGTAATGCTAAATTTCTCCAAATTTGTTCCAATGAAGAAACAAACTCATCTACATCTTTGATGGCCTGAGGGTATACTATTCATTTAAAGTCAAATGTAAATTTATCATAAATGCATTGTGATCACTGAAACAACATTCGGGAGTCAGGAATGGATTCTGACTACAGCAGTATGTATTACAGTGGCCACGCTACAAATAATCATCCATTGCTTTGATGGATTTTCAGATCTGTTTTTATCTATCAGTAAAATATTATAACGCTTGGTGTTTTTAATGTGACATTGATATCACTAGAACTCATGTGGCAGGAGCTCTTTTAGTTATCAAGAGCTGTGTTGTGGGTACTTGGCACTTTATTTTTATTCTGCTCTTTAAATGCTAAGAAGAGACAAGACGCCACGCTCTTTCGATCTGGTCACCCGAGTTAATGATCGATATCCCATGAATTATTCCACTGGACTGCTCTTAGAATCTCACCCCCAAATCCCCCCTCACTATCTTCCAGTCTATTTCCATGGATGTACTTTAAAACTTCATTTTCTCTTCACTTCTCAGCACTATTAGCATTCTTTACTGCAAGAATGTTTCAAAAGCAGGGAAAAACAATGGACTAAATGTCAAAATGACAGGAGCAGTTTGAATTATCCATCAATGTTTACATTTCTGTGAATGAGTAACATGATATGCAGGCTTTGTTCTTCATTTTGCACAGTAGAAGTTGGAATTGCTTTAGATTAAAAATGTTCCTTGTGAAAATGAAGTACACTTGTTTTTTTTGTTTTTTTTTTAAGTACGTATTGATAAAATACTTTAAAATATTATTTAATTGCAAACTGAATGTAATGTATTCGGACACTTTATTGTGTGTTATTTACAATTCAGTGAAAGTCTATTATAGTTTTAATTTATATTGAATGTAATTTGTAAAAAGTGCTTTTTTACTACTTATATAGGACTTAAGTACATTATGTAATTTCATAATTACTACAGTACATATTGTTCTAAAATGTGGTTAAAGTGTACTGTTGAATGTACAGACAAGCAATTATGGTAAACTAAAATATATGTTAATGTAATTTCTATTTAAACTGTATTTAATGTATTTAATATAGTATTTAATGTATTTAAATACAGGTACATCTCAAAAAATTTGAATATGGTGAAAAAGTTCATTTTTTATTGTAACATTTCAAAAAGTTAAACTTTCCTATATTTTAGATTAATTACATGTAAAGTAAAACACTTCAAAAAGTTTTTTGTTTTAATTTTGATTATTAGAGCTTACAGCTAATGAAAGTCAAAAAATCTGTATCTCAAGATATTAGAATATTTACATTTGAGTTTCAATAAATGACCATCCATACAGTATAAATTGTGGGTATCTCGTGTTCGTTGAAACTACAATAATGGGGAACACTGCTGACTTGGCAATGGTCCAGAAGATGATCATTGACACCCTCCACAAAGAGGGTAAGTCACAGAGGGTCATTACTGAAAGAGGTGGCTGTTCAAGGAGTGCTGTATCAAAGCATATTAAATGCAAAGTTGACTGGAAGGAAGAAATTGGGTAGGAAAATGTGCACAAGCTACAGGGATTACCGCAAGCTTGAGAATACTGTCAAGCAAAGCCGATTCAAACACTTGGGAGAGCTTCACAAGGAGTGAACTGAAGCTGGAGTCAGTGCATCAAGAGTCACCACGCTCAGACATCTTCAGGAAAAGGGCTACCAAGCCACTTCTGAAACAGAAACATCGTCAGAAGCATCTTACCTGGGCTAAGGAGAAAAAGAACTGGACTGTTGCTCAGTGGTCCTCTTCTCAGATGAAAGTAAATTTTGTATTTCATTTGGAAATCAAGGTCCCTGAATCTGGAGGAAGAGTGGAGAGGCACAGAATCTATGTTGCTTGAATTCCATTTTGTATTTTCCATTGTTATGATTTGGGCTGCCATGTCATCTGCTGGTGTTGGTCCACTAAGTTTTCTGTCCACAGTCAATGCAGCCATCTACCAGGAAATGTTAGGGCACTTAATTTTTCCTTCTGCTGACAAGCTTTATGGAGATGCTGATTTCATTTTCCAGCAGGACTTGGCATCTGCCCACACTGCCAAAGGTACCAAAAGCTGGTTCAATGACCATGTTGTTACTGTGCTTGATTGGCCAGCAAACTCGCCTGACCTGAACCCCATAGACAATCTATGGGGTATTGTCAAGAGGAAGAGGAGAGACACCAGACCCGACAATGCAGATGACCTGAAGGCCGCTATCAAAGCAACCTGGGCTTCCATTACACCTGAGCAGTGCCACAGGCTGATTGCCTCCATGCCACGCCGCATTGATGCAGTAATTCATGCAAAAGGAGGCTCAACCAAGTATTGAGAGCATAGAAATGAACATTCTTTTCAGAAACCTGAAATTTCTGTTTAAAATATAATTTTTTTATTGATCTTATGTAATATTTAAATTTTCTGAGACACTGAATTTTGGGTTTTCATTATATGTAACTCATAATCATCAAAATTTCAATAAATAAAGTCTTGAAATATTTCACTCTGTGTGTTTCGCTTTTTGAAATGAGTGACAAAAATATTGACCTTTTTCATTATATTCTATTTTTTGTATACCTGTATATCCATTTTAGTTCATTTAAAATATATTAACTTTAAATATGCTACCAAATAACGCTACAGTTAAACTTATAATCAAGTACTTTACATATGCTTTAATATGTTTGTCAGCACATTAAAATTCTGTAGGTGTACTTAAAGCACAAAAAGATTATTAAAACAATGATTTGAAATGTACTTTAAAGTACATTTTAATTAGACAGTATTACAAAGTGCACTTAATATTGTTCTTAAGTCTCTTAAGAAACAGTTATGAAAGTTTTTAAGTACACTTAAATGGCATTTTATTTCATGTATATTATATTGTCTGCAAGGGCATGCATACATTGTTATATTAATATGAATAGTTTAGGTAAACTGCAAATAGCATAGGGTCACTTCAGTACTACTCAAAGTTTAGTTTTTACTCAAATATGTCAGCATAATAGAAATCCCTGCATAACTCAAGTATTGCTTGTGGCTGCCATTGCAGGGTGTTTCAAATGAACAAATTTAGTGAAGTCAGAGCAGTAAACACATAATTTGCACAAGAACATAAACACGAGAATGGAAAGCTTAAACCGTTGTCTATCAGAAAATTGGTTGAGCTGCTGTTTTATTATGCTCTCCGATTACTTTATCCTGCTTCATTCTAAGACTATTGATTTGTTTCCTGATTATTCACGTATCCTCAGCGATGTGGAGCACTTGGTGCATGATAATAATTCCTTTGAGTGGTCCCTCTCATGTGCCCCTTGCAATACACCTCATTGGATTCCTGGCGCACTTCGCAGGGTTCAACAAGGTCATGGCTGGGACTCCCTGCGGTTGCCGCCTCGGTGTGGATTGTCTACAGACCCTGCCTGTTTCTTCTGGAAGCTTAAAAACATCTGCATCTCCTGGGGTAGTCAGTCGAAATGCATTTTTCTAAGATCTACTTGATGGAATAATTCTGTCATAATTTACTTGCTCTTCTGACGTTCCACTTTCTTTTAATTAGAGAAAAAAAGTCAAATGAAGCCTGCGTGACGTCCTGATACCCATACTGCTGGCATAACAGACTTTATTGATCCCAAAGGTGAAATTTAGGTGCAAAACAGCACCTATAAATAATAAAGAACCCAAAAAGTTCCTCTGCGTAGAGAATCTAATGGGTTATCGCAAGACAGAACAATGTAAATTATGCATGCATTAGCTGCTAATTTGGATATTTCTATGCATAAACGTGATTTATCCGTGTTTGTGAGTGGGCCTGTTTTGAACCATGAATTTTGCAGTGTTTTTATCTCTTGCCGAACAACAGCGGGTGCTTCTACATGGACACTAATGTGGCAACCTTTAATTATTCATGCAACACCTGTCTATGTCAGTGCATCTGATTTATGGTAATGGATTATCTACCCTGCAAAGAGGGCCGCGTGCTTCCGAGAGCCCAGAGATGTGGTGTCAGCAATTAGAACACACTCTCCCAGCAGGCATGTGAAGCATGGATAGTGAGAGTGAGAGGAAAGTGAGAGCTAAGCCATGAAGGGATGCTCTTCAGCCACTCATCAGAGCCTGGCATCTGAAGCAGATGTTATATGAATAGGCCTAATGTGCTCTGAGAGCTTTTAACCGTCGGGAGGTTTCAGACGTTTCCATACTTTTTTGCATATTGGGGTGCTCATCTGGTTTTAAACCAATATTTCACCCAAAAATGAAAATGTTGTCATGGTGAACTCACCCTCGTGTTTCTGAACCCAAATGGAGACGTTTTGAAGAATGTCCAAGCTGCTCTTTTCCATACAGTTGATGATTTATACTCCCAAACTCAAAAGGGCTTAATCACAGCAGAAATTATAATTTGATATGAATATTTGATATGCAAACTTTAAAGATATCTCAAATTATCTACATGGTCAAAACATTGCTGAAAAACATGTTGCATACTATCCACTGCATGCCTTCTGTTGTCTGATTAATATTTTATACTTTTTTAGCAAGTGAAGTCCTTTTAGAAAAAAATGTAAATGTGCCCTTTAGGTGGTGGTATACATTTGTATGTGTTTAAAGATCTCACTGTTTACATTACAACAACATAATCACTGGAAATGTTCCATTCTACCATATATACTCACTATGTCACATGACTCAATCAATGCCATTTTGTGTCACCTAATTCCTGGTATGACGGGTCTAAAGTCCTCTTTTTAAACTGAACACAAGTGCAAATGAAATTTCTTTGCTCCAGCATGCAGACGGAAAGAATATCAATGAATATCAGTGTAAATTAGGGCCTAATCCACTAGATGTCTTTGTATTGTTGTTTTAACTCTGCTTTTGGTAATATCCTCAATTAAACAAATTATTATTGTTCTGTTATTTTTAGTGTCGTTTTGACACCAAAAAGTAGACTGTGGTATTGGTGTTTGCTCTGCATGATACACTGGATAGACAGTTTACTTGGGTTTGAATTATCTATGCTATGCAGTTTATTTGAAGCGTTTAGCTTCCATACATCTCATAAATAAGTAAACCAGACTGTGTGATGATGATTATAAATGTAGTATGACAAACAAATAGAAGCCAATTCAACATATCTAACCTGAACAAAATAAAAAAGGCTTTTATTGTTAACCTCATTCTTTTTTCTCTTCTTTTTTTTGTGTCAACGGTTACATTAAATAACCTTTGCTTTCAAAAGAAACCTTAATTAATAAAATGTGGGGAGTGTATTGAGTGCATTAATTGAGCCTTAATGAAATGTACAAGTTTCTAAACATGTAAATGTGTGTTATTTGTTGACCTCACTCCTGCTGTCTAACTTCATGGAATCTAATTAAAATTGTGCCTTTAATGTAATTAATTATATTTATTAGTTAACATTAGCTAATTGTTGGTAATTCGTTATTATGTCCAGTGATTGTATAATTAAAAGCTCAGCTGGTGCATAAAACCAGAGTTACTACAGAGATGTTAATGTGAACATGGAACAACCCATTACAACCCATTTTAATTTGATGTGAGTAAATATACACTCACCGGCCACTTTATTAGGTACACCTGTTCAATTGCTTGGTAACACAAATTGCTAATCAGCCAATCACATGGCAGCAACTCAATGCATTTAGGCATCTAGATGTGGTGAAGACGACTTGCTGAAGTTCAAACCGAGCATCAGAATGGGGAAGAAAGGGGATTTAAGTTACTTTGAACGTGGAATGGTTGTTGGTGCCAGATGGGCTGGTCCTGCAGTGGCGTGCACAGGCAGGGGCCGGGGGTAACTCGAGCCCCTGCCCCTTTGAGGTCCGATGCTAAAGTGCCCTTGTGGTGCCCCCGGTCTGCGATTTCTGCCGAGGGTAGGGGTGTGCGATATGAAGATATTTGATTGCGGACTATAAAAATGTCTCCACAATCTGTTTTTGAAGAAATTAGTTTTATCGTGCAACAGCGCACATTCTGTCAGCTGCGGTTCTGGTGCCACCCGCCGTATCAATGTACTGTAAAATACTGCAAAAGTACATTATTTGCATCTGCTCTAAAGCCTTACTCGTTAAACGTTTCATCAGTACCGTTTCTAGGCATAGGCGAGCTAGGCGGTGGCCTAGGGCGCCACCAGCTGAAAGGGGCGCCAATGAGCGCGCGTACTGGCACTACATTGTAGCAGGGTTGTGATAAAGAGTTACACGGTCACCCTGAAATATGACTGCCGCCCACTGGATCCCCAACATTATTGGGCTAGACTAGAGTACTGTCAATCTGATGATGCCTGTATGCCATTGGATCAGAGCGCTGTCAATCTAACAATGACTGTATGCCATTGGATCAGAGCGCTGTCAATCTAACAATGACTGTATGCCATTGGATTAGAGCGCTGTCAATCTGACGATGCCTGTATGCCATTGGATCAGAGCGCTGTCAATCTGACGATGCCTGTATGACATTGGATCAGAGCGCTGTCAATGCTGCTTGATTGTTGCATGCTTGCATTTGCAGCGCTCATCAACGCCATTAGATCAATGGGCTCTGTCAATGCTTTGGCACAGTCACCGGATCTCAATCCAATAGAGCACCTTTGTGATGTGGTGGAACGGGAGATTCGCATCATGGATGTGCAGCCGACAAATCTGCAGTAACTGTATGATGCTTTCATGTAAATATGGACCAAAATCTTTGAGGAATGTTTCCAACACCTTGTTGAATCTATGCCACGAAGAATTAAGGCAGTTCTGAAGGCAAAAGGCGGTCCAACCCAATGCTAGCAAGGTATACCTAATAAAGTGGCCATTGAATGTATATGGTTACACTTTATTTTGATAGTCCACTTTAGACATTATACTTAATATAAGTAACTTTGTAACTACATGTCAACTAATTCTCATTAATTTGCAGCTACATGTCTACTAACTCTCAGAGTAGACGTAGGGTAGGTTTAGGGTTAGTAGAATAAGTTGACATATACTTGCAAAGATTTTCATAGTCAGTATGTTGTGGACCCATCAAAAGAAAGTGTTAGAAGATATTAAGTAGACAGTCTACTGATACTCCAATGACTGCTAGTTGACATGTAGTTTCAAAGTTACTTAGTGTTCATAGAATGTCTAAAGTAGACTATCGAAATAAAGTGTTACCATACATATATATATATGTATGTGTATATATATATATATATATATAACATATGCTAACATTCAACACAAGTATGTGTTGGTAACTTATACATTTTGTGCATATTTTTGCTAAAATAGGTAACAATAACATTTGCAACCAAGTTCCAAAATAATCTCTACAGCTTATATATATATATATATATATATATATTCTGATGAGGTCTCTGTAAATCAAACTGTAGAATTTGAGCAATAAACTAATTGCAGGCAGAAGATGGTGAGGTGATTGTGCAATGAATTAATTTTAAATATGAATATGCAAATTTAATCAGGGTATGGCAATCAAGTTTTCTTTTGTTTTCCAGGCAACTCTGGTGAGTTTATTAGATGAAACTTTTCTGTTTGTAACCTCCTTTTATGAACGGTTTGGGAAGGGGCATCTGCTGTACTCCAATCCCCGGTCAGCATGGGGTTTGGATTATACTGATGCGTTATACAGGAGAAGGGAGGCACTGATGCAAAGCAATGTAATTATCCAGTCATCAGGGAGGCCAGCAGGTGGGCAGGCCTTTGAGCTTTAGAGAGGTAGCGAGATGTTGAATGACGTCCTCAATGCATTAACAGTGTAACCATGCTCAAACATATGACATATGGGATGTGTCTCAAAACCTAGAGGGCACCTTTCTTAGGGGCAACACAGGCATACTTTCTAAGAAAATCTCAAATTGTAGGTAGCAAAGTTATGATACCTTCTATCTTTTCAGTTAACACTTTAAAATCTGAATTCTGGAAATGTTGGACATTTTTTTAAATTTGCATTTCAAATCATATGAGCAAATATTTAATTCACAAAAGAACTTAGATAACATAACAAATGTTTAAACTGAACTTTTATTCACAAAATTAGCTAATTTCAAATTTGATGCCTGCTACAGGTCTCAAAATATTTGGGACGGGGCATGTTTACCAGGGTTTAGAATCTCATCTTCCTTTCAAAACAGTTTGAAGACGTCTGGGCATCAAAGTTATGTTTCTGGAGTTTTGGTGTTGGAATTTGGTCCCATTCTTGCCTGATATAGGTTTCCAGCTGCTGAAGAGTTTGTGGTCATCTTTGACGTATTTTTAATTTAATGATGTGCCAAATGTTCCCTATAGGTGAAAGATTCAGGCCAATTCAGCACCCGGACTCTTCTGCTAAGAAGCCATTCTGTTGTAATAGCTGCAGTATGTGGTTTTGTTTTGTCTGCTGAAATACATGTTGTCTGGAGGGGAGCATATGTTGCTCTAAAACTTTAGATACATTTCAGCATTTATAGTGCCTTCCAAAACATGCAAGCTGCCCATACCGTATGCACTTATGCACCCCATACCATCAGAGATGCTGATTTTTAAACTGAACACTGATAACATGCTGGAAGATCTCCCTCCTCTTTAGCCTGGAGGACACAGCGTTCGTAATTTCCAACAAGAATGTCAAATTTGGACTCGTCTGACCATAGAACACATTTCCACTTTGAAACAGTCCATTTTAAATGAGCCTTGGCCCACAGGACACAATGGCGCTTCTGGGCCATGTTCACATATGGCTTCATTTTTGCTTTAGTTAGCATCTGCAGATGGCACGGCGGATTGTGTTTACCGACAGTGAGGTAAACACAATGTTTCTGAAGAAATCCCAAGAAGAGCATCAAAAACTGTGCTCAAATTTGTAAAGATAAATTTGAAAATCATTGATCAGAAATTTCAAGCACAAACACTCATTGAAAAGCTCTACACATTTACTGTACTTCAACAAATGTATAATTTGTTACCATTTTTATGTCTAATTTATAAAGAGCATCTTTGTACTCTGAGCAATTTTATTTATTTATTTAAAGTACACACTTAGCCTAATTCTAATGTTCGATGCAGCTGTATGACATAAAGTGATCTTTGTATAGCACATGGGAGTGGTTGTTAACGAAATTGCTGATGAAAAGCATTTCACATCTTACAGTATATGCTGTTTATGCAGGAAAAAAGACCATGTAGATAATAGACAGCAAGTTAGCCAACTCAGTTTTGAGACACAGCCATTATAATTAGTCAAACAGTGAGTAGCCTATTTTCAGGTATTTGGTCACCATTCCAACTGTTCAACATTTGGTCTTGAATGTAATAAATTAAAAATTCCCCTCAAAATCCACATGGGGTAACATGTCCAATCTGTCTTTGTCATGAAAGATTTATATTTGAATAGACTCTTCTAATGAGAATAGTCAGCAGGGAAGTCCACACTGCATATGTAAATACATGGGAACAATTTAGCATGTGTGGCTAATGTCTGCTGGGTTTTAGGGAGCGATTTCGGTCGCCAAATAACATGAGCCCATCTGCCTGGTGCTAAAGTTCTGTTCCACAATTCTTTGTGTGAATAGCAACTTTCTCAAAGCATCTTCATTAGTCATTATTGTGTTCCTTGATAAAGTCTTTTTAATGCAGTTTAGAGTTCAGGAGGCTCCACGGGCCTGTTTCTCCATCCTTGGCAAATGGGACAACATTAACATTCTAATGTGTTTGTGTTTGTGTTTTTGTTTAGTTGAGTGATTTTTATCACAAGTCCTGTCAAAAAAAGTGCTTTGGTGCTTTTGCAAACAAACACAAAGTTTCTTAAGGGAATGCGATGCTTTTTGCAACAGAATGCAATTTTGTGTAACTGAACACAAAGTTTCTCTGGGGAATGCAATGCTTTTGTGAGAGAATGTGTTTTAGCAAGGTTTCTTGGAACACAATACTTCTGCGAGAGAATGTAAATGTTTGCAACGCAAAAACGTTGAAATATAATTTTTCCTCCAATCTCAATATCCCCCTAGGGGCTCTGTAGAAAATATATTTGTATAAACAGAAGAATCACATTCAACCAAATAAATGCAACAACGGTAATCAGACTGTAGATTAACAATACAAACAAATTAACCATTAAATGCTAAGTGAGTTTATTGCTCACATCTATTGTACATGCTATTGGATATTTATAAAATACAAATTCAAAGCCCTTTAATGTCACATCCCTCTTCCTGTTTCAGTAGAAAATATCTCAACACTTGGGACTTGAATTTATCAATCAGGAACGGCATATTTGTCTATAGTCCACACAGCTTAAAAGGTTTCAGATGTGAACTGATTTTAAAGACAATAGCCGCTTTTCCACTGTCGGGCCAGTGCGAGCCAGTGCTTTAAACGGGTCGGGCGGAGCTCCGCTGCGCTTCACGAAAACCCACCCTTTACACGCCTCTCTGGAACGACGCCACACAACCCCATTATTTCACCAACAAAGAGAAGTTATCAGAAAACAAATAAGAAATAAGTCACTGGAACTAGCATGATAACAAAACTAACATGATAAAAGTGGCCGTTTGTTTGCATATTGTGTAAAGGGTTTTAATCCAAAAGCATCGATGTTTTACAATAATAAGTGATACATTGATCATAATGAATTAGGCTAATCAGGATTGAACGTTAGTCACACAGAAATAAAGAAATCATTCTTTATTTCATTCTTTAAATCATTCATTCATTCATTCATATATTTTGTTATGACATACGGAGCTAAAGTCTCGAGACAACACTTATGACAGATAAAATATGTTACTAAATAAATATACGATTGTGATAGACTGAACTGAGAAGCGGTATCTCTTCAAGCAGTTATTTTTACCATGTTTACTATAATTTGTTACATTTATATAGTGCTTTTCTAGGCACTCAAAGCACTTCACATAGTAAGGAGGATATCCCTCATCCACCACCAGTGTGCAGCATCCACTGGATGATGCAACGGCAGCCATAGTGCGCGAGAATGCCCACCACACACCAGCTTATTGGTGGAGAGGAGATAGAGTGATAAAGTCAATTAGTGTATGGGGATGATTAGGAATCCATCAGTGGGGAATTTGGCCAGGATGCCGGGGTTACACCCCGACTCTTTTTTCAAAGTACATCAAAGTACTGGGATTAATAATGACCACGGAGTCAGGACCTCGGTTTAACGTCTCATCCGAAGGATGCTGCTTTTGAAAGTATAGTGTCCTCGTCACTATACTGGGGCATTAGGACCCACACAGACTGCAGGGTGAGCACCCCCTGCTGGTCTAACTAACACCTCTTCCAACACCTCTTCTAGTTTTCCCAGGAAGTCTCCCATCCAGGTACTGACCAGGCTCAGCCCTGCTTAGCTTCAGTGGGAAACCGGTCTTGGGCTACAGGGTGATAAGGCTGCTGACTGCTACTAAGGTAATGGATAGCGTGCATAGTCTTTTGCATCGTTTATTTCTGCCTTGTATAATGTGATCATAATCCACATTGGATCTCAAACAGTTATTTCAATACTCACTGCTGTTTGATAGTGATTTTTAAGCTAAAAGTATTTTAAAAGTCTTTAATGCTGTTGTTATAGCTGTTAACTTTATGAAATGACGCTCTCCAGACGCGGAGAAACTCCACCTTTGTTCATAACCACTCCTATATCCACAGTTGGCACGCTTTGGCCCAAGGTTTTCGTCGGGCCAAAAAACCCTGACGGTTGGCCCCCGAGGAAGCACCGAAGAGGCACGATCAAGCCCCGGAAGTGACGGTGGAAACGCGACTGGCCCTGGCACGCATTGGCATGCCCGCTTTTGGCACAGCAGTGGAAACACGGATATTTATTACACTAATGCACTAGTTTAGGAACCAATTCTCACTATTAACTAGTTGCTCATTAGCATGTATATACTAGCATATTTTTAATTCATATTTATAAAGTGACAGCATATTTTTAATTCATATTTATAAACAGGGTGCACAGAAACGCGGTTCTCATTGGCTGGAGATTTGGTTTGGTCCTGGCATGCACTGGTACTATTTTATTTTAAAATTAAAATGCCTGTTTTTGGCAGCTTTTATTTTGGCAGATTGCTGGCAAGACAGCATATACGCTTCCGGGTTTAGCACTGGCAATTGTAGAGCATCAGATGAAATGTCAGTTTTGCATTGTGCTTTGAAAATGGCAGCGTGTAGCCTAGATTTATGCTTTCAGTTTGAATAGAAATCTTATACAGTACAGTTTGTCGATCTAAAATAGTAAGTGTGTGTTAAAAGCTGTCAACCATGTCGGTGCGCAGCTCTGAACTTATTTACACAGCGCATTTCTTATTTTGGTCACGCATACGGACCACTTATGTGAACCCCTGCTTATAAAGCACATATTGCTTAGTTATTCTGCATTACCATAATCTAGATCCCTTAACCTGACCCAATACCTGAACTTAAAAACTACCTTACTAATTATTAATAGGCAGCAAAGGAGTTTATTAAGCCAAAAGTCATAGTTAATAGTTAGTTAATAATGGGAATTGGTCCACAAACTAAAGTGTGATCATTGACTTTTTTTCAGAAAAAGTGACTCCGTATTTTCAGGGGGGAAAAAATCCCAAACACACATAATGGTCTTTTGGCTCCACCCATCACTCATGTCACTGGCTAAGACAGAAGCTGACATACTGAACTGTTCAGAAAAACACTGTGATATTTTGAACAGTTTTATAATCGAGACCAGCTCATTAAAGTCCAAGTTGAGGTCAAGACCTGTATAGGTTGAGTTTGTGTCAAAACCTTGAGGGTCAAGTCAAGACCGAGATCCAAATGCTCCTGCGTCCATGACAAGATGAATATGTGTTTCCATTATAGATTTGTGCAAAACTTCCATTGGATATATTTTCAATTCGCAATTTCAGTTTGCGTAATTTGAAGTGTAATGGAAACGCAGCTTGTGAAAATATCCTGAGTACTTCTATTCAGGAAGACAACCTATGATTGGCTTACTTAATTGGCTCTACATATTAAACAATAATAGAAGAAAAAATGCACTTACACACTTTAAAGTGTGCTACACTTTTTCGAGGTCAATTTGAATCGGCACTCTTTTGTTTTCTGGCCTTCTCTGATTGGACTTAATAAGACAGTGAGATGCAAAAATAAAATACATTTTCACAGTGACTAGCTTCACCCTCAACATTTGTGAGAGATTCCACACTGATTTGGAAAAAAACGACAGAAATACATTTTTGTTGATGAAGGGAAAGTGAAGGGCAGGATACATTCCTTCTGAAAGCAGAATGTGCACAAGGCCTTGCAATACATCCCTTTGCCTTTTACAACATCATTGTTTCCTCTAAAGTGAAACCAGGCACTTTTTGGGTTGTCAGATTTGAGTGATCCTCTGGGGTGCTGATGGAGACAGTTTAAGCTCCTTATCAGTATCAGGACAATATGAAAGCCAGTAGCTCCAAACACTCTTTGGTACCCTCCATGCAGTCTCTCGCCTGTTACGCTCCAGAACAAATTGGATGGATTACAGGTGATATGCTGCATGAATCTAACCTGACTTTGATTGGAGATCGTCCAGCAGGCTGCTGCTAATGATGCTTCTGAATTGAAGGTTTTCATGGTGTTAAAATCTTTGGTGTATATGGTGAAAGTACAGGGATCTATCGACCTGACTAAAAATTAGTAGCATCCGGGATTTTGCAATGGACCTTTCTGTACCCCCAATAAAACCTCTCCCTTGATGTGAGCCAGTAAAGACTTCTTTATGGAGCAGTCAGTGTTACACCTGAAACACATTATTTGCCTATTAATTGATTCAGCTGAGTTCTGTTTCAAAAAGCATTTCAGTGTGATGATTGACATTTTAATGATTGTCCAATTACGTGAAGGCTAAATTGAAGTCGTTGCTGGATGGGAGTAGCCATTTTCTTTTCTCTTCGAGGCTGGTGAGAGACAAGCAGCAGCATAATTTTGAAAAAGTTAAAATTACGTCAGAGAGGATTAAAACAGAGGTCTTCATATGTTTTATTTTCTTTGTATTTGGTCAGGTCTTTTGTCCTACTTTGGAACTATGTTTATTTCGTACTGAACTGAATCTTTGTCAACTGAACCTTCCAAACAAATCTTTTGAACTGAGTTTTGAACTGTTTTCTTCTTAACTGTTTATTTGGCCTTGTGTTCAACACCAAGGAGTCAGTTTTGGCTTTGAGTGAACTGTCAAAATTATGAATTGAGAACATTGTAAATGTTTATGTTATGATCTCAAAAGTGTTGTATTCTAGGAAATGTTCATAGCCTAGAGCAGGGGTCACCAACCTTTTTGTGAGTGAGGGCTCCCTGAAGGGATAAAATAGTCTCAAGGGCTACTTGTTTGTTATATTCCTATATATATATATATTATTATTATATTATTTTTTTTTATCTTGATATCTTGCCATTAATAAACATTCATGATTTCTCACAGACATTTTACATTTTTTATAAATCAAGGAAAATATTCCAGAAAAATTTAGAAAAATAGACTATCACAACTATTTGTTTCCATATCATACAATATTGATATTTATCATGATATTAATTTACCGTTAATGGGGAAGGAATAGCTTTCCACATGTTTGTTAGACCTTGAAATTAAGGTAAACATAACTTTGTCCACAATTAAATTCCATTAAATGACCTCCAATTTTCAAAGTAGTCGTCACAATCATTTGTGAGTGACGTCACCTCCCAATACAAACATGCCCCATAATATAATTCCACCCCTGACACTAATTGCAAAGCATCTGAAATTCCTTTTAAGTTTTGGCAAGTTACATGTGCAACAAAATTGTCTGAAAATACCCTTCCATAGATGTCTCTTCTAGATTGAAGATTATATTTATTCAGCAAACTGAAATGAATCAAATCTGTTCATTTATAACAAATCTGTGTTTGTGAACTACAGCACACTAGAAAATACAATTTCCACTTTTGTGCCCCTTTGCCCAACTCTGGGTCAGGTCACAAGGTTTAGCGTTAGTTTCACACAAGAGTGAGCCTGAAAAGCACCTGGAAATGATTTTGTGCTATCAATCCTAGTCCTGTCTGTCACCACAATGCCTTCAAGGTGAAGCTTGTCTCTATCAGGATGTGATGAATGACTTTATCTACTCAACTGACCATTTGAAAAATCTATTAAGACCATCACACAGAAGCCTGAGAGTGATGCCATTGTTCACCCAGTCATTGTGTTCACCTGTTTGTGAGAGTTGGTCATTGTGTTAATGTGTGAATTATGTCTGTGTGCTATTATGTGTATATATTGTTTAACTGTTTAACTGATCTCTTTATTGATTTATTGAATAAGTGTGGGAGACAAGTTCTCACCAGGGCTATACTGCATCTCTGTAGCTTTATATGGACTATATGCTTCATATTCCAAGTAAAAATGCCCATGTTAAAGTATTAATTTCTTTAAAAAGAGATACATTTATATTTTGAATAAATGCTGTTCTTTTTATTTATTATTTGTTTCATCAAAAAATATTAAGCTGCACAACTGTTTTCAACATTGGTAATTAATCAGGGTTACATTTTATTTCGATAGTCCACTTTAGACATTCTACTAACTATGAGAAACTTTGTAACTACATGTCAACTAATTCTCATTAATTTGAAACTACATGTCTACTAATTCTCAGGTAGGGGTAGGTTTAGGGTTAGTAGAATAAGTTGACATACTTGCAAAGTGTCTCATAGTCAGTCATAGTAGTCAGTATGTTGTGGACCCATCCATATAAAATGTTAGAATATATTAAGCAGACACACTACTTATACTCTAATGACTGCTAGTTGACATGTAGTTACAAAGTTACTTACTGTTAGCAGAAAGTGGAATATCGAATTAAATGGTTACCTATATCAGTATATATCATTCATATATATATATATATATATAATGATTTCTGAAGAATCATGTGACACAAAAGACTGGAATAATGATGCTGAAAATTAAGTTTTGCATCACACGATTAAATTATATTTAAAGTGTTTTAAATAGAAAGCAGTAATTTTCAACTGTAAAAATATTGTACAAAATTACTGCTGTTTTCTACTCCTTCAGTTTATTTTATTTTTTATCAAATAAATGCAGTCTTGATAACTTAAAAAATCTCTCTAGAATCCCATAGAATTCATAGAATCTGTAGAAGATATCGATATAGAGGCATGGGGGGGGGGTAGTGAGGTTTAAATGCGTTTTTCTTAAGGCGATGACAATTACTGGCCTCCCATAGTTAGATAATGATCAACTAAACCTCACAATCTTCTCCTGCTAAACTGGAACAGAAAATGCTTGTTCTTTTCTCCTTTTTTGGACTGAATGAATATATCAAATGATGGCACTTTGAATTAATGACTCTGTATCTCTGCTCAGTACGTTGACCAAGGACAGCTGTGTTTCTTTCTAAATCATCTCTGTCCCTAATGGCTCCAGCACTGAGAGGACAGAGGACAGAATACTGAGAATTCTTCCTCTGGTGAAAGTGCATGTGAGTGCATATGACCAGTTACTTTAGTACAAATGTGTGTGGTTATTAAATGTAGTCAGTTAAATGAGAGAGAGGTTTATCACCCGGTGTGAATGTGAATCAGCTCCGAAGAAAAACTAAAATAAATCCAATTCAGATTTAATGAGGTGTGGGCTTGGAAGGAACATGGCCTACTCCTGCTGCCTGAAAGGGGATTGATTAATGAAAACTTCTTAAACTGCTCAAAAGTTCAGGCGTTTTATGAAGATTTATGTCAAAAAAGTAGTGTGATGTATCAATTTCACAGCAAATGTATGATGGGCACAGATTCCAACATATTCTGCCCAGTCGGAGGATTTGAAACATGTCAAAACTGGATTATGTGTATCCTGAAATTACCTTTTAATAGGATAGATCACCCATAATTGTAATCCTGTCATTTTTTCTTCACCTCATAATATCATTATAGACCTGGGTTTTATAATTGTTTTCTTGTTTCTTCTGTGGAAGATATTTTGGACCCTGCTGATTTCCAAAAAAACTGTTATCTATAATTATCTTCTTTTGTATTTAATAAAATAAAGTTAGAGGTTTGAAATTCCATGAGAATGAATAAATGATGAAAAAAATATAATTTTTAGGTGAACCTATCGCTTTAAAAATGCTTTGTGTTTACCGACACTTTTCCTGAACTGTCTGCTTCTGAAAAATCTGAATCTTATCATTAAAAATCGAGTGTGACAGAGCCATTTGCACTGTGTATATATTTCTGGAACTGCGTGTAGTTTTCAGCATTTCATTTTGTTTTCATGCTAGGGTGCGAATGCCTTTGATTTGATTTAAACACTGAAGTGAGACTAAAGTTTATTGAATTCCTTTTCTTTGATTTGTTTGAGACGTTCAACATCTCTAGCAGGAAAAACAAAAGCCATCTCATGGGTAAACAGTCACTCAAGCATTCTGAAGCATACACACATGTTTGCGTTCTTGCATTCACACCTCGCTAATGCAAGAAATGCTTTCTCTCAGTCATTTAGAGGTTTGTGGCTAAATTTTGTGGGGATACAAAAATAGAAATATCCCCCAGGGGAGTTAAAACTGGCCTTTAAAGTTTGCCCCAGATCCATAAATCCATAAATGGTCCATAAATGATAACAGTTTTCCTGAATTGCCCTATGGGAATAATATGAGTATCTGTACATTTTTAACATCTTACCTTTCATCATCTTATGTTGAGGTGCAGAAAATAAGCTCATTAATAAACTGAAGCCTCTCTGTAATTTTATGCAGATGTGGTTACTATCATTATATAATGTTCATAGGCAAAGATACCTGACTAAGACATTGATTACTTGAAATTAAAAAGAGCAGGTTCATAGTCATACAGAATATTTTAGAAGTTTGTAATTTCAGATGTAAAATTATATGTCTTGTATATGAATGCTTTTTTTAAAGACCCCATGCAATTGCTTGACAAGTGTAGCTTCCTTTCCTTTCTTTCCTTTTTCCAATAAGAAAAGTTGTATCCTTACTGTCAAACATTAGAGCACAGCGCTAGCAATGCCAAAGTCATGGGTTCAATTCCAAGGAAAAGCAAGAACTGATCAAATATGTACATTGAATACATTGAGTAAGTCGTTTTGGATAAAAGCATCTGGTGAAAGCATGAATGTAAAATGTTTATATGTATTTAAAGCAATGGGTCACTAAAAATGTACTCACCCTCAGACCATACAAGTTAGTTTTTTCTTCTTCTGAACAAATTTGGTGAAATGTAGCATTTAATCACTTGTTCACCAATGGATCCTTTGCCACCAGAATGACCATACAGTTGATAAAAATGTTGCAATAATTTACAACTAATGCAAGCTATCCATAAGTTATATGTGTTTGTGAACAATCCATCATTGAAACCCTTTTCACTTCAAAAATTTGCTAAAAATACTAGTCCTCCAGTGATAAAGTAATTTAATCTGAATCAGGTGAGAAATATGCAAGCATTGTTAGTGAATTATTACTTGTGGATGATTGTGATGTTTCCATCAGCTGTTTGGACTCTCATTCTGACGGCACCCATTCACTGCAGATGATCCATTGGTGGGTAAGTGATGTAATGCTGAATTTCTTGTAATCTGTTCTGATGAAGAAACAAACTTATCTACATCTTGGATGGCCAGAGGGTGATTTTCAGCAAATATTCTATTAATTTACACTTATGCATTAAGCAGACGCTTTTATCCCAAGCGACTTACAGTGCATTCAGGCTATACATGTTTTTATCAATATGTGTATTCCTGGGAATTGAACCCATGACCTTTTGCGCTGCTAACGCAATGCTCTACCACTGATAACCACAGAAACACATCTATTAGGCAATCTTTTCCTTTCCTAAGGTTAGCTATTCCCATGATAACTTTGTTTTGTCAACTTACATACTATATTGAATAAAAACTTTTAGTACAACAGTATATACTGTAGATGACTTCAGCACCAACTCAGTTTTGATTTCATGGGGTGATTTTAATGTGGTCTTACTAATGTTGTTGATTTGTAAGGTTTTTTTGTATGTGTAAATTATGAAATAATTTTGCACAATGTTTTCATCTGATATGACAGAACTTTTTTAAGTGAGATGGACAATAGCATGATGGTGGCATTCATGTCAAACAGCACCACTGGCTAGAGGTTTCCATGGATACAAATCAAGACTTTGGCATCATCTTTACACATGAGACAAGACAGCAGTGAGAAAAGAAGAGATGTGAATATGTCAATGAGCAGAACTGAGAAAAAAAGACCACAGGAGATTAAAATGTTGAAGAATCCAAAACAAATCAAATGCCAAGACATTAAAAACGTATCATAAATAATGAATTAATAGCAGGTAATGTCTGGACCCAGTTCAACAAGCATCCCAGCATGTGCACTCCTGAGGAGACAGACCGTATTATTTTACCAGTCCTCAGAAATAAGACTACAAACAAAAATGTTTTAGTTTTTTGTTGATTTTCTATCTCAATTTGTTTCATCCTCCATTTGGAAGTGTTTAGTTAAGACTGATATGTATCGTCAGTAAATATGTATATTTCCATGGATTCTCAAAACAATGCCTAGATATACCTAAGAATAGTGTCTGTCATAACGAGATTGAATTCTGATTCAGTTCTGAGGCTTAACAAGCTCACCCAATTGTCCTCCATTCTTCGTCACAGAGGCATGGTAAGCTGTTGGTAATTTCTGTCTTTTCATGCAGAAACCACATCATCTGGTTCAGAAGAAGGTCTTCCCAGCCCAAGAGATAAATTGTCATTCTGAGAGTTTCTTGAAAGGCTAACTTGGAGGCTAGCCGATTGCGGCCTCTAATCTGGGTTTAGTATTGGCAAACAAAAGCCGGTCTTTAGATATTCAGGCAGAAACATGCCTTACAAGTCTCCAGTCACAGCCTTTCTCTGTATCATCTGCTCTGGCTTTCTGCTCCAGGCCCTGTGGTTTATGGTTCAAAGCATGGACTTAGAGTTCTCAATGGCGGCACTTCATTGACCGGCTTGTTTACATGACTAAAGTAGTAATCGTTCGATACAGCAGTACTCTTGTTTTGCCCATTGGCAAATTACCCTCAAAGCTCCCGCCTGTGGAATACCAGACAGCAGCTCACATTGGTACGAAACAGTTCCCATAAACTAGAAGAAAAATGTGATGCTGTCTATTCTGCCATGTTGTAGAAGAGGGCTCTGTTGACATTAATAATAATTCAAGGGCCCTTTATTTTTTAAAGAAGTAAAGAAATCTGAATTTATTTACAGTTACATCACAGTTTAGAGCTTTTATATCCATGCAGAGATAGTAGGAAATTCATTACTTGGAGATTTTGGAAAACTGATACTATTAATTGCTGAAGGTTATTTGCATATCAAGTAGTCATGACAAAAAAAAGTCACCTTTTTGACATGGACAATTTGGCAGCTAATTTTAAATATAAAAATATGTGGTCCAAATTGACCCCTAACACGATAAAAATAGGGAATTATTGAGAGGTGTGCTTTATTTTCAAAGTTAGCCAACAACTAAAAAACACTCAACTACTCAAAATATCCAAGGCAAAAACCTCTCGCATTTTCTTCATGAAACATAAACACTTCCTTTATTTGTAGTTAGTATAGCACAAATAATAATTAGTATTTATTACTATTTGTAGCTCCTACTTATTCTTATGTCTGGGTCTCAAATTCTTGCGATTCTAGCAATTGAGATCCAAAAAAAGAAAAAAATCAGGAATGGATGGATGGATGGATGAATGAATTAATGAATGAATGCATGATTGAATGAATGAATGTAAATAAAATCAAAACTAAATTAAAATAAAATAAAACTAAAACCCCTTGACAGATCGTTTTACTGTAAAACTCAACCAGATAAAGAAACTGAATTTTACTTGGATAATATTCCAGGATAGTGTTCCTGTGTGGCTCAGTGGTAGAGCATTGCGTCAGCAGCGCAATAGGTTGTGGGTTCGATTCCCAGGGAACACACATACTAATGAAAATGTATAACCTGAATGCAATTGTAAGTCGCTTTGGATAAAAGCGTCTGCTAAATGTAAATGTATACACTGAACAAAATTATAAACGCAACACTTTAGTTTTCACCCCTATTTTTCATGAGCTGAACTCAAAGATCTAAGACTTTTTCTATGTACACAAAAGGCCTATTTCTCTCAAATATTGTTCACAAATCTGTCTAAATCTGTGTTAGTGAGAACTTCTCCTTTGCCGAGATAATCCATCCACCTCACAGGTGTGGCATATCAAGATGCTGATTAGACAGCATGATTATTGCACAGGTGTGCCTTAGGACTCAAATCACCCCGGTAACCATCTTTTCATTCTACTGCCATCTTGCAAGCGCTTCAGGAGCATGATGGCAAAAACTGAGAGACTTAGGAGGAGCTTCTTCCCTCAGGCCATCAGTCTCCTAAACTCAAACTCAGTTTAATAACATTTACAGGACTCAATTTAATAAACTGTAAAACATCCACCATTCTCCATTATCCGTATTGCTGCTATGTATATATACCCGGTACAACCTGTTTGCATATTCCTCCTACGCATCCCTGTTTATATTATTATTTATTAAGTTCACAGTATACTGTATTGCACATTTTATTTTATTGCACATTTTACTCTTTATTTTTTCTTATTATTTTAAATTTTTTACCTATATTTATATATATTCTCTTGTGTTGTGTTACATATTTTGCACTGTCCATTGAGTGGACCTGACCTGAATTACATTTCACTACTGATTATATTCTGTATAATTGAGTATGTGACGAATAAAAATTATTTTTTTTTTACCCTAAATGTGAAATATTTACAAAATTTCAAAAATAAATAAATAGTGTAACCAGTATTTTGAGACGTTTGAAAATCTACTGTGACTCAAACTGTCCTCCAAAACAACAAAAGGGTTAACTGCATGCACTGTATTATGGGAATACTTATGTCTTTATTTTATGTTTATTTTTATGTCTAAAAAGTAAAAGTGATGCTTGCTTATCTTTGTCATATCATTCTGCACTGGAAGCTTCTGTCACCAAGAAAAACTCATAGTAATCCAAAGCATACTTGGCAAGAAATCTCATTCTGGTTCTTAGCACTAAATACAGCACTGCATGTCATTGCACACAAAGACTTCCAGCAAAAGAACTGAAGCCAGCATTTCTTTAAACTATGATTTTACTGCAATAAAATGATTTTCAGTGCTAATACTGTCGACCTGTTATCCTACGAAATGTGCAGTGGTTAATTACCTTAATATATTGTGAGGACTAGTGCCATAATTTAATATTTTATTAAGTGTTGCTTAACTTGGCATTTGAGACTGACCTCATCTGAGCTAATGTTATTCTATAACACGCTAGATAATTATTAAAGGATTATCAATATGTTGTTTGCTTTTGATGAAAACAATCACAAGGCAATTAACAAAGAAAGTTATTTTCAGCTCTTCCATTTCCAGGGGCCCAAATGGAATTGAGTTAATTAAGCAAAAACTGAGCAATATTGGATAATTGCTCCCAGTAACTATCTAATAATAATTAAATTAGGTTAAGCCACACAAGAGATTATGGGAGATTTGGGTCTTTAACGAATATGCATTTCACATATAAACACAGTTGTTCATTTATTTGTTTTTACTTGTTAGATATTATTTTATCCTATATATACAGAATGTATTTTTTCACTGCAGAAAACGTCATTAGACAATGTCCTGAAACTAACTTATTTCTATTAAATATTGCATGTGATTTACAATTACATGGAAATGTATTATAGTTTGAATTTACATTAAATGCAGTTAGCTAAACTTAAGTGTGCTTTTTGGTCTCATCTAAGTAGCAAACCTTTAAATGTAACTCCAGTAACACTTTATTTTGAGGACCAATTCTCACTATTAACGGTAGCTTAGAAGCATGCATATTACCAGCATATTGGCTGTTTATTAGTACTTATTAGGAACATAATAATGCCTTTTTATGCATCGCCATATGTTAGATCCCTTAACCAATACTTAAACTTAACAACTACCTTAATAATTATTAATAAGCAGCAAATTGAGGAATGCTAAAATATAGATGCTAACTAGCTAAATCTTGAGCCTGACTGTGTCACACACAACAACACTGGCTAAAATTATTTTGGGGTGGGACCATCTGTTATTTGGAGGTGGTATATGCAGTGGTAAATGATGTTTTAAACCTGGAAACAGCCTGTAATTTTTTAATTGTATTTGGTGCCAATAGTAGCTTTGAAATTACACACTTCAGCTGTAGGCCTAAGTAATAAATAGATAATAGCTAATATCTAATGTGTAGATACACTTCACTTTCTATTTCTTTAATCTCTTTAAAAAATGCTTTACTTAATATTTTCAACTTGAAAAAAGCTTGATAGTTTGAAATCAGAGGGCTTATAGCTTATCTCGTGTCAATGCCTGACCTGCTAGCATCTACCCTCTTTGAAGGATCGAACAAACCTAATGGCCTTACAGCGAATAGCACTGCATAACACCCTCCGCAGCCTCCATCTCCATCCTTAACCAACTCGGTTCAGAAGCCCTGTGTGTTCAGCGTTAAGCCCCTGCTGAAGCTCACTGCCATGTCTTATATATCCCAGCGCAAACTCAATTAATGAGCAGCAGCGCATCAGCACTCCTTACCAGCACCTCCGAAAGCACATGCTTAGCTAGCCTTCTCTCTTAGGTTTGCTCACAGTATGCGGCTCGTGTCGGTAGAATCTGTCTCGCTCTCTGAACTGCAGCTCAGTGAGGGGCTCAAAGTGCTGACTGTACTGGAGGTCCGCTGAGTGAGAGGAGGGTGTCTGGGGTGGATGAAAGGGAAGTTTTCCCATCCCACTGTGCTTGGGCTTATGGTGCATCTTCAGCACTATACAGGGATGCTTTAATGATAGTTTTCACTCAGTTACTGGACTATGGGTTTAACTCAATTAACTTAAAAGCAAAAGTTCACCTAAAAATAACATTTGCTGACAGTTTACTCACCCTCAGACCATCCTATATGTAGATTAGTTTTTTTTTTCATTGGACACAGATTTGGAGAAATGTAATATTATAAAATTAACCTTAAATCACTTGGATCTGCAGTGAATGCCATCAAAATGTCCAAACAGCTGATAAAAATATCTCAATAATCCACAAGTAATCTACGACTCCAGTCCGTCAATTAATGTATTTTGAAAATTTGTGTTTGTAAGAAACAAATCCATTATTAAGACGGTTTAACTTTAAATCTTTTTTTATATTTTTATACCAGTCCATAAAATATAACATAAAATAAAAATCCACCTATATACAGCATTTCTTTTGAACAGTTCTGGACTGGTTTCACTTCCATTTCTCTTCTGATTCAGACAAGACAACTTCTGACTTTTTAACCATTTAAATATACCTAAATAATGAATATTTCTCTTAAAAACACAGTTTTATTTCTTTTGATTTTGAGAGGAAATTTGACCTAGGCTAGGTTTTTTTTAATGTATAGTTCCACCAGCTGACTGATTTTTTATTCTGCATTTTAAATGAAAAAATAAATAAATAACTTCATATATAAATAAAATGTCTCCATAAATAGGAGGTGGAGGAGGTATCAGCAAAAGGCAAGGCAAACATTCATCTTGAGTACAAAACAACACAGCACATATCTAAGAACAGAACTTTGAAATTTGTAACGCTTGTGAGTTGAATTGTTTGGAGTACAGTGGTGAGCCGAGTCTCTGGGGAAGGCTTTGTTATTCTAAAAGCACATTTCTGTGGGAAACGAAAACTTTTGAGGTTTCTGTGTGGTAAAGTAACTGTCTCTTCTGTAGGAGGAATGATAAAGGTTTCTAAACACATCTGAAGTAATTGTGAGCATACAGCTGTCAGAAGAGATTATGGACAAAAGGATATATTGTGGAACTGGGCAGCTGCATCCAGTAATGCTTTCATGGGCGCAACATTCAGCGACATCAGCCAAGAGGTTTTACAAGCCTTGGCAAAGATCAACTGCATTATTTTCAGTGATAAGTAGCGGCCATTAGCATAATTGAGACTATCACAACTGGGCTACACGCACAGTGTAAAACATGCAAACTTATTCAAAGTGCTCAAACCAGTGTGATAAACCAGTCTGCTTAGAATTACTGCATTTGTGAATTGATCACATTGAAAATACAAGGTAAAATATAGCAACTTGTTTAGGGGGGCTTATTACCCTCATTGGTCTTATTTCACAATTATTTTTTTGGTTCCATACCGTGGTACATTTGTCAGTAAGCACAAGTGGCAGCTTTTTACTGCTATAGTAAAGTAATGACTCAGGAGAAGATGCCATATTCACTGTTTTATTCATATTTTTGCTCGTTTGGTTTTACTACTAAACCTAACACATACTGATGCAGATCAGCATTTGGGCAGCACATGTCTGCCGCGAATTAGTTGTGAAATGACAAAACAGACAATTTAGCATTTTGCAATAGTGGTTCACTTCAACAAGTTTTCTTACTAATTAATGTGCTTTCAAACTAGCATATTTGGTGCACACCAAGGTTTGTATGATTTGATAACTGTTTCCTGAAGAGAGTTTTTAAAAAGATGGTCTGCGCTTCAGTGCACTTTGGTACGATTCGCTGCTGATCTGAACGCAATCTTCCTAAATTGTGGAAGTGAACTGCTGTTAATTATTCACAATTTGGTCAAATTGTGTGTGCATACTCAATTAGTTTCTTGACTGACGGACAGGAAGCAGGGTGACATTTATATATATTTCTGTATTTTTTGTCATGTAATTTGGAATCAGTAAGGGATAAAAATGAAGTAATCTAAGAAATCTACCCAGCTCTGCTTTCAGATGTTCTAAGAATGGCAATATATCTCTGAAGAACACCGAAAGCAATTGAATCCAAGCTTACAATGGCGTCATTTGATTGATGTAAAGAACATTAGGTGGAGGTGTCTGCAGTTTAGTTACTAACACCACAATCAATCTGGTTTGCCCCTCCACTAAAAGCTCTGTGTTAGAAAACAACCATATGCAGTATAGGACTTGAGTGTCCAATGACTTTGAATGCTCACCATGTGGTGAACCCCTACAGAGGTCTTTAGGAGGTCTCTGGGGACATATCGTTTTGAAGATAAATGGCCAGTGAAATGGCTAAGGGACTTTAATGGCAGAATGACAACAGAATCTTTTCATATGGCACTGCTGGAGGTATTTAGCACTCCTTTCCTATTTGGCTTAGTGGTTAAACCCACTTAGAAAGCTTAGCAAAAACATCAGTGCAATTACAAAGAGTTCATCTTTCAATCCAAAACAGCTTTGAAGGCACAAAGAACTTATGAATCATTCAGTGATTCAGGCTCACGTGCAACAAACATAATAACACGGGCTAGGATTGCAACAATAGAGTGCTGCAGGGATGACATATTTTATAGGCCTAAACCCAGAAATGACTTAGCATTTTAGCACTTCTGGTATCATTGTCCCAAAGTCCCAAAGTTTTTTTTTATGGCTTTTGGTTAAATGCCTGAAATAAGGTCTGTGTAAAACAAGATATTTTCACATTTTATTCTATAACATAAAATGCATAAGTAATAACCCTTTGTGATTTTTGTAAAGTTTTTACTTGTCTTGAAAAAGGTGGTGTGACTGGTTGTTGGGACATTAAACGTCATCATGCTGAACAGGAAAACTCATCTACTTACTGGTCTGCATTCACATTCTCGTTGTGTTTATAATCATGCCCTTACTAATTACTCTAAAACTTTCAGAGATTATTTTTATTTTTTTATAAATGTTGAAAAAGTTACTGTAAGTTTAACCCTTTGGGTTGGCAGAGGGACTGGTGTGATTGCTTTTCTTTAGATTGGGGAGCAATTTTCACTATTAAAGAGATAGTTCACCCAAAAATGTCATTAATTACTCATCCTCATGTCATTCAAAAGCTATGAGACCTTCATTCATCTTCAGAACAAAAATTAAGATTTTGTTTGCTGAAATCTGAGAGCTTTCTGACGCAACTTCCAAGTTCAAGGCCCAGAAATGTTTATGAAGCTAACGTTTTATGCGCAAACAAAACAAAAATAAAGATTTTTTACAACAAGAAATTGTATTTTTGAGAAGCAGGCAGAGATATAAATTGCATTCCGATCTACAAGACTCTCTAAAGCATTCTGTACTTTTACTTAGTCTAATTACCCATAAGGTTTCTATTTCCAAACATACCCCTCCAACTGAATGTGTGTTAAATGTGTTGTTTCGAGATGATGTATATGAAAAACTTGATGTTAAGCTGAATGAAAAGAAAATGACACATCTACACATTTTAACAGAGTAATGAGAGTTTTTGAAACACTCAAATATTTGAATGTATTCAACAGCACACACTTTAATGCAAATAAATAAATCCAATATTTAGTTTTTTTACTACCCTGCCTTGAAATATGCATCAAAACTAAACAAATGAACAGAAATCCAAAGTTCTGAAACTCTAGATGGCGCAGGCTGATAGGTCAAACTCAATCTGACATAGTGACAGGATCATTATCACATGATTCAGCTGATTGGTTCTTTTTGTATCAGCAGCCAATGAGCTTGCTGCTCAACATTCAAATACTTGGCTAGTGCTTGTTGTAGCAGTTGCAGCGCACTTCAGAAACCCTCTACCCTCCCCAGCTCCACCTGTATTGATCTTATACGGGTTGATTCATGTATGCTATAGGGGGTTATTTCATATATGTTATATTTGCAGCAGCAGTATTTGTTACATGTTCACAGCAGCATGTTGTAGATGTATTGGCAGTAGCAAGTCTCGGTACCTGCTTGCTACCACAGCAGCAGCAGCGTAGCAGATCTGTTCTGCCAAGACTAAACACATTAACTTTATCATGTACATTACCCTGCCAATCCCTCCAAGAGTTGTCATGAAAGAAGTAGCAGTAAGGCTGCAGTATCTAACTTTTTTGCTAATAATAATAATAAAAATACAATAAAAATAATAATAGGAGATTCTAAAAAAATGTTTTTACAAACTATGTTTTTTGATTACTCAAATGCACCTTGATATACCTATAATAATGATTTATATTTTACCTTTTAGGGTGGATTTTGTAGGAAGTTGCATACATACTGTATGCCATTAGTTTCATGTCATCCATACACAGAGAAAAGTAGGTCCGGCTACACATTGAGTGAGAAAAATAATCATTGATCATTCAAATGGCAATTTGTTTTGTAAATCAAGTGCTAAAACTATGCAGACAGCATGTGCAAATAAACAACGTTATCAGCAATGAGAAGTCTGTGACATTTTTCAAGGGATTGTTTGCGTGATGTCAATGCTGAGGGTTTCATTTCTCCATCTCACCTCAGTGCACATGAGATTAAATGCACTTTTCTGACAGGGTGCTAGACAGGACAGTAAACTAATGACTTATAAATCTGACCATGAGGAAAAGCCATGATTAAAAAAGTTTGCAGAAGCCTCAACGCTTCAGGATTCCAAGAAAGTGGTCTACGGGGAGTGAAGAGAAGGGGCTAAAGGCGCCTTGTGTAATTCTGCCGCTGATGAAAACTCTTAATGCCATTTCTATCTTATCAAGGTCCCCTCCTCAGCCCCGGCAATAGAGCCATCATCTGAATACTAATGCATCGGTAAGGGCACGCTAGAGTTCCATTAAAGAGAAAAAAATGCATTGCACACCTGAACTGAGGCAAACTCCTCCTCAATTACAGCTCTGAATAGCCAAACTCTCTTAATATTTTTCTTACTTGTAAGCTGATAAAATGACAGTAAATTGAGTGTGTGTGTACGTGTGCATAGAATGAGCTATGGTGACATCAATTTTTAGAACATTGTGCAGTATCAGTGTTGTCAGTGTCTTCTTTATAAACAATCATATACGATTCTATATTTTGCATGCAGCTCTAAGGCCTTCACAAGCCTGTTTTACCTGTATAATCAGATGGGTTGAGTGAATAAGGTTAGAATATATAATCTGATGAGAAGAATACGGTAGATATGCATTAACAATAGATTGTGTCATCTTAAATTCTTAGGTCACATTCAATTTTCATAACCAATGCCTTTCAGTGTTTTCTGACAACAAGGTACACAATATTACAACCCAATAAACAGACATGGGCTGAAAATCTGAGAGCTATTTGTGAGTAAATAAGGAAAGTTGCTTGAGAGAAGTTATGCAATTTTGATTTACTATAAGGCCCATACAACCTTCTGTTTATTGTATGCAAGTGCTGCAGTTATTGCCACCTGCTGCTTTTAAATGCTCAGCTCGTTAAAATTGAATGTATTCTGATTGGCTGTTTAAGGGGTGGTCTAACAGCTTTTTACAAAAGCTGGATTATGTTTATCGGGTGCACTGTAATGTGTTCATTCTTCGTTAAAAAATAAATAAATAACGCATTATTTTTCACATATTTTACCTTTATTCTACACCACTTTTTCGTTCTTCAAAAAAACCTGGTTCCTCCCTCAGAAATTCACAATGGGCTCAGATTGATTAGCTGGCCGAGTGTGTTGTGATTTCACTAACCACCTAGTGCACATTGTCCAGAAACGTTACACCTCTTATCATAACGAGTAGTTATGGCATCAATATTGCCTTATCAATTTGAACACGAGTCAGACCCAGACAATATTATTGAAGAGGATAGAGCAGAACCTATTGTAAGAATCTATTGTCTGCCTCGACCCAGATTCCACTCCACAATATGTTGCACTATGCAAGGACAACTCTTACAGGATGTTTCAGAAATTGATTTATTTATTATTTTGCAGTAGTTGTCTCATATTTTTGATATGCTGTTATTTGTAAATGGTAAGCCTATACTGCTGTTTATGTTATCTTTTTATATGAGAATGAGAGAGAATGAGAATGAGCTTTATTGGCCAGGTATGTTTACACATACGAGGAATTTGTTACAGTGACAGAAGCTCTAGAGCACAACAGAATGGCAGCAACAGGACAAGACATGGATAATAAAGAATAATATACAAATAGGCAATGTACAAAAAAGCAAAAACACAATTTATAATACAGACAATTATGTGTGTACAGGTCTGATATGTGCAAATTTGAAATGAAAAATAAGTATGTGTGATGAATAAGTAATGTATAATAGTTTGGTGTGTATCCATGTTTAATGTCAAGTGTTCATGAGATGGATTGCTTGGGGAAAGAAACTGGTTTCTGTGTCTGGTCGTTCTGGTGCTCAGAGCTCTGTAGCGTCGACCAGACGGTAACAGTTCAAAGAGGGAGTGTGCTGGATGTGAGGGGTCCAGAGTGATTTTGCCAGCCCTTTTGCTCACACTGGATGAGTATAGTTCTGGAGAGTGGGGAGGGTTGTACCAATGATTCGCTCAGCAGTATATGCGTACTAAAGCTTTATACGTACTACAACATAAAATGAACAATAGAAATTATCCATGGAAAACACATCAACAAAGAATGAAACATACTTACAGGTTGTGGCACCTAAACAGTAGCTTCTGATTTTATAGTTTAAACTGCTCCATCTTTGCGAATAAGGCATTGAATGAAAATTTGCTGTTAATTTACTCAGCCAAGATGTAAATCCATGCAATTATTAGTTAATAAGGCCCACTTCAGTGTAGAAGTGGCTTACGTGCTACTGTCTCTGAAATAGGAGAAAGTATTTTAACATTTCACATCAGGTTTAATATTTGATATTGCCAGTGGCATTGGCATCCCAAATTTATTTAAAATAATTAGTGATAGTAATTAGTATTAATATTTATATAAAAATACAATATATATATATATAATGTATTGCAGCCTCTGACTTTCAAATATGTCCCTACATTCTGAATGCATTTTTACAAACTGCTGCTTGAAGTCTCTAAAATATACAGTCCTTCATTAAATATGAAGGCTCGACCGGTCAACATCAGCATGCATTCTATCAGGCCAAGATGGTTTTGAACATACTGCAGGCATCGATGTAGCTCACAGTATGTAGCTTAACTTCTTCCACCAAACACGAGTCACGCAAACTCTCTGATAGGCTTGTGTGTTTGAAGCATGGAATATGGAATCATAACTGCATGACATCTTCAGCAACCTTGCCATCTCTCTCACAAATAATCAATCACTTTGAAACTGGATGAAAATCGAGATGGAAGAGAGTGAGGAAGAGAGATTCAGGAATGCTGATACTCGCTTTGAAAGTCAGATCAAGGCAGCTACTTAGTGGCCTAAATACAACACTTGTGTGGTGTAACTGGTGCTAAGGGATGTCAGAGTGAAGCTGTAACACCCAGAGTCTTCAGCACAGCGGAGGGTCCAGATCTCGATGTCCAGATGGAGGAGAAAAGAAATAGAAGGAGAAGATTTGAGATGCAGCATCTGCTGTTTCAGTGAGTGGTAGGGGTCAATATTTTTCAGTCTTACATCAATATCCATATTCATTTTATTTGCTCTGAAATGCAATTAAAATACAGTAAAAATGTATTCAGTGAGTATTTTCCATGAATGGGGTACATAACAGGGCTTGCAAATGATCAGTAAATAAGCTACTTGACTTAAAAGCATTCTGTATCACATTTGATGCAGAAATTTCTAAGGTCTCCCCAATTGTAAGTCGCTTTGGATAAAAGCGTCTGCTAAATGACTAAATGAAAATGTAAATGTAGATCTCTATATTGTCAATATTATCAAAACCTGTTGTACAAAAGTCAAATGACTTTTAGTATAATTTATTTAATATCCACCTTCAGGTCAATCCAGTTAACATTTTCCATCTAAATACAATTTTGCCGCCTTGGAATTATACGATTCTATCTGACATTTTTGTCAAAATTGAGTTATTCACATATTCTTAATCTATGACAACTTATTTACATTATGTGAGGTTTCCTTTGTAAACTGTGTACATTTTGGCCTTTTTTTAGAAAACAAAAATCTTCTATCTACAGAAGTCTACGGAATGCAACAAAATTGAAGCTCAATATCTCAAAACTGCTCAGAATGCAAATATAACCTTAGTTTTCTAAGGCAGCGATTTGTATATAATAAAATGTATATACTAAATAAAAATTTTATATTTAGTAATATATATATTGCATATATATATATATATATATATAGATATATATACATATATATATATATATATATATGTATACATTTTTATTTAGTATATATACATTTTATTATATACAAATCTATATATATATTCCAGTGATAGACATTAAATAAATATTAAAGTAAACATACATCTGTATTAAAAAAATACCAAAAACTCTTATAACTATAAATTAAAGGAATAATTTGTTACATAAAGAAATAACTTGATGATTGCGGTCAACACTATACTTTGAATAAAAACTGACTGGCATGTTTGGAATGTTATGTTAGTTAAGTTTGAATCAATAAAAATAAGAACATTTAAAAATTACAATATTTTTTAAACTCGCACACAATATATTTAAAGTTTGTTTAAAGTTTCTTCATGTATTATTGCCAGCAAAATAATTATATTATATAGATAAAGAAATGAAAAAAGAAATGTACAAAGGTGTGCACATCCTAAAGACCCAAAATTGGGTTCAGGTGCAGGACAAAATGTATCCTGGCCAGACCTTATGGTAGATTGCAACACTGCATGCAAATGACAAAAACCTGATCAAAAAAAAGGTCACTTCCATTATGTGGTTTAATGTGTCATATTTCAGGAGCTTTCAAATGTATTGCACATTTCTTGTATCTGAAGGGTGAAAGGACAGTTTCAAAAGAGATTTGTTTGCATTTGAATGGGCGAGCGTGTCTCAGGGACCTCCATTATTTAAAGTGTGATTATGCTGCATGAGATTCAGTATTGGTCAGAAGGATATTAAAAATCTGGAATATCTGTTTGCTCTCTGATAATTGGAAATATCTAGATGGCCTTTTTGACTTCAAGAGAAATGTAACGAGAAACCTGAGCTCATGTTCCAAAGGTCTGTCTCTCCATCTGTGCAAGTCAGCTGAAAAGAGGTAACATCGCCCCCTAGAGGTTCATAAGATAGCATTGATAATCAAGCATTGGCTTTGCAATAGCATAAATGTCCTCTGTCTCAGTTTGAAAAGCCAAAGCTTGAAGTGTCTACACACGCTTTATATAGAATAGATTAAATACTCTAATATAAAATAATTTTTTCTTGTTTTCATCCTCTCCATTGGGTGTAAATTTCCCCCTGTGCTCAGCGCTGCAATTTGATCCTGGATTTGTCAGTGTTTTTGTTTTTTTCTATGTAATGATTTCTAATGTGCTCAAATGCCTGCCCGCAGAGGAGACATTAGCCAAATGGCATGACTGGGTGTGGTGAAGCCATTTATCGGGCTGGGGAAGGGCGAGCAGTGGAGGATAAAGCCCCACGAGCGCCCGCCAGTTAAAAGTGGATCAAAAATGCATGTGCGGATATACTACACGGACTCACAATCCTGTGAAAGGGGAACTTGGCTATTTATCATCCCAGCCTCAGATTTGCTCTAGGGACCCTAACCAGACAAGCCCCTCCATGTGAATCGTCAGGGTATAAAAAAAAGTCTTATACATCAAACCTCTCCTTTAGCAACATCTAAAGGCGTCTAATTGCAATCTTTATAGCCTAGAATGCATTGTGCAGAGAACAGTGCATTTGCTTTAAAAGCCAACTGGGAAAAGAGAGCAGGGAAGAAGGTAGTCTTAGAGTAATTTCCGCTCTTCTTAATGTCCTTTCAGGTAATAGATCAGACTGTGAAAGTTTACTGCTGAAAGGAAGACACGCTGCATATAATGTATTTCTGGATGCTAGGGCGTTTCTCTGGCCACTCTTTCAAAGTAAAAAAGCAATAAAGCCATTAACTCGGTACCAAAACCTAGTGAGCTGGCTATATTTTAAGACATCATAGCTGCACTTCCGGCACTTCCGAGTGCGCTCTAAAAGGCAGGTGGTAACATTATGCTTCTTTATAAGAAATGTATAGGTATAATTGGTCTAAAACAAATCTGTGAAATGTATAGTTAAAAATGGCAGCTGTGGTTGGCAGAACTTTACAATAATAATAATAATAATCAAATGTAGCAACATTTTAGGTTTTACAGGGTTTTTTTTACAGACAGACTTATAACAAAATAACAAATAACAAAAATATTGTTTCATATATTATATTGTCATTTTTCTTATTTTATTAATTTCATTAATTGATTAAATAGTTCACCGGGGAATGACAATTTGCTGTTAATTTACTCACCATCAGGCCATCCTAGATTCTTCAGTAGAACACTAAATAAGATTTTTAGCTGAAACCATGGTCCTTGTGATTCATAAAATGCAAGTCAACAGCTACTGGCACTTGATAGTAAAAAAAAGCATATACAGGCAAACACAAAATTAATACCCGTGGCTGCTGACAATATAATGATGTCTTATGAAGTGACATAATCATTCTGTGCAAGAAACTGAACTAATTATACAATTAAACCTTAACTACGACACGAGTCAACTGAATTCATGTGTGAAAACGTAAGATTTTAATTAACAAACATAGTCAAGGCGGTAGTCATTTACACATGAATTCATACGAGTCACATCATAGTTAAGGTTAGTTCTTGATTAGTATATGCCTTAAAGGGATAGTTCACCCAAAAATGACAACTCTGTCATTAATTACTCACCCTCGTGTAATTCAGACCTGTGAGACCTTCGTTCATCTCCGGAACACAAATTAAGACATTTTGATGAATTCCGAGAGCTCTCTGACCCTCCCATAGACAGCAAGGATCCTAACACGGTCAGGGTCCAGAAACGTAGTCAGGACATTATTAAAACAATCCATGTCACATTAGTGGTACAACTGTAATATTTCATTTAGGTCATTTATTGTCCTCATTTGTAAGCCGCTTTGCATAAAAGCGTCTTCTAAATGACTAAATGTAAACGTAGGTATTAGTACAGTACATGATTATTCATTGTAAAGTGTTACTGTTGCATATACAAAATTACGAAATAATATATAACGCCTACAGCACCTTCATAAAGTGAATAAAAACATAAAGCAAAAACAATCCTGATGGGAATTTTTATTCATCATTTTGGAGAAATAGAGTAAAAAATTGTCCTGAAGTTTTTTGTATAAAATGTATATCTGAACGCATCTGATATCGTAATTAAGACTTCCCAAATTATAAATATGAACTTCCCAGGAGGACTTCAATGCATGGCAGCAAGGCAGTTTGGTTAGTTTTCAAAGACAGTAAAGTCACCCTTAACCTCATTCTCTTTTATAAATCATCTTTTCTTCCCTTTTCCAATTATATTCCCTCTCACTTCCGTGTCTATCTTCCCCTCGCTCTGTCTGCCCACCAAACCCATTCTTCTCTCTTTATCTCTGTGCTTAGCACTTTGTCTCATGAAAAAGTCATCAGGCCTAACCTTTCTGCTTACACGTGGGCAAGGGTGTCACCAACAATAGACTCGGTTTCTGCAAGTAAAAAGACCTTGCTTTGAGTCAAGACACAAATAAAAGCGGGAGGGGGACTTGTGCGGCAGTAAATGCCACCCTCTAATTGATAAGAAATGAATCTCAATTAGGGTCATTAATCATGAGGAGAGGGAATCGGTGACAGGCTGAGCGCTCCACAGGCCGCCGTCTGCAGGCGAACCGAGTGGCGGAAATTGTGAAATTACTTCAAACGTCAAACTGTGGAAGAAAATGCTATTCTGTCATCGCAGTCAGTGTCAGATGCTGAAACAATACATCCTAGCTGTAGGATCACACAACGTTAGAATAAATCTGCAAACAGGGATTGTCGTGTTCTGCCCGTGAGGTATTTGTTTGTTAATCAGCAGCGCCTTTGACGTACAACATTTGCACAGCGAACAATGTGTTCCAACTGAAGTGACATTGGTTTACATATAGTTTTCATTGTGTGTCTGATCTGTCTGATGTTCATTCTGCACATTTCTTATCTGGCCTGGATTATAAAAAACATCCATTTATAATTGATGAGAACTGTGCAGTAATTCTCCCATCACAGACAGCTAACAACATACTATAACTCTATTGTGTGTTGGCTCTGTGTGGCATTCCCAGTTACACCTCCATGAGCTGTATTCTCTAGAATCGTCCCTTTATCTCATCTCCATCATATTCTAGCTCTTCGTAATCCACATATAGACCATGTAAGAGTCTGCACCTGCACAGTTCTGCTGAAAGCTGCAGATTTACACAGAATAGACCTTTATCACAAGCTTCAGTTGTAGGGTGAAAAAACTTCTGCTTTAGATTTTATCAATAGCAGTGAACATTGGTGGATGTTTAATGTATTATTCATCCCAAAGAGTCCATCTAAACAGACTAGCATGTCAGTTTCCAATGGGCTGACAATACGATTTATTTATCTAGTTTTTCTTTATTTATTTTGCAGTTGGATGAAGACATTTATTTCCATGGTATCAGGAGGATAAATGTGTGTAAGCAGCAGTTCACAGTGTTTGACTGTTTTTTTGTGACAGAAATTCAACATTGCAACAAACATGCTATACATATAGCATCGTAAACAACATTAGAACAAGAAATGGGGCTACAAACAAACAAAAAATGGTACACTGAGTAATGATAGTACAGAGTAAATCATAATAATATTTGCATTGCTTACATGTCCTTATTATTTGATTGCATCTTCATGTATGTTTTAAAACCCTTTTTTAGATTGACTGTATGAAAATAATGATTTGAAATTTGTCTTCCTTTCTTTTTCATTCAGAACAGCTGGTTTAAAAACATGGAGTGGTACCCTTCTTGGTTTCATTGAAATGATTTAGTCAAGTGTTCAGATGTGTATGACAAGGTAAATTGTGGATTGTGAGGTATGTATGATGATACGAATGTAATGTTTTTAAATAATTAAATATTCAAAAATATTTATAACTATTTGATTTAGCTTCATTTTAAAATTAAATAGAACTAAAACATTTAAACAAAATGAGTAAAGGCAGAAATGTCAGTGTCTGTCATAAATTAGGTTTGAAATACAAAAGGGAAATCAACATTCAGATTTACTATAACAACAAAGGTATAGTTTTTCCTAAAACACCATTAGATCTTGTCCTGAAAAATCACTTCACTCTTTACCACATCAGATAAAGCTATATATGAAAATGGAAGAAGACACAAATAGTTAGGTACCATGCCAGGCTTAAAAAAAAAAAAATTAAAACAACAACCCAGACTCATTAGATTACACATGTCTGTGGTGATAAAAGCAAGTTCAGTTTCATTCGAACAGAGGAACGTGAATCTGACCATGTTTTATTGCATCGGTTGTCATATGTATTTTGGCAGTTCAGAAATGAAATGTCTCTTAAGTGCCATTAAAATGTAAATGCTCTATATTGCATTTAAAAAAAACATACCACCTATACTAAACTCTACCCCAAACCTAGTCGATAGTGTTAACAAAAGCAAAAATTAGATACAAATATATTTTTTGAAGCAACCATGCTATTGTAGCTTGTTTTCACAAATCCTCAAACCATTTTATCATGTTTTAATAGACTGCAGTGCCATACCAGGTGAGCCCCCAAGCAAGTTTACTACCTTAGAAAAGTGGTATATATAAAGCTGATTATGTGATGAATACATTAAAATGTTTACATTTACAAATCAGGTGCTATGTTAAAACCATTTTGAGGCCATACCATAAGTATTGTGCCAGGAACCACACATAAATAAATCTTTATTAATTGATAATCTATCTCCATAATCATAATTTGAAAAGGTAAATAGGAAGTTGTTGATGATTTACTGCCACTATATTGTTCATTTCAGCTTGAAACCGCAATGAATTGTATGTATGGGTACGTTTTGCAAAAATCTAGGAAGAGGCACATAGCTTGTTTCTAGAGAGCCTAGGTTGGTTTCAAATGTTACACAATGTAATTGTTCCAACTTCTGAAGCAGTTTCAAGTAACACTCACTTCTAATCTTTCCCCAATCTTATTTCTTATACTTTCAGTGAGCACGACAATTAAATCTGCTAAAGTGTCTTGACTGATTCCTAATTTCACCGTTCATTACGATGATGAGTCAAACAGGACCCCTGGGACACCCCATCCGTGCGTCCACGCAAGAGCATCCACACAGGAGACATCCATGCAGCCGGTGAAGCCAAGGCCTCCAAACACACTCTTCAGCCAAGATGCTAAATAATTCATTGACGTGTGCTGAAATATAATCAGCAGCTTGCACATAACAAACCCGCGCAGGGTAGCTAGTCAATGCAGTTTCTGCGAGCGTACTGATATTTATTGTGTGTGCAACTACCAAACAGGTATTACTGCATTATTGCACCATTATGTCTGTATGTGTGTAAGTGAGTGGGCTTGGAAGTGCATGCATGCATACTTTGTATTCTGCAACAGTACAGTACAGATGGATGCATTTGGGACTAGTGTGATGTCAGTGCTATTGCAGTGTGGTTATAATGCGTGACTGGGAGTGTATTTGTGGTTAAAACAAACTATACAGTACCTGTTTCCATGCTGGGTCTCATCCTAATTAAACCCCATTGCTTTGAAAGACACCACAGGTGACCCTACAACACTGCAATTAGCCTAGCCTCATGCAGCAGCTGCTATTACATGATTCCCTTTAAATTCTTTTTTAAAAGAACATTTTTCTCACTGAATTCTCCTCTAGGCAACACAATTACATTAAGCCTCACATTCACAGAGCAATTGCTCAGCCATTACCCCATCACAGGAGCATTTCTGAGTCTCAGGCTGTGAGGAGGTCTCTGGTTCATCAACAAGACTGTGAAATAGCTTCAATTCTCTCTGTCACTTGAACTGACTGGCGCTGAATTGAAGAGGTTTAATGCTAAATTACAAAAATTACATGTGTGGGAATTTACAGCCTGCACACCAAAAGCTAAATTAATAAATGTAAAAGAGTTGTTGTCTGATTTGGGTTTTGCATGTGAAATGCGACAGCAGAACTGCAGAAGTAAAAATGTTCTCCTTAGAAATAATTATTATGTAATAATGTGGAAATTTTTCAAGACCGACTTACCGTGAATCTAAGACGCTAAAAGGTATGTGCCTTTAGATGTGTATTTGTTTTAATTATAATGATTCTGAAATGAACAAATCAGACAACCATGGATATATATACAGTGTTGGGAAGGTTACTTTGGAAATGTAATCGGTTACAGATTTACAAGTTACCCAACTTAAAATGTAATAAGTAGTGTAACTTTTCAATTACTTTATTAAAGTAATGTAACTGATTACTTTTTGATTACTTTTATAAATTCCTAATGTTTTCAACTGTTAATCACTTTCAAACATGTAAAGCAGACAGTACCTTACAGTAGTACTCAACACTGATTACTGTCAGACTTTGAAAATCCTTTGTAATATTTTAAAGGAGACATTGGATGCCAAATATCTTTATTTGGCAGTCTTGGCAGTGTGTGGACACAACCACCTTACAATGGATTTTATTTTTAAAGATAATAAGCCCTTTTTTAATCCCCAAAAACCTAAACATTCTCAATTATCAAGCCATTTTGATTTTGGAGTGAATAACCAGCACTCTCTTCCACCTTCAATACCATGACTGAGGTGAGACCCTTGCGCAAGAACCGAACCCCCAACTTCTCCCCGGGCGCCACAGCAATATGGCTGCCCACTGCTCCGGGTGTGTGTTCATGTGTGTGTGTTTTCACTGCGTTTTCATGTTAGAGCACGCACAACGTCTCCCGTTTGATGTGGTCATAAAGACGTTCTGCATCTAAATAAACACAATTCTTTTCAAGAAAAAAGAGACGGAGGCAGCAGTTGTGAATGGGGTGGCCAACCCTAGCCCCGACCGCTGCGTTAATTGCGCTACATATTTTGAACGCGTAAATCTAAAAAAAATTATCTCCTGCGTTAATGCGCTAATTTTGACACCACTAATATAAACACATATACTGCTGTAAAAAAATGTTTTTCTCTCATATTTATATCACATGATAAGCATCACACCAGCAGCAAGAGCAATACCACATCAGTGCTATTTATACAAGAGTGCAAATGTGATTTGATACAACAGTTCAGTAAATAATACGTTAATATTTTTTTATATTTTAAACACAATATTGTGTGTTTTTGCTAAATTTTGCCAACGAAAATATTACGTATATAGCCACAGCAGAACTGTTGTGCATCTTAGCAACACAGCGATGTTAGTTTCTGAATGAATCCTCATTATGAACGAACCGAGTGAACCAATGGCCTATTCATAGAGAGAGCCGTTTACTTAATTCCTGAATGAATAAGCCGTTTGAACAAATCAAATGAACAAATGACTCATAAAGACATTTATCGCCACCTGCTGGTAGTTATAGTTTCTTTGTTACAGTATCTTTTCATTTATTTAATAAACAAAAACATAAATAAAAAACATTAAATTGATAGTTTACCCCCCCCCCCCCATAAACACTGTCAGCATTTACTCAGCGTTTCGAAACCTAAATTACTTACTTTCTTTTGCAACATGAAATTAGGTGTTTTGAAGACCGTTGGTAAAAAAAATAATGTTGATTAACAGTGAGACGTTTATCAAATTATCATATTTTATGTTCTATAGTTTATGTTAGGCCTATGTGTAATAATTTTATGTTGAATTAAATAAAATATTTATTTCTAAAGCTACTATTTATAATGTCTAATTGAGACTTTCTCATTTAACACAATGATAGCTTTAAATATTATTTTGTGGGTATTTTCACATATATATATATATAATGTTTTAATTCTACTCTCTCAGAAAAATGGAACATGTTTTTCCTGGAACATCTGTCACCCGTTTCAAAAGGTACTAATATGCACCAGTTAGGTACTAATATGTACATTTTAGAGATCCATATGTATTTTAATTCACCAATATGCTCCATTTATGGTTAAAATGGTACAAAGATGTACCTTTTGTCCTATAGGTTTCCTATAGGGGCACCTGCAGGATTTCCTCCAAGGGTATGCACAGAGTTTGGGGCAAATGATCATAGAGAGCAGAACGAATGTGTCACACGGTTTAAACTCAACAAAAATGTAAAATACAGCCCTGGTATTAACGTTTGTGTCTTTTTTTTATGAGAGTTTATTATAAAATAAAATAGCAACAAAAACTAATAAAAGTAAAACTAATACATTTCTAAAAAAATGTATCTGTAGTAACATTAGTTGGAGCTTATTCAAGAATATTATTGCTTCCCAACAAAGTTTTAATATTGTGATTCAAGGCTTAGGACTCTCTATTGAAAATGTTTTTGAAATGAAGAAAATAAATGTGGAGAAAAAAATGATACTGGAAAATTGGGTTGTCACTGATGCATTCTGGTCTTTGTTGCTCAAGTCATCTTAAATCACCAAACCTAACTGAAAATAAATGACCTTTAGTTGCTTTGTCTTTACAAATGGCTGTCAGTGTGAATGCCTCTTTATAGGTTGTCTTTTACGCTGCACAATTGTTTTATACTAGTAGCAACTCATTCTACTGCTGCTGTCTTTCAGTTTTGGTGCAATGGAAAACTTAGAATTGCATTTGTAAAGTACTTTAGTTGGCTAAAGTGTTTTAAATTCTTCCTCCTGCTTTGCGTCGACTGAATGCTCATTTGTGAATTTAACATCATTATCGTCCCACCGTGCCCTGTATTTGTGGCCGATTCTACCAGCTCCAATTAGGCTGAAGTCTAATTATTTTCATTTAGTAAGGTATTAATTCAGAATTCACCCTCTCCCCACTCTCATTAGTTCCGGCACAATCTATCAGACAGTATAATTACAGTTGCCTGTTTGGAGTATAGAAAAGGGGAAGAAAAGAATAAAAGGTGCCCCTATGACAATATTCATCGACTGACATATAAACATGATTTCTGTAGCTTTAATAGTTCACTTCGGTTGTTTTAGTTCCTTGGTTGACATTTATGTGGTTTTGGTAGATTTACATCTGGGTTATAGGTGGTGTGAGTGAACGGTATAGCCCTTTAAAGAGTTGTTTGAGCATTTGGTTTATTGTTGCCATATACGTCTGGCTTGTTTCATCAGACCTTGAGAACCGCCACAGGTCATCAGACATCCAGGAGCTTTCCTGATGTCACACACAGATAGATGTACACTGCTGTATGACCCTTCAGGCTGTACAAGATATTGTCAAAGCGATCTTCCTGATATGTTGTTCTCTCTTTCTCTCCCTCTCTCTGAGGATAAAGTAAGTCACTGTTTTGTTGTGAACTTTGTTGAGTAAATCTGCACTGCTTGTGTGTTTTTACACGAGCTGCATATTTTATTACCCGTAATGCATCTATGAACACCATCATCCATGGCTGTAGATCCGAGGAGGACATGTCCACATGTCCACACCAACAATCAACAGTGTAAGATGCCCCTGGCCACCCCTTATTGGCACTCTTGCAGCTGCAAAGATCATCGGTGCCCCTCTCCCCTCCATCCTGGATATTTTCCTTACACGATGCTCCAGCAAAGCCAATAGTATCGTGAAGGACCCCACCCATCCTTTCCACAGTCTCTTCCAGCTCCTACCATCAGGAAGACGGTACCGGAGCATCAGAGCCCGCTCCGCCAGACTGCTCAACAGCTTTTTCCCCCAGGCTGTGAGAGCCCTTAACTCAAATCCCCCGCCCCTCTCTGAAACCCCATACAAATCCCCTACCTCCTGAAACATGGACCCCCCCCCCCCCCAAAAAAAAAATAAAAACAAAAACAAAAAAACTTTTTTGTGCAGTTCAAAGTGTGCTACACACAGGTGAGTGGCCTGTACAAATCAGCTGTAGTAACACACTCTCCTCTATTCGCACTAGACACTTTCACACACTACTGTGTGTACATAAATCCCACAAAAGACTCCGTAATATGTGTATGTTTACATGCTCATACACTAAAAACTATCTAACATTCTTCCCCAGCCAGCTGCATGACTCACGATGTTCTCTTTGCACATGAACAGTATTTGCGAAGCATTAGTACAGTTTGTATTTTTTAGTTTATGTATAGGTAACCACTTTTATATATAGTATATGTATAGTCAAAATCTGTCAGTAGGTCAGTTGTGCATAGGTTTATACTGTTTTACTTCATTGTTGTATGTCTGTATTCATGTAGCACCGTGGTCCTGTGAGGCACGACATTTCGTTCCACTGTATGTCCACACATGTAGCGGAATGACAATAAAGCTCAACTTGACTTGAACTTGACTTGACTTGACCATAGATCTTGTCAAAAATCTTGTCTCAGTACATTTAATGAAAGGCTATAATCTTAGATTTGTCAGTTCTTCTGAACATGAACATTTGTGCATTTCGATTCATTACAGTTTTTCTCGATCGCTAACACACAATTCATGAAACAATTCACCATTTTCTCACAACTATAAACACAATCTCAAAACTACACACCAACTTGTGCTAACTTCCAGGTCAAAGTCAAACGTTTTAGTCAAAAACATATTCTCTTTTGTCAGCATCTAATCTTTGGCCTCAGATGACACACAAACCTGTCAAATACACAGATTATTTTCCTGTCTTGAGAACACTAGTGTGATCAATTCAAAACACTGTTACAAAAACCTCCTTTTGGGAAACAGGAGACATCTTGCTAGTCAATGACTGTTACAGATCTGCAGCATAAATAGAGCGGTGCAGATACAGTGAAATTCACCAATGAAATTTAGGAAAAGTTTACTTTCATTACTGTAAAGTTATCTTACAGTAGATGAATAGCACTCGAAGAGAAAAGTAAAAAAAAAAACAGAATATACAGTAAACACACATACTGTCAGTAACTGTACAGCAATAAATAAATACATTCTGCATCCTCTGCCAAGCTGCATTACAGTGTTTGTAATATCCTTATTTGTTATACTATAGCAGATTCTTATTCTTCTGATGAAAGATGTTTCCTCTCCTAGACAGTCAACTCTCAGTTCTGCACAGATATATGTAAGAAGTACTTGGATACAAACCAATTCAACAGTTAGGAGTTTGAGGGTGTGTGGTACAGTATTTACAGTATAAAGAACAGTGAAAGTCCTCTCATCTGAAATACTGCTACTATGTACTGCATGTGTAATGTGTATAGCGTAAAACCCCGTAGATGAGCCTGTAGGCCATCTTCTATCATGGTCAGTCCTTGCACAGTTTTGCTACTGAATGTTCACACATGGATAAATGTGTGCTATTTGTGTTTATTTTGTGATTATTGAGGTAGTTATATTGTGTGTTTGTGTTTTCTAAAGGAGAACATGATTAAACCTGTGCAAAATTATAAATTTTTTGTGTAGAGTTTTGCAGAAAACACTGAGCAAATTGGAACGTGTGTGAAAACAGGTGAAATATGTTAAAAGTTTTAAGAAACGTGTCTTTGTTTCGAGAACTGTATGAATGGTTTGGAAAATTGTGTCAAATTAATCAGTTATAGCGTGTTAGCAACTTAATCTAAATATTGAGAAAATTGCATTTAAATGTGTCCAAATGAAGTCCTTAGCAATGCATATTACTATGTTTTGATATATTTACTATAGTAAATGTACTAAATATGTTCATGGAACATGCTCTTTACTTAATTTTCTAATGATTTTTGACATAAAAGAAAAATCGATAATTCTTGACCCATACAGTGTATTTTTGGCTATTGCTACAAATATAGCCGTGCGACTTAAGACTGGGTTTGTGGTCCAGGGTCACATATATATGAAAGGTATATTAATGTATTGTTTGATAAGGGATATTTTTGTGAGCGACTTGTCTCATTAATGAAAGTGTTTGAACGTTGAAGAGTAAAGCCATTCCACAGGCTACAGCAGGTTTACGGGTGTTATCTAAAGTAACCAGCAGGAGTCTCATGATCTCAAGCTGGCTGCTGCAGAAGTTTGGCTTGATGAAAGTTCACAGCGCGGAAGTGAAGAGAAACTTTCGCATAAATCTCTGCAAGAGAGCGACACATTCCTCGTTTGAGTGTGGAGAAGGATGATAATGATGACACGGGTGCGCCAGTGTTTCTGAGGAAAAACGGTTTTTGTGAGGCTTTATTTCAGGTCTGATCATGGGGTTGCCGACTTTAGAGTTCAGTGACTCTTTTGTGGACAGTCCGGACTTTAGAGAGAGACTCAAATGTCACGAGATCGAGCTGGATCGAACGAACAGCTTCATCAAAGAGCTGATTAAAGATGGACACCAGCTGATCTGCGCGCTCAAAAGTGAGTACACAACACATCAATCAATACAAAACACCCGCATCTCTAATATCACCGTTCGTGTGGGCTGTAACACAATGCCTAGTGTGCTCTCTACTTAGAAAGCATGTGGTCACTACCATAGGCGTGAGCGCGCGTGGGATGCTCAACAATCTTGTCTAGGTAGGTGTCTCACTAGATTTTGAGACAGCCAACGTGATGAATAAGAACAATCCGAGTTTGTTTATTCTCCCCTGTGATCACTAATAGTTATAATAAATCATTCAAAACTTGTACTATAAATATTACTCGTTTCCATAAACAGCTACAAACAGATGTCCCATTTTTTAAATCCAAAAAAACACCAATCACCGATAAAATTACTGTATCTAACAATTAAAACAGCATGAAGTGTGGCTGGTTTTAATCACATCAAACATAATAATTTTAGCCTCACCTCACTGATCTTTTTCTCTGCTGTATCCAATAATAATAATAATAATAATTGAACAATGTGATATTTTAACTATTTTAAAACATAATATTTATCTTAACCCTGTTACTGAATGTGTGTCTTCCATTTAAAATAAACCATGACAGGAAGACAAGTAAATCATTACACTTGATCAAATCATGCACACATTTATCAAGGTTTCTCAATGTCAGCTATGTTCAACACGGTTAACAAACACAAATTACCAATGAAACATTTCTCTTTAATTTAGAAGAAATGTACTTAATTTTAAGTTGAATTGCAGCACTGTTATTTACAGTACAAACTTGTTACAAACCCAGTCGAGCATACTGTAGAACATTTGATCTAAAATTATATAAGTTTAGTGAGTTTATTGCTTTGAACTTAAGTTAAATTGAAACAGCACATCTGATTTGGACAAACCAGATTCTAGCCTTAGTTTGCAGCCGTTTTGTGAAAGTGACATATTAACAAACGTTATTTCATTATAAATATGCTCATCTGATCAGATAAGTGAATATACATCCAGTTATTTAATAAGATAGCCTAACTATAAAATTACAGAACTACACTTTTTTTTTTTTTTGCTGGTCAGGGTAGAGAGACTGAAAAGGAGAAGATACATTGTGAAATGTCGAAATTTCTATTTCAGTTCATGTTTGGATGTTTGTAAGATAGTATCTTCTCCGAGTTTATCTGAAGTTCTAAATGGCGAATAGTTTACTGATCAAGGTTACAGATACTTTGAGACTGTTGTGATTCTCAGTGTAGTCTGTCACTAGAGGCCTTTGGTTTATTAGCTGCTTACACTGATCAGTGCTTTTCCTGGAAAAAGAATCATGGTGAAATGCAGGTCATTCTTTTAGACCTATGCAGGATGCCAACGGTGCTCAGATGGTGTATTTCCTACCTGATTTCATGGAAAAATATAAGTGATTTCATACAATGTGAATAGATTTTTACATGAAAGTAAGCAGGTCCACTAACCTCACCCCTAAATAAAATCATAACTGGGATGAAAACAGATCAAACACATTCAGACAAATCAGCCACCAATTTGCCAAAATATAAAATAGGAACTGACATGCGATTGTGCTGGTATTCCCAGTGTTCTTGAAATATGCAGCTGTGCTTGCATCCATGCATGATTTTTCAGCTAGTATTTGTCTGCCAAATGCATGAATGTAGATGTACTGTACTGTGTGTGGAATGCTCATTTGTGATTCGAGATGATTGTGGGTAAATACAGTATGAACCCCCTCAAGGTTGCCCCCCCCCCCCCTCCGGATTATCCGATTCCCATGCCAAGGCCGTGAAAATGCTGTGGCTTCTTTTTGTGTATGTGTGTAATTGAGGCTTTATGTAGAACCACTGACCTTCAGACATAGAAACAAAAGATAACTTGTTTTTAGTGAATGCCACATTAGCTCTAAGATAACAGCAGACAATGGGTTTAATGTTGTCAAAGAAATAATTCACCCAACAATGAAAATTCTTTCATCGTTTAATCACCCATGTCTTTCAAAACTTGTATGACTGTGTCTCTTTTTCAGTACTTTCAGTACTTTTTTCAGCTGGTCTATATTCCCATGTCTATATTCCCATTTTTTTATTTTAGTGACTGTTTTAAAACTTAAAAAGGGACACAAAAGTTGCCATAGAAGTAATGTAAGTAATATAAGTGCTCAGTGTGACTTGTGGATTATATTCCAAATCCTCTGAAGCCATACGATAGCTCATTGTTGAGTAAGAGAGTCGAACACAACAATCAGATCAGTCCGGTTTGTGAATGAATCATTTGGACTAGTTTAATGAACTAGCTCAACTGCTTCATTAAAGGAATAGTTCACCTAATAATGAAAACTTGCTGAAAATGTACTCTAGTTGTCAAACATTGATTTAACGTGATTTGCATCCAAAAACAAATAGTTTGTTTACATATATATGTGTTTCTGTGTATATTTATTTTACATTAAATTGACCATGGGCACAAATACTTAAGTTGATGGAGTATATTTTAGCAATAGCCAAAAAATCATGTATGGGCAAAATGATGTTGTTTTCTTTTATGCCAAAAATCGTTAGGATATACTCTTTCCCCGCCATTGACGAGATATGTCAATTAAGAGCCAACGCTTCCCCACCATTGACAAGTTTTTACCATCCGTGTTTAGGTTTAACGGTAAGGAAAAAGCCCTGGCGCTTTTATGAGTACGGGACTTCCGGGTGACATTCAAAAATTATCGGCATAACACAAAAGAAAAGTTAAAACTTAAAAAAAGTTTACAGGACACATTGGAGGTGTTATGGACTCGGACTCCTACCGTGTTTTGATATTTTGAATCCGTCGGGACGAAATGAGGGAGAAGCCTTTACAGAAAAGCAACTTCTAATGTCGTATAGACCAAACCCGTCGATCTGGCCGAAAACGAAGTGCACCAGCTGTACCGTGACTTGTCAGACGAGGACTTCAGACACTTCGTGGAGAGATTCAAGGCCGTCCATTCTTCGTTCCGAATCAGAGTCAATAGAGGTAAGACAGATAAGGAAATGCCAAAAAGTCTCTCTTTCTTGTGCCATTTGGTGTAATAGTGTGCATATAAATAAAGTGATATATATGTGTGCTGCACGCTTAAATGTATATGTATGTATGTGTACGTGTGTGTGCATGATTCTATTTGAGTATAGATGTGTGGAGTCTATATTTGATTTATGTTTTTGTGTGTGTGCATGATCAACATGTATGTATGTGTACGTGTGTGGTCAGATCTATATATGTATTTATGTTTACGTGTGTGTCCGATCTATATATGTTTGTGACATGTGTGTGTGAATCTATGTATGTATATAAAAAGTGTGTTTGTATAAACGTATATGTGTGTCTCTGTTTGTTTATTAGCATATAACTTTTTACAGGTTAGACAAGCAACGAGGCAATGAACTAGCTCAATGGTCCTGCTGGTGACCAGACACGAGCCGCTGAACCATCCAGCTGAAGATTACCTGTTCAAGTGGCATGAATACTGGCTGCCAAAAAACCTTCCCTTTCTGAGAATCCTGGGCCTCCTATGCTGCTGTTCTTGATAATGAACCTAAAACTTGCTGTTCAAATTTATGTCAGAACATTGTTGATCAGACCAACCTGTACAGATAGTATTCAGGCTATGGATGTACTTCACAGCATGCTAACGATGGAAGCCTGTCACAGTTTCAGAAATAAGTCTTCTGGGGTGATTTTTACTGGTATCTCATAAGCCTGAACTTGATATGTATGGTTACAGATGAAATGTTAGCTACCCCCTACTTCACAAGGTCATGTCTCGCAACAGGTTGAAATTTGGAGATTTTTACTTATGATAATACAGCAAGGCCATCCAATGACACTGACGGTGTACAAAGTCGCCCTGTCTTGTACCTCGTGACCAAATTTTGAAATTATGTAACACAAACATTTGCATTGATGAGGGTATGCTTCTGTGGCTGGGCGCCTAGCTTTCAGGGTGTACAATCCTCAAAAACCCATCAAATATGAATCAAATCCTACACTTGTGCATTCTGAAACAGGGGAGTTTTACACAAATCTGAAAGACAGTCTCTCTTCTTAAGGCCTATTGATGGAGTATATTTGTAGCAATAGCTGTGGTACAATTAGGAAAAACAGAGGTGAAAATACATTGTATCTTGGTTTGGAGAGAGAAACAGGGTCATTGAAAAATGATGGCGAGACAAACAAACAGTGTTCACAACATCTGAGAACAACATGGAAGAAGTTTTGGCAGAGAGGCCACCAAGAAAAAATGCAAAGCAAAAACCAGCCAAAAATCAATGAATGGAGTTGACAAATTTCAAAACAGGACCCTTTTGTATTAAGTAAAGAGTTTGTTCAATGCTTTTGTCTTTGTTAACCAACCATGTAAAACTCTCCTCTCTTTCATCCAATATATGGACCAGCCAGGAACAGGCTTTGGGGAAGAAAGAGTAAATGAAAGCACTTCCTACCGTAAAGGGGTTACCTTTTTATTAACTTGTTCCGATTGCGTCCACTTCCAAACAAGCAACACCCGACGAGAAAGGGTTTTTGATTAGTAACATGCATGGCTAAGTTACAAAGTTTTATTACAGTGCCTAAATTTTATTTACCAATTTACAATTGACAATGTTTATTTATTTTTGAAGGTTTTATTTATAAAAGAATAGCTGAATGTATTTTTTAAAGCACTACAAATTTCTGTTTTTTGTCAATATTTAGATGCATTCTTTGCATGTAGATAGAATAAATACCATCTTTATTTTGATATATAATAAATTCCAGATATTCAATTTTAGTTGAAAATAGTTGGTATCTGGCGGGGAAAGAGTTAAGTAAAGGCCAAATATTGCAAATTTTCCTAAACAAACCGTAAATATATTAAAACGTAATTTTTGATTCAATGAAAATTGCTAAGAAATTATTTTGGACATATGATGTATACAAGTTTCGAAAAATTTTGTGCACCACAAATTCATATGATGTATACAGATATTCGAAAAATGTATCTCGGCCAAATACTAGTTTTGTGGAGTCATGTGTATATGTATCAATGTATATATTTAAGAAAAATATGTAATGTTTATGTATAAAAAATATTTAGATATCATATAAATTATATGAATATACATATATACATTGAAATACATATACATATTTTCTAAATGTATACTGTATGTGTGTTTATTTATATGTAATAAATATACACAATATACACACACATATGAAGTAAACAAAAAAAATTTTTATTTTGGATTCGATTAATCGTTTGACGGCACTAGTACTCACTATTACAACATCCAAGATGTAGATGAGTTTGTTTCTTCATCTGAACAGATTTGGAGAAATGTAGTATTACATCACTTGCTCACCAATGAATCCTCTGCAGTGAATGTGTGCCGTCAGAATGAGAGTCCAAACAAGACTCCAATACATCAGTTAATGTCTTGTGAAGTAAAAAGCTGCATGTTTAAGAAACAAATCCATCATTAAGACATTTTACCTGTAAACTTTTGCTTCTGACCAAAATATTAGTCCACAAACCATAAACCATAACAAGGTTTCCTCCAGTGAAAAAGTCCATCCCCTGTTGTCCTCTCACATCAAAATCCATTGACATACTGTATTTGTTTATAATGGTTTTGAACTGTTTTTGCTTGCGAATGGCACTGGATCCGTGCATATTTCTCTCATTCCAATGAGACAAATGTTTCACTGGAGAAAGCAATCAGTCATAATTCTACTGCATGGAAAAGAGCAAATAAGAAGTATTATAAATCTACCCTTTTGTGTTCCATGGGAAAACGAAAGTCATAAGGGATTGGAAAATCATCAAGGTGAGTAAATGATGACATGATTTTCACGTTCAGGTGAACTATTCCATTTAAGTTACTCGTCTATTATTAAACATTGATGATAATCGTCAATGTTTAATACTAGACGAGTGACTTAAATAAACATTGTATATTCGCTGAAACAACTTATTGTCTGTTATCATGTCTACATAAAAGTTAATTTCATTGACACTCATAAAATTCTCATGTCCTTTAGCTTACTTCGCATGGCACACAGACAAGACTACCTTGCAGTTTAATACACACAAAAAAATTACATCAGTTTCAAAAATTGTACAAAGACTAATTGTCCTAAAAGGTCTGTTTCAAATAGGTCTATGATCATCCTCTGTACAGTACATTTGTTTCTTTAACCTTGCTTTCTACCCAGCAGGAAACTTATTAAAACTAGCATTTCCTTTTATCATCCAGAGACGCTTTTAAAATACTTCTCTCCAGTCAAATGAACCCAAATGAATAATACTGCGCCATTCACACTGATGTGTCACCGGGCGGCAGTGCCATTTTGTTCACTTCATTCAATGCTTCAGTGGGGTGCATGTTTTTGGAAAGGTCACATAATCCTGTGGTTAACGGCGCGCACATAGTGACTCTGGAGTTAGAATCTGGGGTGGGAATTTTCTCTTGCTTTTTCTTAATGTAATATAATACATTCTTTGTGCTTCTTTACCATATTTTCCCCTTCTTTGCAGCGGGACACAAACAATTATGTTTTTTTTAAAGCAAGAAAATTACAATGTAATTGAAAATATGCAGTTGTTACCTTCTGACCCTTAACATATACATTTAAAAGTACTTTATGGGTAGATGTTGAAATGTACAATATGAATGTTTGGATATAGTATTTTTTTAATATAGATATAGTTTAGATATCTAACTCCATCCCCAAACCTAAGTATAACAATTTTCAGCAGTATGCACACATACACACACACACACACACACACACACACACATACACACACACACACACAACACACACACACACACACACACACACAAAAAGTCAGAATATATACACATACAGTTTTTTTATTATTAAAAATATAAAGACAAACATAACACATAGACAAGTTTAATCCTCAAAACATATTCCAAAAATGGTTAAAAGCAGTACCAAATTAATCCAAATGATGTAAAATCATTGTAATAACATTTCTTGAGGCAGCACATTTTTTTAAATGTTGGATTTCACAGTCACTACTAAGGTGGTAACAGAACAAAGCACATAATTTTTGTTAATAATTATTTATATGTCAGTGCATGGTGGTATGCATTTGATCGATGATTTGTGGTGTTATACATTCTTCACAGCACAGCATATTCAGTTTACTTAACAAATTTCAGAAAATAAATGGATAGTTAATCCTTATTCATATGAATTTTAAATTGTTTCATATTAAGTTTTAAATATTTTTTAAGTTTATCCGATGGAATAAATGTCACAGAACAAATGTTATATATATTTAAATATTGTTGCAAGCTGTATATAAATGCAACGCATATAGATATATTAGACTATCTAACAAAATAACAACAATAACGAGTTTGAAATAACAACTCATGCTTACAGTATGTCACACTTGAGTCACAATTGTGATTCTTTTTTAGAACTTAGTCTGTAGACTGTTAACTTTGGTGTCCTTACCATCCATACTCAAATATGCAGTTTACTTGATTAATGCATGTTGTTAATTTAAGTGTTAGTGTTTGATCGGTGCACATGTGAATCCAAACAAGAATTGTTTATATTAGGAGCTAGCCATCATACATTGCAGCTGATATGTAACAAACCAGTCTAGCTCTGCTTCAGAGTTTCTCATCCAGCAATGGAAGTTTGAAATGAACCACAGCTCTTCTGCCAAACATGATTAGTCCCATCTAATTTGCAGCAGAGAGTCTGTCAAGGTAATTAAGGGGAGCTCAAGCTGAATAGACTACTTAACGCCCTAATGGGTTAGAGGTGCTGCCTGATCAAAAGGCCCTTTGCCTTATGAAGGTGATTAGTGATCTTCAGCACTGAGTAAGAAGGATGACAGGGTCAGATTTCTGTCCACATTAAAATAAGGATGATCTATGTAACTGCTATACAATTGCTCCTCATCTCTGAGTGAAATATTTAAGATGAAGTTTTGTACATTGGAGCCTAAATCCGTACAGGCTGGCGGTTTTTGTTTTAGTTTGTGTTTTCCTTGATCTTGTATGTGCAGTGGTCGTGTGATCTGTTGACTAGCATAGGTTAAAATCCTAGTTTAGATAGTATTTATAGTTCTAGAGGTTTAATACAACTGGCTGTGTGACTTTGAGGAATAATGTATGAATAATATAGTTCAAAATGTGCATTTGTATGAAGGTTCAAGGTACTTTATTTAAATGAAAAACACCTATTTCGGTATTGCTCATGTGCAGTGATTATCTCTCAGTGTGCCAAGGTTGCTGACACCTGTGGTAAAGGAATGTGAATGTCTAGGTTAGTTGAGATCCATTTATAGTGTCTGTGAGATTGTCGATTATCATAGAAAATAATTTTTACTTGTCTCAGAAAAATTGCTTTCGGTAATGGATGTAAAATGGAGATTACAGGCCATGGCACTCTGAAGGCTTTATGCAACTCCAAAAATATATAAAAAATCCTGCACACTACTCAAGCTTTCTGCATTACAACCTATTTTTTAGCTATGTTTTGGTCAATCAGCCTTCCAAAGGTTTACAAAACATGCTAAAATATCAGCACATTTAAAACGACTTAACAGTAATTACAGCTGTTAATAATAACAAAGGTCACACCTATAATTATGCTAATTTGATCTAATACTTTTTTTAATTGTATATTTACCTAGCAATTTATAAAATGATTGACTATATTTTAAGACATGTGGGTCTTGTTATTGTTTTTCAGTTTTGTACAAGGTAAAGCAACAGTTTTTCAATAACAGAAGAATATGTACAAGTATGGTGACTGAAGTAAAAATGCCTTTTTTGGGGCTAAAGGCGCAATAATTAACATGATAATAAACAGCTGGCTGACTTTTCCATATGTTGACATAACATGGTAAGATTCCGATGGTACAACCCGAATTCCGGGAAATGTTGGGAAATTTTCAAATCACACGAGACAAAGTTTTATTCACAATAGAACATAGAGTACTGTACATAACAAATGTTTAAACTGAGAATTTTACACTTTTATCCACTAAATGAGCTCATTTCAAATTTGATGCCTGCTACTGGTCTCAAAAAAATTGGCATGGGGGCAACAAAGGGCTGAAAAAGCAATACATTTTGATAAGATTCAGCTGGGAGAACATCTAGCAACTAATTAAGTTAATTGACATCAGGTCTGTCACATGATTAGCTATACAAGGGATGTCTTAGAGAGGCAGAATGTCTCAGAAGTAAAGATGGGCAGAGGCTCTCCAATCTGTGAAAGAGTCCGTAAAAAGATTGTGGAATACTTTAAAACACCTGTTCCTCAATGTCAATTTGCAAAGGCTTTGCAAATATCATCATCTACAGTGCATAACATCATCAAACGTTTCAGAGAAACTGGAGAAATCTCTGTGCGAAAGGGACAAGTCCGAAGACATTTATTGGATGTCCGTGGTCTTCGGGCCCTCAGACGACACTGCATCAGTCATCGGCATGATTCTGTCATTGACATTACTAAATGGGACCAGGAATACTTCCGGAAACCACTGTCGGTGGTCCGCCCAATCCGTCTGCCATCTGCAGATTCAAACTAAAGCTCTATCATGCAAAAAGGCAGCCATATGAGAACACGGTCCAGAAGCGCCATTGTGTCCTGTGGGCCAAGGCTCATTTAAAAAGGACTGTTTCAAAGTGGAAACGTGTTTTATGGTCAGACGAGATCAAATTTGACATTCTTGTTGGAAATCACAGACGCTGTGTCCTCCGGTGGAGGGAGACCTTCCAGCGTGGTATCAGCGTACAGTTAAAAGGCCAGCATCTCTGATGGTATGGGGGTGCATAAGTGCATATGTTATGGGCAGCATGTTTTGGAAGGCACTATGAATTCTGAAAGGTATATCAAAGTTTTAGAGCAACATATGCTGCCCTCCAGACATCGTCTGTTTCAGGGAATGCCTTGTGTATTTCAACAGGACAATGCAAAACCACATGCTGCTGCTGTTACAACAGCATGGCTTTGTAGTAGAAGGGTCCGGGTGCTTAATTAGCTGCCTGCAGTCCAGATATTTCACCTATAGGGAACATTTGGCGCATAAAAATACGTATTATGAAAAATACGTCAAAGACTACCACGAACTCTTCAGCAGCTGGAAACGTATATCAGGCAAGAATGGGACCACCAAAACTCCAGAAACTCATAACCTTGATGCCCAGATGTCTTCAAACTGTTTTGAAAAGAAGAGGAGATAACACGATGGTAAACATGCCCCCGTCCCTACTATTGTGAGACCTGTAGCAGGCATCACATTTGAAATGAGCTCATTTTGTGCATAACATTTTACAATTTCTCAGTTTAAACATTTGTTATGTTATCTATGTTCTATTGATAATAAAATATTGGCTCATGTGATTTGAAATTCTTTTAGTTTTCATTTTATTCAAATTTAAAAATAAATGTCCCAACATTCCTGAATCCGAGTTGTATAATAAAGTAGCAAATGTATTGTTACTACTGTAATTTAAGCTATGGCAAACTATTATAGGATGTCATTTGATGCTTTCAGAATCTTTACTTTTATATATTTTATACACTATGGGAGAAGTGAAAAGCATTTTTTAAGGTATGCCTTTAAACCTACTGTACCCTACAATCAAGTCTAAGTTGGTTTTAAAAGCAGAAATATAAATTGTATAAAAGTACTTATTTTAAATATAAAAGTGCTTATATTAAAGGTCAGAGCTAAGCACTCATGAGTAAGGGCTGATTCATAAAGAACATGTTTTTCCATCCCAGTGCACTATTTTTCCATAGTTTTTTCTATGTAAACAAGCACTTGACGGACGTATTTGACCAGGTTGCATGCTTTCCTGTCTCGCATATTTTCTGAAGCTTTGGTTCCAAACGTGGTCTAGGAGAAACCCCACACAATGTTTTTGTTGTCTAACATATCTGACACACACATTTGAGGTCTTGGAGTCTTTAATAATTAGCATATGTGTGTAATTGATTAGCGAGAATCTAAAATGTGCTGTGTTGGGCGTTCTCCAGGACCAGGATTGGGAACTACTGATCCAATGCTTGAGTGAAAATAAGTTAAACTTGTAAAAAAAAAAAGGGCTTCGAGACCTTGCATTTTTCTCGATTCCATTTCCCGCATCTCTGCTTTTAAAAACATGTTCTGTGCGAACCGTCTGTCAGGATAGTTTGTTTGGTGTGTTCCACACGTAAGCTCTCGTCGGCTCGACTCACATTGGCAGTAGTTTGCCCAATTCAACATATTGAATTATGGCTGGGGCCTTTGGCAAGAATGAGAACTCTGATTGGATGTTCAGTTTAGCGAGCGAGTCAGTGCACGGGAATTAAACTTGAAAGTGATTAAAACAAGCAATAAAATGAAGGTGGCACAGACAGCTTTTCTAATGTTACGTTATCTTTCCCAATCATTCATCTTTCCTGATCATTCCAATATGCAAATATTTTCATAACAACACGAACAGCTTAAAATTAAGAAAGTTAATAACATAACTGATATTCAAAATGATAAGCAAAATGATAAGCAAGCGGAGCTTGGTTTACATTTTGTATATATGTGTAAGTCTCGTTTAACCTTGTTTTGGTTTCTCCTTTTAAATGACGAATATATACTAGTGATAGCTGCTGATATAGACAGTTAATTCCTCTCACACAGGCTCAGAATGCACGTGTTAGTTTGCAGTTGGCTGTAGTTTGTGCAGTGTGTTTAAGCACAGCTTTTTGGTTCAGACGCTGCTGACATGAGATGACAACATCATCGGCTTTTTTCGCAGCTAGTTCTTTGAAGTCGGCTTGGTGTGTCCCGGCCTTAATGGGGTGTTTATACGACAACCATTAGTAACTAAATACTGAAAACCTTTTGTCCATTCATTGACACAACAATAGCGTTTTGAGGGCCTGAAAACGCAAAATTTAGAAAACTTTGAAAACAGGTTTCAAAGTGCAAGTTTTTTAAAATATACCTTTATTGTCTCCATGTAAACTATGAAAATGCACATTTGTGAAAATGGTGATGCCATGCACAAATGTACAACATGTTCAGTCTATATGCGAATGTGAACAGGCAAATAGTATCGCCAGCTACTGGCCTCACATGCATAATACAACTGTTTTAGTCAATATTGTGGATTTGTGTGAACGACAAAGTTTTGACAAAGTTATCGTCTGTACATTAAAACTTAAAAAAAAATGCACAGCACTTTTACATTTTTAGTACTATCGATGTCATGTAAACTAACTAAATATGATAAAAATTGTATTTTGAACTGTTAATTATTTTTGTCATTTATTACTACAGTTTAAGAAACCGCTTTTAGGAGCAACATTGCAGACATAAAAAACATCAAGTCCACATTGTGGCATTGACAAGTGATATTCGTGCTCCCCCCGCTCTCGCAAAGAACAAGCCGCCGGTGCACTACATTTGAAAGCATTTCTCTTCCTCTATCCCTGCATTAGTAAGGACTCTGTTTGGATTTCACTAGTCTTCTGGGAGTGGTGTGTGTTTATGTGAGTAAGTGCAATGCTCCAGGGGCTTTGCCACAGGAAATGCGCTGTAAACAATGTTTGGTAGGCTTGTCCTTTCCTCCCACACTGATAACTTTCCTCACTGACAGTACAGCAAGTGTGGGCCTAAGTCTGTGTTTGTTTGTATCAGTAGGACTCAGGATGCTGGGAGGCTAATTAATCTGAACAAAGATTGGATTGTGGGGTTATTTACACAGTGAAAGGTTCTAATTCTTCGAGGCTCTGAGAAACAAGTTACACAGTTTCCATTGTGTTAGAAAATGTTTCACTAGCCATTCCATCTATAACAATGTCAGCGTGTATACGGCTCTGACCTTTATCGATTCACTCCCACGAGCTGTTGCCTGATATGACCTGGAGTCCTGGATGAGAGAAACACTCTTTATTGACTAAAACATTGTTTAACATCTCAAGTGTTGCTAAATGAGCATACCTGGACGGTATTTTGACGGATTTTCCAAACGAGTGTTTCACTGTTTGTTTTTGTTATGCTCATTGCAGATACTGTAATATACATCTTAGTTGCTGCTACATTGGTTTATTATTGTTACATGAGGAGCTGTTTACACGACAGTGTTTTGAACTAAACATAGACAACTTTATATTTTTTTGGTCGTTCATTTACATGACAGCAGCATTTTGGGAGCTTGACAATGCATCCTTTTGAAAATGGGTTTCAAAGTGCACATTTTTGAAAACAATACCATTATCTTCTACCGTAATCTACCAAAAAACGATTTGTGAAAATGGTGGTGTCATACGCATGCGTATTACATATTCATTCTATAGGAATGCGTATGTGAGTAGGTGCATAGTGTTTCTTTACAAAGTGACTTTGCCATCTACTGGCCTGGCATGCGTAATACAGCATTTTTAGTCTTTTTCACTGATCTGTGTGAAAGGGATCATTTTGACAACGATGTTGTCAGTGTGCAAAACAGTTTTTTGTACAATTGTTGTCATTTAAATTTATGCTAAAACTAAAACCTTAAAAAAACATGTTCATTACATGAAATAAAATAAATATCAAATTAAATAAAAAAAATATATAAATAACTTTTAGCATTTCTCATTTTTGTTTAGTTTAAGCATGGGCGATGCTAGGGAGGAGCTAGCAGGTGCTTCAGCACCCCAAAGAAAGACCAAAGCACCCCCATAGCACCCCCAAAATAAAGAAGATGAAATAAACAATAATAAAAAGAAAAACTTTTGATTCATTACGCATGTATAACATTCAAAGCAATACAACATGACGTGATTTGCAGTTTCACTTTTCGTAAAGCATTTTATTTAAAAATAATTCGGTCTATGGGATTTTTTTATCCATTTAACTATCCACCACGCAAAAAAAACTTAGTCTGATCACTTAGGCCTGTGCCCGACTAAAGATTATTCTAGTCAACTAGTCGCACGTTTATGTTAAATTGATTAATAAAATAACCTACTAAACCATCCTTTAATATATGACTTGCATATTAAAGCCGATTCCGCGCTCAAGTGTGCGCTTAAAGCTTGCCGCAAAGCACCTGCAAAAGTAATGATTATGAATGCGTCTGGGAAAAATAAGACATTTTTTTATTATTTATTACTAAACTAGTGCTTTCTCAGTGTTGGCTGCAAACATGAAGTGGCCGAATGCTGACGCTGACTTGCTATCTCCACAGTAATGGACGTGCAATTAATAGAGAAATGCACCTTTTCATAAAGACTACATAATTAAAGAATATTTGTTTTTATTTGAATTGGTTCGTATAATAGTATAGCTACAGTTTAAGCTTTCTATAGGCCTAGATTTATTTATGATGTCTGTGGGCCGGTTCATTGTTGTGATGCGCTGAATTTCACGGAGACTGCATGAGAAAGCGCATCCAAAAATGACATGTATTTTAAGTAAAAGAAAAAAGCAAAAAAAGCAAGGGATTGTGCAGACGCCTCCATGCCTCGATAATACTCCCACACTCATAAACAGTTGACATGCACCTGCACAGCGCATATACATCAAATTTAAGTGAATGGCCAAAAAAATGCGATGAGTCAAATAACCATGTAATAAAATGTTACAAAATCGACTGGGTGATTTTATTATTCATATGAAAAATAATAACCTGTTTTGGTCATATTTACTATTAATTGCCCAGCTCCCCCTGTCAATGATCTAGCACCCCCTCAGCACCTGCATTCAAAATTCTCTGGCGCCACCCCTGAGTTTAAGTACTAAAATAACTAAAGCGAAAAACTAAAACTTACAAGTCTTTAACACTGACAACAATAAGAAATGTTGCTTGAGCAGAAAATAAACTTATTAGAATGATTTGTAAATCATCTTGTGACACTAATGACTGGAGTAATGATGTTGAAAATGCAGCTTTGCATCACAGGAATAAATTGACATGTTAAATTGTCAACATTTTACTGCTTTTGCAGTATTTTTAATTAAATCAATGCAATCTAGTTGAGCATCAGACTTTTTTCAGAAACATAACAATTTTACTTTTAATTATTCTAAACTTGTAAATGCCATGTATATAGATATTTAAAAAATGACAAAAACAAACAACAACTAGAGAAACTATAAAACAAAAAAATATATAATTAAACAAAAATAATAGAAAACAAAAAATATATAAATATCATTCTAAAATAACCACCTTTTATAAATAAACTGTTTGCCTCTTTGGCTGGTGCATGTAGAAGTGCATGACCTGGATGCTGTCATTGTTGGTTAATGGGCATTCAGTTGTGAAAATGGCATGCAACTTATGGTGTATTAGCAGACAGAAAAACATATCTATTTACACAGATATCAGTGTTTAGCTACAGTAGTTATATGTTGCAGAAATGTGTTTGCAAAAAAAAAAAATAACACTGATCTTTGGCCTAATGGTTTGACTGCCTTGATCAAAGCCTTGTTTTATCCTTTGAGCTTTTATATCAGGAAAAAATCTAAATCAAGCCTATTTATATTTTTTGATCCATGTTCCTAAGTCTTACTGTGCATTATTCATCAGGGCAACAGTTGTCTTTGTAATATTTTCTCAAAATGTAATTACATGCTCTGCCTTTGAAACTACTTTCTTTTTCAAATTATTAGGAATAACTTTTACTTTTCAGTCACATTTTTCAACCGCTTAGCTCTATTCTGATATATGGCGACCACAGTTTATCTGGTTGAATATCCTGGTTCCTTTTAAAATATATCACATTGTTGAAAGTAAAGTTTCAATGTACTAAGTAAAGATACGGTGAGTTACAGAACTGAAAACTTCCTCCTCAGTCAAAACATTAACTGAAACTCGGCTGAACTTCCTGAACTAGGTACAGTTATACATCACAGTATATCTTGATTATTTTTCTCAAGATGCTGCATTGTTTCTTTAGGCCCTTCTACATATTTTAATCTATATATGAATGCATTCACAACGTTTCTTACAATTAAATGAATGAAGCAGTAGGTTGTCTAAAGAATAAGGTTTACACTTTATTTTAAGGTGTTATTTTCTACAGTGTAATTATGCATTTAAGTACAGAGGAATATAAATTAACTACATGTACGTGTACTTACCATATGGTTAGGGTTTGGCTTATTACTTGCATGCATAATTTATTGTTATTATAATAGTAAGTACATGTAACGTGGAACAAGGACACTTTAAAATAAAGTGGTACCAGAGTAAAGGTCTCTGCACACTGAGTCAAACATTTTTTTATGTGTTTTTTCGTATTCGTTATCCTAAAAATGTGTCGCACACTGAGTCCGATGTGTACTAATTAATCAGTTGTGAAAAATTCACAAAACTGTCATAAATGGAGTCTTCAAGCAGTGAGGATGATTTTGTTGTCCTCTCGCTGCTTAAAAAAGAAAAAGAAAGGAAATATTGGGTCCATCCAATCCTGAGATATAGAGAGGATGGAGAGTTCCCTGTCTTTATTAAGGAAGCGGGATTATCACGAGCGATTCAAAGTTCACTTCAGGATGTCAGTGGTTCAGTTTGGTGCTTTGCAAGCATTACTAGAGCCACATATTAAAAAGAAGACCACCTATTTCTGTGAACTCAGTGTGCAAGGATCTATATTGGCCCTGTCCCAAATGGAACACTTCATGTGCACTTGCGGTCTTACGGACTTACAATGGCCGCCGCGTGTCCGTTAAGTCCACGAGACCATGGGGTGTCCCATTCCTCATTTTAGCGTTCAGAAGGGTGCTCGCGAGCAGCGCCCCTTTTGCGGCCGTTATGCGCCCTCGATCTGCACTTCTGCCAAGCCTGCACTGGGGTGAGTGCAGACTTCTACCCGACAGTCAAAGCGGCATTACATCACGAAAGTGCGGACTCAGAGGAAGACCGCAAGGGTTTAGGGTGCCATTTGGGCATATAAAAAAACAGCTGGTGACTCCATATAGATAGAATTTGCAAGATAATGTGTATATATATAGCAATAATAAACGTATGTGTTTTCTAATTTATCCAGTACCGATTGAGCAGAACCGTTCGCCAGCTTATCGATACTCCGGTCTTTTATAATTTTAGCCTACCGAGAACCGATTCAAATACTCGGGTTTCGGTACCCATCCCAAAATGCTTGCAGCTACAAAGATGCAAACAAAACTGTTTTACTCAATCAGATATTTTTTATAACTGATGAAAATTTGGAGGCATTGTGTAAAGTGATTGAACAACGTGAGGTCGTATTTATTTTTAAATATGCAAAGATAATCTGACTAAAGGTGATCACACACCGATTACCAATTTTTGCCCTTTAAGAATTCATAACCATTTCCCTTTCCAAGAAGCTAGTCTGTTTTTTTCATATTCCCATCCTTTCCTAATACTAATGCGTTACGAATGTATGAAAATGAGCCTTGTCTGATGAAATCAACCTGATCCGATTGTATTTTGATGGACAATATAAGAAAGTTTCCTGTGCTGTGATTTACTTCTGTGTGTATTTGCATGACTTCATGTTAGATGACAGTGGCCTTAAATATCTGTTTTTTGTCTCAACGGCTCCAGCTCACGCTTGCTTAAGCCAAAGCAGTGCAGACTCTAAAGCGCGCTGATCTCGCGCCGTTGCGGCGATAAGAGACAACACTCTGTGAAGAGTGTTAGACAAAAACTCAAGGGACTATCATTATTGTCACCATTTTGAAAAAGTTAAATTGCTTTAAATTTTGATAATTTAGTATTTTACAATGATGTATGCCTGATGGGGTACAGGTGCTAAATGATCCATAAGCTGGCAACACTGCGCGCATCTCTACTACCTCCTCTTAGCTCTGGATGCCTGGCCCATAACGGCAGTGCCGGTAGGACACAAGAGCATCTGCTAGGGGAGATTTGTATCGCAGTATAGAAAAAACACCTTTGGTCAACAGCGTTTTCGGTTAAAGTAGTGAGGTTATGGAATTCCTTACCTACAAATATCCAAAGCATTGGCAGCTTCACAGTTTTTAAAACCGATCTTAAAAACCGGCTACTATCAGAACAAATCTGTAACCACTAATGACTGTGTTGTAAGTTCCATGTTTTTTACACACTGTTTTTATCAATCTTGCATTCTTGGATAAATGTATTGTGATGTGGTGTATATGTAATATTGTATGTTGTTTACCTGCCCAGGGACAGCGGATGTAAATTAGCTATTAGCTAACTCTGGTGCAATTACTTTTAATTGTACATTGTCCCTGTAAAAATAAACAAACAAATAAACAAAATTGGGCCATTTTATTTTTACATTAAAAATAAAATTAAGAATGTATTATATCAGTTTATTAGATATTATTTTGATTGTTTCATTTTAATTAAAATGGAATCCAGCTAAAATAATTGAGGGGGGGGGGGGTATAACCTGATCCTAAATTCAGTGTTGATTGTTTTATGAATTTGCCACAATGAAATTGCAAACTTTTCAAAGAGGCTGTATTTGAATGATTGGGGCAAGTGTATTGGACAAGATAGCAAAGTAAACACTTTCTCATTTCACATGCAAATAGGGCATTTAAATAAAAGCTTTTAAGGCATAGCCATAACAAAACTGCCTGTTTCATTCTAAGCCTTAGTGAAATGGAAGATGGTTATGAAAAGCTATTTCTGATGTTTGTTGCAAGAAATCCTAGTATTATCATTGGACCTTGACTAGCAGTATCACCCAGTGGCCTGTCTTTCATCTTACATTGTCTTACAAAGCTCGTGCCAAGATCTGAAGATATACAGCACTCTATAATTGATCATTTATCCAGATGAAGTCTCAGATGTAACTGAACTCCACTCAGCTAACGCATATAACAATGATCTTTAAATAATCCCTACAGATGTTAATACTTGATGTGTTGTGCTAAACAGAAGTATTTCCCTTTGCTCAACAGAAAGGAGCCGTTTGCACTATACAATATGCTCTTTGCTGCTAATTAAAAGTGACACTGTTTGATGGAATCTGAATGAGATGCATTTGTTTGTTCTACTGGATGGCTGTGTTGTTTATGCAATATATTCCAGGCATTGTTTTGCTTTCTGTGTATCTAGTAGATCAAAGCTGACACCTGGTTTTGTCATTCTGTCTTTCCTCTTGTAGACGTGGCATGATTACCATTTGATATGCGTGTCAATTTGCTTTTGCTGTAAGAGGCTTGTTTGTAAGACTTGTAAGAGTGATTCTATTCAGAATTAATGTATTTCTGAGGCTGTTGAGCCACCGTGAACAAAGTTGTCCGTGGTCTGTGGTTCTCATGTCTGACAGCTAGTATTTCCATCTGAATGAGGCTGATAATGGAGGTCTTGTCTTGCCGCTGCAACCCGTTTGATTGGCAGAAATCTTTTTGGCTGGTTGTGTTTATTGGGTTACCTTAACCTCTCTTTAATGATGCAACTTTCTTGTAAGTTGGTAAATGTGTCAGAATTTTACATACATTTTTGACTTGGCATGTTGAAGAAATTTGTCAGTGTGTTGACACACCTCACTTCAGATTGCCAGAAACGTCTAATTAAGCCTCCACTGGAAATACTGACAGACTTTGGGTACACACTCACCCACGGGCACATAGAAATACTACCTAAAGGTTCATAGACATATCCTGTGGCTCAGTGGTTAGAGCATTGCTAGCAGCGCAAAGGTCGTGGTTCGATTCCCAGGGAACACAAAGATAAAAAATGTTCATATCAGAGTCGCTTAGGATAAAAGCGTCTGCTAAATACAAGTAAATATTCAGTCAAATACTAGAACAGAACAGAGAATAAAAAAGTGAATGTTCAGTAGTGTTGTTTTCTAGAATATAGGCCTCTACTACTGCAAGAATGAAAAATAGGCCTACTTGCGAAGTGTGCCTAATAAATTGCTATGTTTGAATAACTACTAATTGTGAGAGTCAAATAAAGTGCATGGTAGTCTGGACTGAATGATTTCAAAAGAGCATGGTGTTAGGAGGATTAGGACGATTCCAAGGGCCCTGTTCGAGGGGGGGGGGGCGTGATATCAAATGAGGGGGACAAGGACAGCCTTTGTTTTTGTCTTTTTTTTTTTACGTGGGGAACACCGAACACTATTTCTACCAAGGGGGAAAAGAACGTGATTTCTACCGCTACCCACCAGCCCCCACCCCCGAACACGATTTTTACAGAGGAGGGCCAGAGTAAATATGCAGTTCAGGGGGCCCACAAACCATAGCTGCGCCCCTGCATCCAGCACACCAGTGATCTCCTCCAGATGCAAACTGAAAAAAAAAAATATCTATGTAGGCTTTGCTATACATTCTGTGCAAAAATGGGTTAAAATAGATATTGTATTCTAAAACCTGGCCACCATAATAAAGTACTGGAACTTATGTAAATTATATTTATATCCCATTACAAGTCCAGAAATGCATATTTAACATAGCAAAGTCAAAATTATTGTACCGTCTATTTGATGTGCATGCACAGATTGCACTCGCCAACGTTCGTTCAGAGACAACTGTGAAGTTTAAAGGAGTAGCTCTCTCTGTTTTATATTTCTGATGCGCTTTGTCCATGAAAATGGCTGGTGAAAGTTTTCCATCCACATCATTAATTATTAATCAAATTTGTTGTTGATAATTTTTATTAAAGGAATAGTTCACACAAGATTGAAAATGTACCCTCATGCCATCCATTAGTTTTTTCTTCACCAGGACAGATTTGAAGAAGTCGACCCTCTGCAGTGAATGGGTCCCGTCACAATGAGAGTTCAGAAGAGACAACTTTTTTTTGGAAGTACATTATTATAGATTATGGCCAGACATGACGTTTAAAGTTAAAACACCTTAATGAAGTGTTTGTTTCTTACAAGCAATTAATGTTGTAATTGATGGACTTGAGTTGTGGTAGGGTTGTGCCGATAGACGATAGTATCGTGTACTGACGATAGTCAGAGTTATCGACGATAGCAAATGTCTTCGTCGATAGTCAAGACGATATTATGCTAATTTTCTTATTAATGTATAAAACTATTATTATTATTAGGCGGCCTATTATTATTGGGCTATCAAATTGCCCCGCTATTCTTTACAGCACATCAACAAAAAACATTGATGCTTATTCTTCATCATTGTTATTATAAAAAATATGCAGTTAATAAGTTATCAGTCTAAAACAGGGCTCGTCATGGGGCGTGCGGTCCGGAGCGCTGTATGACTGATGTAGCCTATCAGTTTAATTTAACTTCACTCCAAAAATATGAACTTACCTGAAAATACTTTTATCTTTAACGTGTTCGTTTATGTCCAATATTTAGTTAAACTGTTGCTCTTTAAAATAAATCTACTTTGGATTTTCACCTTGACTGATTTTTAGACATATCTTCCGCGCTCATGCGGCAAACTTGTCACAGTAGGACGTGCCGTCCTAATAGCGATGTATGACTGCTGTATTCGAATATGAACTAGCTGTTTTAAATATTTTTATATTTAACATGTTCGTTTTTCAGTATGTTTGAAAGTATATTATTTCAGTTATTGGTGCTTCCAGGCGCTCTCTCTCTCTCTCTCTCTCTCTCTCTCTCTCTCTCTCTCTCTCTCTACTCTCTCTCAGCGCTCTCTCTCTCTCTCTCTCTCTCCTCTCTCTCTCTCTCTCTCTCTCTCTCTCTCACGCACGCGCGGTTTAAAATCACCAAATAGTTATGAAATAGCCTTTGACAAGTACAGAGAGTCTCTCTCTCTTGCCCCCACCCACCCATGCACAATAATAACGTGTATCGGCGAGCACACAGGCTGACGATATGACGATATGAAAAATGATCATATCGCCCAACACTAATGGATATACTTGCAGATTATTATGATGTTTTTATCAGCACTCTCATTCTGACGGCACCCATTCACTGCAGAGGATCCATTGGTGAGCAAGTGACGTAATGCTAAATTTCTCCAAATCTGTCCTGATGAAGAAACATCTCATCTACATCTTGGATTGCCTGAGGGTTGGTACATTTTTGGGTGAACTGTTCTTTTAACAATCCACGTGATTTGATCTAAGTCACCTTGAAAAGTGCAAACATTTAACACCTTGTAAAATATACAGGGTACAGATGTCAAAAGTGGCGCCAAGTTAGTTCCAAGCCGATACTTTTAAAGTGCTGTGAGCCCTATGAGATAGATCTGATGAGCTATTATTAAGCAATAGCCTTCCATCAGGTCTTAAAGAAGTCACCTGGCCATGTAAATTCAAAGATAAAATAGTTATTACCCCTCTCCATGTCTATTTTTTGAGTGTCGAGCACATGCAGTGTCGTATAGGTTGAGATACAGCAGGCCTGACTGGGGAATCTGTGCTCAGAGAGGTGCTGACTGGAGGAGTGCCAGGCCTGATTTCCTCCGGCTGACACATGGGCACCCCCACTGAGAGGCTGATGAGCGATTGTCATCGTTACCTGGAGCAAGACTCATCCACTTTCGATCCCCTCTGAGTGGAATCAAAGGACAAGAAACTTCTAAGGTTCGATGAGAGAACAATCCCTTGCTTCTTGTTAAGCTGGAGGTAGACCTCTTTGATGGGCCGCTCTCATGGCAAATCAGTATGGTCTTCCTGTCAAGAGCCTCTGATTGGGTATCAGAGGAATACAAGTTCTCTCCGAGACGTTCCGTAATACATTACCTGTCAGTTTTCAAAATAACATTTTAATTTGGCGGTTCTGTTTCATGACTTTTATATGAACCTCGAACAAAGGAAATGTTAATGGTCCCTTCTGTGTGACAGTCTGTTATGGATAAATAAATGATGTATGCGGTCCTGCTGGTGTCCGCGTTTATGAAAATACACAGTAGACTTTTTCCAAGAGCTGTGGAATTTGTCAAATAGACTGATACTACAGTTGTAGGACTGTTTTTTAGACAAGGTCATGCTTTTAAAATGGAATAATTGCTTTGTGTATTTTGCAAATGGTTTGACATGTAAAGTCATTTCAGAAGTGCGTCCACAAGCATTTAGGAATGCAACACATATACTGTATTATGCAAAAGTAAGGCAATATGTTCTTTTTAATATTTTAAATAATTACGTTATTGTTTTAAATAATTTTCTGTGTTACAATAAAGCTTATAAATTCCATAGATGCTTTGATTACATGAAAAAAAAATTGAATTTTAAAATAAACTGTTAGTTTATCTCCCAGTTTATCAAAACCATAATTTACTACCCGGTATTTCTAGTTGATATCAGTCACCAACTAGAAGTACCGGGTAGTAATCAGAGCTGGTATCTTTAAAAACAAATGCACTTTTGTAGCTTTCAGATACTAATATGTACTAATTTGTCCCTTTATGGTACCAGTATGGACCTTCTGAAGAGGTACTGCCCCAGTGGCAGCTTTTGTACTTTTCTGAGAGTATAACGATCATTTTATTGGACAAACATTTTCACATTTTATTGGACAATTTTTTTTTATTATTAAATCTTCAGTATATTGGCTTTCAATACAGCAAAAGACTCAAATGTTTTTAAAATGCTTATATCTGCTAAATGTTATTTTTGACTGATTTTATGAGGAGCTAGCATATAGTGTAGAACGCCATAAGATAATATTCATGCACTAAAAGGGACTCTCATTGGTAAGCTATTTTCGACATTGCAGTTTTTACACATTCAGGCAAGTGGGAGCTGTACTTGCATGTAATTGGTCTCAAGATGGCAATGGAGTGAACGGACTTGCTATTAAAGGGACTTTTTCATAGAAACACATTGTTTTCTATGAATGTATGCACACTGATGGTGACTACGATATCAGGGGCTGATCAAAATCCTGCCATGAAACAGAGCGCCATTCACACAGATTTCCATGAAATTTCAATGAAATCTATTTGGGACAAAATATATGTACATTCTGAGTTCACCCTAGGCTGAAAGATTGCCCTTTTTGGAAATATTTATTTATTTGTTTGTTTGTCACTTGAATAAAGTCTGTGCTTCATTTAGATAATTAGATTCACTGTTATGAACTGCTGTCTTGAACTTGAAAACACAAGTACAGAAAAACGTATTGATGTGTGATACATGTGTAATGTTTTAGGCACGGCTTATCTCATCTGGTATCATTCTCACTTCCTAGGTGTCTGATAAACGCTACAGTTCCATGACTTATGTGCATCATTCTATAAATGCCTTTATTGCAATGTGCCATATTGTTTTCATTGAGATACATTTGCCATTGATATACTGATGCGAAGGGCATGGGGATTTTATTATCAGGCATAAAATTATATGTTGGGATATAATTTTATCATCATGGCATGGTATTTGGGGCATGACTTTTATTATAATTATCCCATTTGGAGTGCATACTTTTTCAGTATTGGAGAGGCTTCAATGCACTGAATTCAGTACCCTGACTTTTGTGATGAAACTGATTATTTTATGAATTGAAAGCATGTCAGCTAATCTTTAAGTGAGCTAAAATGCTGTTTCATGAGAGAAGTCACTGAGAATTAGTATTTTTCTTTTTCTATGATATCCTCATGATTGACTTTCATACAGCTGAAAGCTTCAGAATAAGATTAAATAATATTTCTGTCATGACAACTCTCGGAGGGATTGGCATGGTAATGTACATGACAATGTTAATGTATTTGGTCTAGGTGGAATAGATCTGCTATGCTGCTGCGGCAGAGCAAGTACCGAGACTTGCTACTGCCAGTACACCCAGTTCACGCTGCTTTGAGCATGTCAAAAATACTGCTGCTGCAAATATAACATACATGAAATAACCCCCTATAGCAGGGGTTCACAAACTTTTCCATTCCACGACCCACCTAGACAAGTAGAATTTATTTCAAGACCCACCAAAATATTTGAGATAAAAACAACTTACATTACTCTTAATTAAAAGCATATGGCAGAAATGAAGTATTTAAGAAAAATAACCATTATATTTTATAGTCCCACTCCCATTTCTTCATTTACAGATGTTAATGTGTCTATGAAATATGTCCGCAAAACTTCTAAATGCTCTCACGCGCTCAAATCAGTTGAGAAAAATAACTATATTGATGTGTGCATGCGCAGTAAACCTTGGTAGGAAAATTTGACAGGATAAAATGTCAGGACACCAGCCTTTGTGATTCGAAAATCGCACTGAGCAATATCGCAATTCGTAATCAACCCTTGTGCATTGTTCAAATTCACTACCCTTTCGTTATGTTCGGGATGAAAACATCCACTAAATTAAACTGCTCTAAAAATGTATCAGATAAAAAAATATATATATTATTTTTTGCATAAATCTGTTAATCAACCTCAGTCCTGATCAAAACTACTAATTTTTGTAAAAAATCTGGATTTCTGGACACACAGACTGACACACACACACACACACACACTATAATATGCTGTTATACTCCATATAACTCCATATAAAAGCTAGAAACTAAGCCTTCTTTTCAACAGGTCTATCTAAAGGGTTAATGGTGCTACCTCGTGATCAACAGTAAAAATGACAAATTGTATCTCTTCCCAATGGGGAAACCCACCAACAAAAAAAAATGCATGATTATATTGGCTTTGCAATCAAAAAATGTCATTATAATGGAAGTCAATGGGGCAAAAACAGCCACGAACAGTAAATGAGGGAGAAAAAATGTAAATCTGATGCTGCACAAAAACTAACAATGCATCAAAGCCAATGTTGTTACTAATCTTGGACATGCCCAAGACTGTGATAAAAGTAAAAAAGATTCCAGTCCACAATAACATTTTATATTGAAAATAAGTAATTTTGTGTGTTCTTTTTTTCCAAAATCAGTGACATCATTTATAAACTTGGCCATTAAAGATTTTTTTTAAACAATTAGTAGTTTTGATCAGGACTGAGGTTGATTAATAGATCTATATGTATCTGATACATTTTTACATTTTAGTGTATAGAGTTTTAGAAAAATTTCAAAGCATTTTCCCAAAATATGTGTCTAAATAATATTTGTCACCAAAAATCATTCCATTTGCTGAAACACAGAGAAAGTTGTGGCCAAATTAACACTCAACAGCACCCCTTAGTGGACGAAAACGTCCCCAACAGCACATAATGGTTCATCTTTGTACATCGTCCAGCCCTAGGAACTGTGTGTTTCATTTAGCTGCCGCCAAGTGGCCCTTTCCCCACTCTGTGACCCACAAGTAGGTCGCAACCCACAATTTGAAAACCCCTGCCCTATAGCATACAGGTGGAGCTGGGGAAGGTGGAGGGTTTCTGAAGTGTGCTGTGAACTGCTACAATAAGCACTAGTCATATATTTGAATGTTGAGCAGAGAGCTCATTGGCTACTGATACAGGAGAGAACCAAACAGCTGTGCCATGTGACGATGATGCCATTAGGTAAGATTGAGTTAGACCTGAGTTTCATGCCAGAACTCTGTGTATATGTATATATATATAAAACATTCAAGCTGTGACTTTGAAGGATTTTTTTTTCTCCTGAGATTTTGTTTTGGCTAGTCTAATTTACAGAGCCCTGGACTCTATATATTAATATTAATAAATATATCGGGCCACGGATTAAGTTTTTTCTACAACTTATTTGTTCTCTCATTTTAGTTACTGAAAATTACCCCATAATGTACGTAGTGTAAGCTCCGGTGAGAAGTAATGAATGAGGAAGCGCAAAGGAGAGAGCAAAACAAGGATTTGTAAAGAAGAATGTCGGAGGATTTTTATATAAGCCAAGAAGAGATTGGTTTTCCTTTGCTGTAAACAAAACTTTGTTTACTCTCATGAATGTGTGTATGGCAGTTAACGGAAGCTAGAGATTACACATTATAAAGTTTTAAATATGGATATTTTTCTTACACAAATGGTTCAGTTCACTTCAGAAGGCCTTTATTAACCCCCCTGTGCCACGTGGAGCACTTTTTATGATGGATGGATGCACTTCATTTTGCTTCAAAATCTTGACCGCCATTAATTGCCATTATAAAGCTTGGAAGAGCCAGGAAAACTCCTATTGTATTTGTCTGGAAGAACAATGTTATTACACCTGGCTTGAGCGTGAGTAAATCATAGGGTCATTTTCACCTTTGGGTGAACTATCCCTTTAAATCCTGGCCACACTGTACTGTACTACTTACATTTAAAGTTACTGCTTTTAATTAAACAAGGGAATTAATTTATAAAGTTTGGTAACCAATTACTACAACATAGTCACAATTTGCCTAAAACGAGAAATTTAATAAATCGCAGGGAACAAATTAATATCATATTCTTAATTTTTGGCATTTTTCCCCTCTGTTTGTCATATCTGGGGTTTAATACTAACAGGCTGATGAGTGACAACGTTCATTTCAAACCCTGATTAGGGAAATAAAATGGTATTTGATTTTCATTTTATGTTGACTTCAAAGCTTCCCTCAAGTTTAGTATCATCCAGTCCAGTGGAATTCACTTGCATGCTTTTGTATTTACAGTGGACTGTCAAGTTGTATCAAGTTTGGAATCATCAGTCCAGTGGAATTCACTGAACACACACTGCATGCTTTATGTACGTTTTACAGTGGATGCTCTCTCATTTTCTTTTTAGAGACTTTCGTGTGAGATCATATTATCACTATAAAAGGTGTGATTTGCCTCATTAATGACTGTTTTCCAGCCGATGGAACGTTTTGGAATGTGAAGACAGAACTGAAATGCCTTTTCTCTACACACACCCACTGACACATAAAAAAAATATATATACGAATACACGCAGCCGCCCACTATCTGCAACAGACTGTTAAACACAAGCACCGTCACTGTCTCTTATGGCTTGTTGTTGTAGCAGGGCCGGAGGAAATGTACTTTCCCTAACAGGCAGTGAGCTATGGAGGCACTCTTCTGTGGCAGGCTGTGTGGAGGTGTGACATTAGATGAAACCTGTGATAAAAGCAGGCTGGAAGCCTGTCATATGTGCACACTGCCTCTGCTGCCAGGTTCCACACCATGCCCTGTAATAACACTCGCTGCAAAAATGGACACCAGATGGATTGTGCTTGTTAATGTAATAACAGGAATGTTGCTAAGTGGCGACATGCATGTTCTGTGCACATTGGATCATGTTTAAAGGGATAGTTCACACAAAATATGGAAATTCTGTCATTATTTACTTTCCCTCATGTTATTCCAAGTGCTTGTACTGTTAACTCTTTTCCATACAGTGACAGTTCATAGTGACAAGTCTGTCAAGCTCCCAAAAAAAGGACAGAAAAGCACCATTAAAGTAGGTATGAAATCCATGTGTTATATTCCAAGTCTTCTGAAGCCATATGATGATCTATCACAACCATGGTATATTTTTTTATATTTCTGAATAAGTACTTTTTGGACTGTTCCTCAAACAAATATATATTATGGCATCAGAAGAGACCAGTCTATGAATTTTGTATGAAAGAAGCAAGTGGATTTTTGTCCAAAATTCTCTAAAATTACCATACGAGTGTGAAATTACATGAGAGCGAGTAAATAACAACTGAATTTTCAGCATTGAGTGAACTATTTCCTTAAAGTTAAATGAGAGTGAATGTAAGAGAGAGAAAATTAATCTTGCAAGGTCTGAGAGGCAGCATGGTGGATATATGTGACCTTTTAAGAAATGTCCACTGAACATGCTCCTCTTCTGCTATCTAGTTTTGCCCTTTGGGCTCGTATTGTCTTGTAAATGAATGTTTTTTTTTTTTCGTTCTACCCCTGAAACTTGGGAGGTAATGACACATAGTGTCTCTTAGTATGTGTGTTATAGGGAGGGATTCCAGCTGGTTCTATGATCACTTACAGCTTTCACAAGTCAGTTTGAGTGTGTAATGCTTTGTGACAGCTCACACTGCTCTGTCATCCTTCTTGAATCCAGTATTCTATCTTATTCTTACTGATTTATGATTAAAACCCAGTGTGAACTTATGCAGTTACGTAAAATCTTGTACTCATTCTTACTGGCATATGTCCCATCATGCAGAGGTGAGAACAGCTAGTGTTACTCTTGGCAGTGTGTTCATTACACCAGATGTCTAAATCAAGAGCTGTGTTCCAAAACCTACTGAGATGCCTACCTAGGGAACATCTTTGGGCATCATAGGTGTGCTTCTGACACAAAGGCTGTTGAAAAATTTGCAAAATTAGGCTCCTCAGAACATTACTAGTATGGGTCAAAATCTTAGACAGCATGTAGGTGTGCTTTAATGAGTTAGTTCACCCAAAAGTGAAAATTATTTTATTAATTACTCGTTCCAAACCTGTAAGACCTTCCTTCATCTTTGGAACACAAATTAAGATGTTTTCGATGAATTCTGAGTGCTCTCTGACCCTCCCATAGACAGCAAGGATCCTATCATGATCAAGGTCCAGAAACGTAGAAAGGCCATTGTTAAAATAATCCATGTGACATCAGTGGTTCAACCGTATTTTTATCGAAGCTATGGGAATACTTTTTGTGAGTAAAGAAAACAAAAATAGCGACTTTATTCAACAATTCGTCTCCTCCGTGTCACCCTGGCGCCATTTTGGAGAATATCACATACAGAAACAACGAATGATGTACACGGATACGTTGTTTACGCTTTGATCTGAATGTAAACAACATATCCGCTGTCTATGGGAGGGTCAGAGAGCTCTCGGAATTCATCAAAAATATCTTAATTTGTGTTCCGAAGAGGAACAAAGTTCTTACAGGTTTGGAACAACATGAGGGTGAGTAATTAATCCCTTTAAGTATGGATCCGATATCCAATTCCCCCCCCAAAAAAAAAAGATGTCTAAGAAAAATATCAGTAAAGCCATTATCGCTCGATCTATGCACATGAAAGACTATTAACAAACTTGTTTCCATTTCAATCTCCTAACATATTCCATTTAGACCAGGATGCTGACTTAGAAAGCAGCTGCTTACTGTATGTAAACAGTAGGCTGTGAGGCAGCTTACTAAGGTTTGAAACCGAGCCAAGAACACCCCATTTACAAATCCCAGCTCAGCGATTCCCTGAAGGTATGAAAGTGGCATGTTTTGATGGATGGCATGTTCCACACTTAATGGGTGAGAGGAAGAAACGACAGCAGCTCAAAGTGACAGCTTTGTGGAGATGGACAGCAGATCTATAGAAGCCATTGCCTATAGAGATAAAGAGACCGTTTGGAGAGCTGAGGTAATACAGGAGGGAAAAGGATGCAAAATGCCCATTTGGGAGACCTCAGTAGCAGAGGTGCAATTTTCCAGGTGTTTCCTATTGGACAGCCGCAGGTGCCCCCCCCCTTCTCCCCTTCAAGACACCCGCTTCCATTTTATTCAACCTCTCATCTCGTGAAAAGCCAGGCCTATTAGACATTAATGCTCTCAGTGAAGGTTTTAGGAAAGTACGGTGGTTGTGGATCAGCGCTGCAGTGGTGATGCTGTCTGTCGGTACGAGAGGTGAAGGGCACTGCATTATTGATGGGGCTCATTCAGCTTGACTGAGCAGACTCACACCTCAAACAGATTATTGACCAGCACCCTGGAGTCTCCGAGCTGGTGCATGGCATGAGATGATATACATGCTCACTCAACACATCAGGTGGATAACCTTGTTATGCGCTCTCAGTGCTTGGGTGACGCATAAGGCCATGGATAAAACCTGATACAGGATTCAATTCCTGCATTTATCTCCGTTAGAAGCTATGGCTAGACTTAAGCATTTTCTTGTGTTGTACATGGTTTACTAAGGCAGCGGTTCTCAATTCCAGTCCTCACCCCAGCATCCCCCCCCCAATTCCGATTGACATGCTACCTACACAGTGTCCATTGCTCCCTACTCCCTGAGCAGGGGAAATCCCTAGTTTACTTCACTTACACTTCAGAACATTCATTCATGGATTTGCGCTGCGCAACGTCTTCACACACGGACGAGTGTGACATCATACACCTCTGTAAATATATACAATTTAAATTCACGTCTCGCACACTTCGACTTTGATTGGAACATATACGTTCGCTTCAAACTGGAATCATGGTGGAATATCCTGTGATGTTCACTTCGTAGGGCACTTACGTTCGAATAGAACAAACGTCTGAAGCGATAAGAGAAACATACAAAATGTGAAGGGGGGGGGTGAGGGCTGGAATTGAGAACTGCTGTACTAAGGTGAGATGAGGGGTTTAGTTTGTTGCTGTCACGCTTGGGCAAAACTGGTCCCCATTGACTTCCATAGTATTTTGTATTTATCTAGTCATTTTTTTTGCATACTATGAAAGTTAAAGAAGATCAGTAACTGTTTGGTTACCCATGTTCTTCAAAGTATCATCTTTGTGTTCAGCAGAAGATACAGGTTTGTAACTACTCGAGGGTGAGTAAATAATTAGTTTTGGGGTGAATTATCCCTTTTTAATATTAGCTCCCTTTCAAATCATGAATTTTATTTGAATTGGCCATACCCCATAAGATGTTGAATTGGAGTGACAGGAAGATAAATTTAATTCACAATTCAAATCATCCATCGACACATATTTTTGACAAACTTTGCATTTTTGTGCTGCATTGTGCTGCATCGGCCGATTGTGCTGCAAATTAGGTCGATTAATATACAGGCGCGTCTGCAAGCAACACGTGACGCTGCCTCGTGCGGCAAGCAGATTGCCATTCCACTGGCACAACGGATAACCCTGTGATGTCCCCCTCTGCCTGATAACTTTTGAAGAGAGAACTACCTCAGCCGTCATCAATGCGCCGTGTGATGCTCCGTTCAATATTTATCTCTATCATACTACTCAGTTACCGCTCATGCTCACCGGAAAAGTGACGCTGCCTCGTGCGGCAAGCAGATTGCCATTCCACTGGCACAACGGATAACCCTGTGATGTCCCCCTCTGCCTGCTAACTTTTTGAAGATAGAACTCTCTAAGCCGTCATCACTGCGCCGCGTGACGCTCTGTTCAATATTTCTCTCTAACATACTCCTCAGTTAGCGCTCATGTAACACGCTGACAAGAAATGTCTATGTAACGTTAGTATACTTGTACTTGTTCCTGTTTGCAGTAGTGCTGCTGTGCTGTGAGATGCTGTGGTACAGCCTGTAATCGGCCAAACATATCGGCCAAAAAATCGGCATCATATATCGGCCATCGGCTGCACTGATTTCTAAATATCGGCATTGGACAGAGAAAACCCATATCGGTCGACCTCTAGTACTGTTATTAAATTTCTACATCCTGTTTGCAACCTTAACTCAAATTAATTTCAATTGAAGGATTGATGTAGCATTTAAATGTCATTCTCAATCACTTTGAGAATATTAATATAAAGATAACTATAACAATATATGAACATCCACACCAATGCATGATAACATTCAGCTTATTATAAGTGCCATGTATGTCATATGAAGCTTTAAATGTGCAAGCTAAATTCAGGTGGATTTTGTTTTTATTGTTCATCAGCGGGAAAAAAGTCCTGACTGTGATTTCAACTACTTGTTCTAATCTAGTTGTTCTACTTGTTCAAAGTTTAATTTGCATATATAGATCTTAAACGCAGAAGATGCAACCTAGTTAATTTAACATGAAAAAAAGGGAGGAAAATGGTTAAGAAAACTATTTTAGTGTATAGCGTGCAGTACATTTCTAATTTATGTGACTGTTTTGTGTGTCACACTGACTAAAATTGTGACCTCTGGGGAACAAATGTTACAGAAGTGGATGATGCGCTGTTGTTTTTATGGGATGTGGGAAAAATCCCATCACATCCTGTTGCCCTTTGCTGCAATGTTTTCTTTAGTTTGGAATCATGGCTAATTTGTCCACAATCTGTAGCCATTAGAATTGAACCCTGTAAGTGGAATGTTCCAGTGTTTACAATAAGTGAGATGGCAGTATTCTCTGTGTCCTCCCTAAACTCTGCATTCTGCATGTATGTTTGATACGTGAGATTCAAAAAGCCAGAAGTTATAGAAATTTATTTATGATAAATGTTTTATTTCTGATTATTTTGATCTTGTTAGGTCAAAAAGTGGGCAGAAAATGAGCACACATTGTTTGATGTAACTGAATGATGCACAAAAATCAGAAATGGAATAAAATTAAAGTCATCAAGTGCAAATTACAAAATATGGCCTCAACTATAACCTTGTGTTCTCTTTTCAGTCGTCTCTGCTATTTTTCAGTGTTCAGTGTTAATGCTATTGATACATTTGACCAAAGCGAGCCATACGGCCCCAAATTAGACTTACATTGAAATGAACAGCACAGCAGTCATGGGATTGTGAATTGTATGGAATCAACTTTTGATCTTTCTGGAATTACAAGCCACCCTTGTGGCAGATCAGTGTCACTCTGTATATTAATGCTGGTCTATCTAATAAGCATTACAATTCATCCTAATGGCCTTTCTTGATAGATGGTCAATGAAAAATTTACCGAAACAACAGTCAAAAGTGCAAAGTTAGTATTCCTCCCTTCCACATTGTGAATGCCTGTGCTCTTTTGACAAGTTTTATGCTCTTAAAGGGATACTCCACCCCAAAACGATCATTTAGTTATTTTTCTCTTACCCCCATGTCGTTCCAAACCCGTAAAAGCTTCGTTCGTCTTCAGAACACAATTTAAGATATTTTGGGAGGCTTGTGATTATCATATTGGGGTGGAGTATCCCTTTAAGCATGAACGATCCATTTTCCAATCCTGCGTTTTTCCACATAGAAGATTAAGGAAAAAGTAATGAGAAAACCTTTTCGGAGTTTTTGTCAGAAACCTTTTTTATGGTATTTGGAGGAGCAATTGGGTCTATCACCTCTTTTAAGGCATGATGAAATGGCTTTTCTCTGCAGTCTCATTACCGTCTTTGATCGAGTCGCTTAGCATTTCCAGCTCAAGTCCTTTCCACACACTCTTGATGACTGAGATGAACATTGTACATACATGACTGAGATGTACAGCACTCCAAACGAGAGCTCATTTACTCTCAGCAGGGTGTGAAGATTATGCATTTGCCTTGTTATACAGACTCCTATAAGGTTGTGTTGAAAAGAGGATATACCTTTAACTCAAGTGGCTTTGATTTTGGTTTGATTTCGACTCTTAGTTAGCTTTATTGTGTTTCATGTCATAGCTCAAGATATGTTATGCACCATCATAGTTCTGTTAAACTGTTCTGCAGGAGATACATCTGATTGTGTACACTTACGTTGTTCAAATCTCGTTTTCTTTGTTGCAGACCTCTCGGTAGCCGTGCAGAAGTTCTCCCAGTCGTTACAGGAGTTCCAGTTTGAGTGTATTGGTGATGCAGAAACGGATGACGAAGTCAACATTGGTAAGTGTGGGGTAAACTGCTGATTTGAGGTCTGCTACTTCTAATACTGATTCATTTGATTACATTTACATTTACTTTTATCCAAAGACTTACAGTCTGTTAACATTTATTGTCAGTATGTGTGTTCTGGGAATGAACCCACAACCTTTTGCGCTGATGATGCTCTACCATGAGCACAGAACACCATATACATTCATAGATGTATATGTATATGACATTCCTAGACTGCAATTAGAATAAATGGAGAGCAAATGCAAACATTTGCTGAAGTCTCCTGCTTAAATGTTCTCCAGATAAAATGACCTCATGGAGCTTCAGAAGACATCTCATGAATCCCTCGAACTAGGGCTGTGCGATTAATCAATTTTTTGTTTGGATTTAGGTTTTGGCTTGCAGAAAACGATTATTGTGCCACATTGTTTTCCTTTCCATTACAGCGGTGCATTTTCTACTCTCCATAAAGTCCCAAACTTAGCATCCAAACCAGTCAAATCATGCAACAAGACTGCTGTAAAAAGGAGAGTTCAGGAACTTGGACTTGGGATTCGCACTCAGACTGACTTGTTGTCAGACTTGACTCACATTTTGTACAGACAAATTCATGTCATGTATAACATGAAAGTTAGAAAAACAACATCAAAACATAAAATGTATATAAAAATACATTTATAAACATCTCCCACTCAAACTCAATTCTCTAGTATTATAGTTATTCTCTATAACTCTAGTTAAAGACAGTCCACCTTGGAGAGTATTCACAAAAACACTGTTGTTTATGTGAATTTCAGTGTTGGGGAGTAACTGCTTACATGTAATAGAGTTACGTAATTTAATTATGCAATAAATGTAATTAATCTGTTATAGTTACTGATAAAAAAAATGTGTAATTAAATTACAGTTACTTGATGATTACAAAGGGGATTATATTTGAATATTCACACACACACACACACACACACACGCACGCACACAAATTTTATATATTTATTTCCCAAAATGCACTGACTGCTCTAAAATATGAGACACCAATGTTTCAGTTTTGGACCTAGAATAGGATGCTTACTCGATAACTTGCATTGTATTTGCTTTACTTTTTTAAGATTAAGGTTTTAAGACTAAAACTTTTTTTTCAAGGCTTTTAAAAAAAAAAAAAATTCAAGGCATTGTTAGATGCCAGTGATTCCTAGCTATGCGAAGATTTGATTTCAAAAACAAAAATCTTGTTAGGATTTTAAATCAGTATTTAACCTCACAATAATCTCAAAGTAAAAAGAGGTGCTAAAGTCTGATTTTGTGGTGGCTGTGCTTTAAAGTAGTTTTTTATAATCTTAATTTAAGTGATGAAGGATTTTGAAAGTCTTGCAGTAATCAGTGTTGAGTACTACTGTAAGATTAGCCCTTCCTGGTTTAAATGTTTGAAAATGAATGAGAAATTTATAAAAGTAATCAAATGTAATCAGTTACATTACTTTAAGTAATTGAAAAAGTTTCACTACTTATTACGTTTCAAAAAGGGTAACTTGTAATCTGTAACCTGTTAAGTTTCCAAAGTAACATTTCCAATGCTGGTGAACATTAAATGAACATTAACAGATGCTCAGACCTTTTCTCATCAAATACAAATATTCAAATCAAATATTAATTCCTTTTAGACTGAATTACGAATAAGGGCTATGCTGTCCACAAATTTTTTTAACAGTTGTCTTATTTGGGTTCATTTGTATTTCTCGTGAGGAGTTTTAGCAAAACATCTGAGAAAGTTGATTCACAACCAAGAAGTCCATTAACTCACCTAAGCTATGAAAGGGCAAACCATTCTAAGATCATCTTAATGGAAAGTTCTCCTAATGTTCTGAGGAATAGTTTCCTTCCTTGATCCCAAATGTCCCGCACACTGTCCCAGATGGCTGGGATTGTCATTTTAATCAAGACCTATCCCTGGAAATTCCATATGAGTTCCTTGGAAAAGTCACCCAGAGTTGAGTAGCATAGATGGATTTCTAGGCTCTTTTTTCTTCCACTCCGACTCTTTGCCTTTTGGCTATTGATTACAATCTTTAGCATGTGAGCAGTCACAGAAGGACTTACAATTAATTGTTTTGATTAGTAAATGCATTCTTGTATGAAAGCAAGCATCGGGGATGCTGATATGCTGTCCCAGTCCAGATTTAGCTCAACAGCTCAAGGCAGGTCTCCGTGAGATTGCCTGCCCGGCATGCATAATGTATTGTATTGATTTGCTTACATTCCAGACAAAAAGGTCTCAGCTCAGCCCTTTAAGAGATCAGAGTAATTAATTGCGATTTGTGTCAGAGATTAAGGAAAATACAGCCCGCTCACCCTCGGTGGGCACTGAGCAGATGTGCTGAGAGTTCATACGCCCTGATGGGTTGATCACTCATTCTGTTCCGTCTCGTTTTTAGCCATTAATTTCTTTCTATCCTTCTCTCGTTCCTGCGTTCTCTCCTTATGTGTCATTACTTTGTGTATTATCTCCCTGTCCTGCTCTGTGCATTGTGTGCTGGCTTGACACTCAGACCATCTGCATCTAACAGTTGGCTTCCAGTCTTTCGGTACTCTCAGTCGCACAAGCAACCTGTCATTTAGCCTGATACCTTTTCCTCTACTTTTCCCAAGCAATCTGATGGGAAAGAATCTAATTAAATGTGTTGAGGTGTGGCAAAGTAAGCTCACAATGGAGTTCAATTTGGCTTTTGTATATCCCCGTCTGGTCACCAAATTAAATGGGGCGAATTTTTGCAGTTTTCCCCCTATTTGTATGATTTAAAAGGAATGTTTTAGCGAGCCGGTCATAGCGGGGATGTTTTGGAAGGTAGCGACACAAAGGCATCTTTACGGATGTTTAGCTAATGGACCACTTTAATGGACAGAAACGTTGATAGGTAGGAAATTATAGGGCTACGGATATTGATTTACATGTGTAATGTGGCGGATGATGTTGATTTGCATTCTATGGACAAGTGAATGTTGAGGAAACCTGTGGCTGCATGTTAGGGCCATCTCTTGACATGAATCCAGCATTTTGTTCAAAGTCCTTTAAGTGAAACATACGGTAAACAAAAATGGTAGGCACCACAATACTTGTGTGTGCGTGTGCGTGTGTGTGTGTTAGTTAGTCAGTTAGTTACTGTGTGTACACACACACACACACACTAGGGCTACAGCTAACGATTATTTTTATTGTCGACTAATCTGTCGATTATTTTTCAATTAATGTATGTATTATTTTCTCATCAGTTGATTAATTCTTTAGTTAAACTATCAATAAATAATAACAGTGAATTCTGCTATTAATCTTTTATTTTATTCAAACCTTTTCTCATAATTAATACTTTACAAAAAATAAATAATAACAACAACAAAGAAAGAAGGAAATAAAGAAAATAACAAGAAAGAAAGAAAGATCATAACAAGAAAAGAGATAAAAAATAATAACAATAACAATAAATAAAAGAATAACAATAAATAGGAAAAGATAGAACAAGAAAAATATTAACAATAAATCATTAATAAGAAAGAAAGAAAGAGAGACAGATAAAACGAAAGAGAAATAAAGAAAGAAATAAAATTACAAGGCATTGATACAATCAATAGAAATGCACATTATGGCTGCATTCACGGTTACTGTTTGGGACTGACAGCAGTTACTTACAGGTGAGAGACTTGAAAGGTTTTATTTATTTAGAAGATTAAAACATCTGCTTGATTACATATCTGTATATGAATGAACAGCTGAAGTCACAACCGCATTCAGGACACTAGAGGGTCTTAAGATGAACGCAAATAATTTATCCTCCTCCGTCTCTGTGAGTGTATTAAACCCTTCATGATTATATAGGCAACTCGATGTCCTGTGCTGTTATCGTTCATTCAGCGCAGCTTTGAATGCGGTTGTGAAACATTCCTCAGATATTTTGGTCCATATTGACATGATAGCATCACGCAGTTGCTGCAGATTTGTCGGCTGCACATCCATGATGCGAATTTCCCGTTGCACCACATCCCAAAGGTGCTCTTTTGGATTGAGATCTGGTGACTGTGGAGGCCATTTGAGTAAAGTGAACTCATTGTCATGTTCAAGAAACCAGTCTGAGATGATTTTAGCTTTGTGACATGGTGCATTATCCTGCTGGAAGTAGCCATCAGAAGATGGGTACACTGTAGTCATAAAGGGATGAACATGGTCAGCAACAATACTCAGGTAGACTGTGGTGTTTAAACGATGCTCAATTGTTTACGCCAAATTCTGACTCTACCATCTGAATGTCGCAGAAGAAATCGAGACTCATCAGACCAGGCAACGTTTTTCCAATCTTCTATTGTCCAATTTTGGTGAGCCTGTGCAAGATTTAGCCTCCGTGTCCTGTTCTTAGTTGACAGGAGCGGCACCCGGTGTGGTCTTCTGCTGCTGTAGCCCATCTGCTTCAGGGTTCGACGTGTTGTGCGTTCAGAGATGGTATTCTGCATACCTTGGTTGTAATGAGTGGTTATTTGAGTTACTGTTGTCTTTCTATAATCTCTTACCAGTCTTCCCATTCTCCTCTGACATCAACAAAGCAAGGAGTATAAAGAAAGGATAAAACAATAATAATAACAAATTAGGGCTTGAGTAGGCAAAATATAGGGGGAAAAGGTTAAACATTTTGTTATGGGGCGAACTTTACATAAGAGTTCATTGTGCAGACTTAAGGAAATACAAAAAGTGCTGCCACATAGTTTAAAATGTACAATATGAGTTGGGCTCAAAAGAACATATACCCTCCATTCATATAATACGAAGCATATCATTCAAAGTTTCAAGACAATAAAAAATGAGTATCAGAATACTACAAAATCGCCAGCCCATGATCAAGCTTATTTGTTACATATGTCTTTAACAGGGCTCTAGACTAACTTTTTGCACTAGTTGCACTGGTGCGCCTAACTTTTTTTCTTAGGTGGACCAGCACAAAAGTTAGGTGCACCCACATTTTCGTATAGGCAATATTGACTAGTAAACGATTAACTAACAATCTGGTCAACATAAAGTTCTTTATTTGAAGCACAATTCTACAAGAAAGGTAACTTACTGAAAAAGTGTTGGTGCTTAAAGTGCTTCACTTAGCTGATATTTAAACTTAAAAATTAAATAAAAATTAAATCTAAATTAAGTGTTTTAAGGGTGTCAAACTGAACATCTCGTGGCTCAATGTCTTATGGACTATTCTCCATTGCAGTCACATGCCCCTTGGATGGCCAACTCCTGTAGTTTGGCCTTCTTGATCTTTGGCCTCGGCTAAACCAGCTGGCCACACACTCTCTAGCATCATCATCTTCCAGACTTGACCCCTCTACGCTGAGTCTTATCAGATCTTCCACTGTGTCTGAATGAAGGGATGCTCTAGTGCAGTGGCTCTAACCCCTGCTTAAACCTATACAAAAATCCGGTGCCCCCATCTAGGGCTGTGACGGTGGCAATTTTTTACTACCGCGGTGGGAAATCACCAACAATCGCCGGTGTTGCGGTGGTGGGGAGTGGGGGTTTTATACACATATACATACATATATATATTTCAGTGGTGTAACGATGCGTGTATTCGTATTGAACCGTTCGGTACGCATTACAAACCGAACGATTCGTTGGACTAATCCTATATGTAGCAGGTCATTGCACTGATCACGTAAAGGGAGGCGCTGTCAGTGCGAGCGGTTCGGGTGAAGAGCCTGGTTTATACTCGCCGTGTCAGCACGAGCACGAACGAACACACAGCGAGCGGCAAATATGATGCGAATATTGAGGAAATGATAGCGGACAGAGGATTTGGTTTTCACGCTAAAATAATGTAAAAGTCAGTTTCTTAAAACCAGAGAAGGTGAATATGTTGATATTCTTGTAGAAAAAAAATGCAAGCATGGTCACCGGCAGCCAGTTTAGTTTAGTTTTTCGTTTTGTTTTCATTTTAAAAAGCTTATCTTTGCTGTTTACCTCACGTTAAGGCTTCCTTTTATTTTTATTCCTCAGTGTTTGCTAAACTTAATCCGTATATAATACTGTATGCCAAGCCTCATCTTATTCGTTTTTAAGCAAGCTGTCATGGTAGCCTGCTGTTTTATTGTTGTTGTGCTTTTTAATTAATAATAACAAATAATCCATCTTTTTTGTCTTAAAATGTGAATAGATGCAAGCAAAACAGACAATTAGATTTTCTTGTAAAAGGTGACTACAGGATCGCGAAAGTGAAAGCATCTGAAGTCCGGTTTATAATACAGCAAAAGAGGAATTCCCCTTCATAAAACTCAAATCACAAATAATACTAATGACGAAAAAGAACTTTCGTTACCATATAACTATAAACTATGATATAAGTTAATCAGCATGCATTGATTTATCCCATGTTGTGGCAAAAGAGAAACCAGTGGGAAGAATCAGCCTAGAGCCCTGATTTGGCATTTCAAATTAATGTAGGCCTGTTATATTCTTATTTTTATTAGGCCTATTATTATTATTATGAAGTTACTTTTATGATTAAATTAAAGGAAAAATAATTTGCCTCACAATAATTCTGATTCTGAATTCTGAATAATTACCACATAACTGACGCGCTGCGAAGATAAGTTTATATATTTACTCCTCAATTTAAATGTTTTTAAAAAGGGTATTTAAAACTGGTCTATTAGGCTATAGGCTACCTACAATTAATTATATTCCTATAATTAAAATATTAACTTTGAAGTGCAAAAGCTTTTTTCAAGCACCGACTTTCAAAAACAACCTGTTTAACACTAAATAGCTTACATTTCTTCTCTTTTTTCCAGTATGGACGGGCCACAAGAGAAATATAAAGGAAATAAATGAAAACAGCTATAGGCTATAGCTACTGTTGAAGTAGATTCGTCTCTCTTTGTCTCTTAGAGAATATGCGGCGTCAGATGCCGAAAGCTCCGTCATTACTCAGTCATTCTGTTTTTACTTTAACTTTTTGCTTATAGTGAATGAAGACATGAGTTGAGTACACACGGCTGGGTGACATGACCAGAGATGGCTCTGGAGATTAGAAGTGTTCGCCCTTTTAACAATATTTCTTTGCCACAAAGCCTACAAATGGCTTCATCCAAATTGATTGGTTCGCCTTTCTCGTTCGGCACGAATCCAAAATGTCCCCAGATCGGCGATGTAATATTTGGGTTTCCAACTAGATCCATGGCTGAATCGCGCCGAAATTCACCAATCTAATGGAAATTTGTGTATTAACATTAGAGTGTGTGTGACGTCACGTGCACCACCGCCGGTGGCAATACACAACCGCGGTGACAACCGACCACCGCCGGTGACGCGGTTGTCACGGCCACCGTCACAGCCCTACCCCCATCCCACCTCAGACTACCAAATAATTTCACTAAACATTATGAAAAAAAAATCTGTCTAATTGTCTCTCTGTTCTCATACTGTATTGTAATGCAGCCACATTCTCAATAAAACTGTTTTACTTTATATATTTTACTGTTTTCTTTTGTCAGTCAAGGGGATAAATATGAAATAGTGACTGAAACACAGACCTTTAAGAATACACAACCAGCTCTCCCTTCCAAGAAGCTAGTCTGCACAAAAATCCTAATTTATAATTTTATTGAGCCATTGTCTGATGAAATCAAATAATACACACACAAGACAAGATAAGACAAGACAAAGACAATTCCTGTGCTGTGATTTTGGCTATATTTACATGTAAACTTAGAGAAGCAATAATTATCTCTTTTAACTGAACGGGCTCCTCTCAGACGCTCACTGAACAGAGCAGATGCAGAGAAAGAACTGTGTGCACTCTGATCTCGCGCCGCTGCGGCAATACCAGCGATCAGAGACTCGCTAAAGTTTGTCCAAGAAGTCTCTAGATTTGTCACTAGTCGCTTTTTTGAAAAAAAAAAAGCGCTATAGGAGTCTGAAAAGGCGCTAAATCTAGCGACAAAGTCGCTAAATTGGCAACACTGCGTGCATCACCTCTCTCTCTGTCTGACTGCAGAAGCACACGCATTTTCAAACATACACACGTACAGGAATATCTGGACCACGGCCAATCAGAGGGGGGGTCCGCCCTTCGCTATCTCTGATTGGTTTAGACCACGATATGGGCCTAATGTGTGTCTGTTGTTGAACTACAGGGAGACTTTCAGAGTCGCTGAGACTTTTTTTATTTTTTTCGAGAACGGCTGGTCGCACCAGTGTGACCTCAGATTTGTTTTAGTCGCACCATTGAGAAATTAGGTCGCACTATAGAGCCCTGTTTAATAAAATATATATTTTTTATTATTTAAATAAAATAAAAACTTTAAGTTCACAACTTTAAAAAATACCAATATTATATAAGCCATCAGTTATTCTTTGCCTTCTAGTTAATATCATCATTGGTATCAACCATTGAAACGCCATATCATTTGACCAGTAGAAAAATCTATCTGTCTTCATGGAAGGTTTTCAAAGTGTCTGGTATTTCGGTTGTGTTCTCATAGTGTCCCAGTCCTAAAAGGGTAAGATTACACTCACTGAAGAAAAATGTAATTGTCTTGTGGAATCAATCTGGTCATCGATGAAAGTAAGCTTTCGGAGTGACTTGACCGGACCCCTTGTGTGCTGTGGGACCAGAATCTTGATGTAGCTGAGCTGCAATCTACTTTGAAGCTCCAAGCAGTCTGCGTCGCATCAGCAGTCTGTCTGGGAGTACAGACAGGGTCACCTGACCTCCTATCGATTTCATTCCATGACTTCCTGCTGTGACATTCACAATCCACACCAGTTATCCTGAAATCAATCTCACAGAAAGATTGATGTAGCTATAGAAATATTAATTGTCCTAAAAGTACAAGACCGTTTCACTTCAACCGTGATGGGCAGATAACTGTTGCCGCTCATACTTTCTGTCCTTTTCTCTCATTGTTGCTCTCCCATTGTTTGTCATGATGTAAATTTGTAGAACGACATTGTAGGAAACTGTATAAAATGAGTCTAAAATTGTCATGTGGTGTAACCATCCAAAAAAATTATTAATTACACATTTTTATTGAATAATTATTCACAAGAATGTTTTTAAATATTTTTTTAAGGTAAAAAGTTCATATATTTTTTTATTTCCAAATATAATTTATCTATTAAACCTATGTTTAATAGATAGAATGAATATGAAATTATATATTGAATCTAAAAATGCCATATAACCCTCAAGCAAAAATCAATACCATATTTTCCTTGAATCATTATTTTTAAGAATGGTTTTAAATATATATATTTTTATAGTGTAACAAGTTAATTTTTTTACATTTACAAATATAATTTATATATAATAAATATAAATGTAATGTGTAGAATTAATAGAATATTATACATTAAATATAACATTTGTATTTGGTGTAACCCTTAAGTAAAAAATTATACCACATTTTTCTTACTTCTTGAATAATTATTTTCAAATTATTTTAAATTTAAAACATTCATTTACAATTATCAAATATTTTTGTATATTAAATATATATATTTAATATACAGATTTTCATTATTTTCAAGATTTTTATTTTTTAAAGTTTGTCATCAGACTTGTCAAATTAGATTATATTTTTTTATGAGAATTATTGACCTTGCAGGTCTCACCATGTTTTATATCAAAGTTATTCTTAGTCTGCTCATTGTAGAAATTATGTATTCAAGTGTTTTAATAGACAAAAAACATGGTTATGATGTAGCTAAAGCATAGTTATTAAAGATAATTCATTATATACATTTTAAATTAATTAAATAAAATAACTTTTTCTTGCCTAAGCTTCCTGTTTCAATAGAAAATATTGCAAATAAAAAGACGTATCAAGTGATTTCCTGAGGTTTTGAAGCACAGTCGTGTGCGACCGGTCTTGATTTATGGATAGTGCATTATGGGTTTTTAAATGAGAGGGCGATTCCTACTCTGCCTCTCTCATCAGTTCTTCTTAAATGTATGTACGTCACATCTCTTCAGTCCTGAGCCAAAAGCCCATTTCACAGAATGACTCATCACTTCTGTCATTCTCTCTATTAACCTGTGAATGATACATACGCTCGTACCCCTTTTAGCCGCTACATCCTGCCTTAAGTACCTCATATAGTTCAACAGAGACATGTATCCCCAGCTTCTGCTATTATCTTCCACATCAAATCTCTCTCACTCTCTCCTTCTCATTTTCTGTTCTCGTCTGTTTATCTCTTCGCAGTTTCTCATTCTTGCAATAACTGGATCCGGTAAATAAATACACAATTCCTATTTGTTTCTCTACGAGTACAACTCTAATTTATTAGTTTGTTTGTTTTTTTATTTATAGCATTTTAATACTTTTTTTTCTAAATTCCAAATTAAGGCCTTAATAAATGTCCCCAAAGGAAGGTTTTTATAAGATTTGAAAATATTGGTAACAAATGAATAAATAAAAACTAAAACATTTATCCATCTATCTATCTGTCTGCCTGTCTGTCTGTCTGTCTGTCTGTCTGTCTGTCTGTCTTTTTTTTTGTCTCTCTTTTTTAATTTTATTACAAAAAGTAAATGTAGGATCACATTGGGGTCAATTGTGTCACCAAAACTATTGGTTAGTACATAAACATGACCACATACACATCCAGACTATGGATGGGAAATATATTAATTAATTTAATTTAATTCATAATAAATTAATGAATCAAGCAGTCAATCAATCAATTAATTTATTTTTCAATCAATTATGTTTTTTTTAATTTTCATTATTTTTAATGTAAAAAAAATATTTACAGGCTCACACTGGGGTTCATTTTGTCATCAAAACTATTGGTAAGTACATACACATGAACACATACAGAGTGAGAGAGAGAGAAAGTATGGATGGGAAATATATAAAATAATAATTGACCATTTTTGTAACCAAAAATGAATACATAAATAATAATAATGATATTAAGTCCATCAATCAACCAGTTAATCAATCAATAATAACTGTTAATATTGCCATGTTTAAGAAACTTTTTAATTGGCCATTAAGGTCCCTAAAGACTGTCATTAAATGGGTTTCACGATCATTCCTTGGTTTTAAAGTTGGTGTGTTTGGTTCCTTGGTTTTAAAGTTGGTGTAAAGCATGTGTGGCATTTTCTATGTATTAAAATCTTAAGATGTAATATAGAAAAATATTGCTGTTTCATCTATTTTTACATTGTGAAAAATTCTAAAGTATTTATTTATTTGTTTGGTTGTTTGTTTGTTTATTGCATATTAAATTTAATAGGTGCTCTTTACTTAATCTTCAAAATAAATTATCAATATAGCTTGAAAAATAAAATTGCTCGGCCCTAACAGTGAGCGTGTTGTGTGCATGTCTGGCATCATCAGTGGTGTTTTTGGAGTCTTCTGGGACATGGCAATCTTACGTTCAGCTGTCCATAGTTGCTAAAAGCCAAGGAGCGTAAATGGACACAAAGAGAGAGGATAGGCTATCTGAAATGATGCTTTGATAATTGTGTTTATAGAGTTGGCAAGCTGAACTTGGCCAAGTGTCCAAGCTCAAACAGAGGTAAAGTCCATCCAGGCAGAGACAGCAGCTGTCCCTCATCCACAGCCTGTTTAAATGAAGTGATGAAGCCATCAGTGGCTCGCAGACACCGTTCTTCTGAGCAATCACAAGCTGCCATTGTGTTGCAGCAAGAGAAAGAGGGTAGTGCCAATGCTGGATGATGGTGGGTTTTATATTGAAAAATCTGAAGTTCTCAATGAAGCACTAAATGCAATGGTCTTGGTATTCAAACTCAAGAACACTTCACTCAAAAATGTAATTTTGTCATTATATGTTATGAAGGAGTCAAGGTATTGGCTGGTCTGCATGGTACAGATACATGACAAATAAAGCACCATAAAAGGTGTTCATAAATTGAGCACTATATTCCAGAGTTTTATTTTTGTGTGAATTATAACTTCAACATTCAGAGTTATGGGAATGATAGATGGAAGACTTCATTATAGTCTATTTCTAAACATCCATTGATTATACTTTTTCACTTACATATGTACAGTCATGGCCAAAAATATCGGCACCCTTGGTAAATATGATCAAAGAATGCTGTGAAAATTAATCTGCATTGTTAATCCTTTTGATTAAAAAAAAAATTCACAAAAATCTAACCTTTCATTGGATAATAAGATTTTAAAATGGGGGTAAATATCATTATGAAATAAATATTTTTCTCTAATACACATTGGCCACAATAAACAGCACCCAATTCAATACTTTTTGAATCCTCCATTTGCCAGTTTAACAGCTCTAATTTTTTTCCTATAATGCCTGATGAGGTTCGAGAACACCTGACAAGAGATCAGAGACATTCCTTCATCCAGAATCACTCCAGACCCTTTAGATTTCCAGCTCCATGACGGTGACGGTGCATTCTCTTCAGTTAACTCCACTCATTTTCTACAGGGTTCAGCTCGGAGGACTGGAATGGCCATAGCAGAAGCTTGGTTTTGTGCTCGGTGACCCATTTTTGTGTTGTTTTTTATGTTTGTGTTTGGATTATTGTGCGGTTGGAAGATCCAAACATGGCCCATTATAAGATTTCTAACAGAGATTTCTAACATTATTTTTAGGGTATAATCACACAACATTTCTTCCAGGGTTTCATGTTTTATTGTAAAGTTTGCTTAATTTTCGATAATTAAAAGATAAATTCAACGAATGTGTATTCCTTCATTTGATATAACCAGAAAAAAAAATAACAGTATTTCTGAGGGGGAGAAATATTTAATAAGGCTATTTTCAGAGTAAGTCTGAATACGTCTCATGTTACTTATGTAACCATGGTTCCCTGAATAGGGAACGAGACACTGCGTCCCCTAGGGGTCGCTATGGGGAACGCCTTCAGCGTGACTCGTGTCTGAAGTCTACAATACAAAAACACCACTTGTTGGCCGGCGACAGCCCATGACGTCACTACCCGCGTGACCACAATATTAAGGGATGCCGGAGGAACACATCATTCTCTTCTTCGTCTGAAGCTTGTGTCCGAAGCATGGCACACAGCCTAGGGGACGCAGTGTCTCGTTCTCTATTCAGGGAACCATGGTTACATAAGTAACCTGAGACGTTGCCTTTCATGCGAACTTCGAACTGCGTCCCCTAGGGGTCGCTATGGGTACATTATACCCACATCGCCATGCTGAGGGGAGTGCAAGCCAATGCCACGCAAAGGCGAGCACGAAGCCAACTGTACCAGGCTAAGGGAGTTGCCCCTGGGACGGTTGATGCTGTCAGTGACATTACCTTTGGCCAAAGCCGAGGCTGCATACCGGCAAAGGGAGTGGGGCCCAAGGCACAAACCTAGGCGGGACCAACTCAAAATAAGGGCACGAAGCTGTGCAGGTAACCCTACCCTATGGGATTTTAGAAAGAACGCAGAACAGTTGATGAGCGAACTTACCACTGGGTGGATTTTAGAAAAGTGCCCAAAGTCTAGCGTGTGCACTTACCATAATATGGATTTTAGAAAGAACGCAAAACACCTGATGTGCGAACTTACCACTGAGTGGATTTTTAGAAAGTGCCCAGCACTTAACGTGTGCACTTATATATATTTGATATTACGCTCTAAGGTTCGGGAGCGGAGAACTACTCATTCCTCTGAGTGAGAGGGAACTCATGCGCTCAGAAGGGAGCGGCATGCTCATAGATGACCCTCTATAGTGAGGGGAGCAATGCTAGCTCTACCAATAAGAAGACCTGGGGAGCGGAGAATTTATTCCTCAAAATGAGAAGGAACTCAGATGCTCAGGAGTGGGGCCCAAGGCACAAACCGGGGCCTGCCCAACTAAAAAAATAAGGGCATGAAGCTACGTGCATAACCCTACCCTACGGGTTTTAGAAAGAACACAGAACATTTGATGTGTGATCTTACCACTGGGTGGTTTTTTAGAAAGTGCCCAGAGCTTTAGCGTGTGCACTTATGTATATTTGGTATTACGTTCTATGGTTCGGGACCGGAGGACTACTCATTCCTCGGAGTGAGAGTGAACTCAGACGCTCAGAAGGGAGCGGCATGCTCATAGATGACCCTCCATGGTGAGGGGAGCAATGCTAGCTCGACCAACAAGACGAGCGACCTATCACCGAACTCTGGAGAGTGGAGAACTCAGATGCTCAGAAATGAGCGGCATGCTCATAGGTGACCTCTAGGTGAGGGGAGCAATGCTAGCTCTACCAATAACGAGCTCTGGCTCAAAGGGGAGTGGTATGCTCATAGGTGACCCTCCAGGTGAGGGGAGCAATTCTAGCTCTACCAATGCGAGATCTGGGGAGCGGAGAGACTCATTCCTTAGAATGAAAGGGAACTCAGACGCTCAGGAGTGGGGCCGAAGGAACAAACCGGGGCCTGACCAGCTCAAAAAGGGCCTGAAGCTGCGTGCATAACCCTACCCTACGGGTTTTTAGAAAGAACACAGGACATTAATGTGTGATCTTACCACTGGGTGGATTTTAGGAAAATGCCCAAAAGTCTAGCATGTGCATTCACCATAACATGGATTTTAAAAAGTACGCAAAACACTTGATGTGCGAACTTACCACTGAGTGGATTTTGGAAGTGCCCAGAGTTATTTTGCACTTATTTCTTCTGCCGAATAGAGACTTTTAACAGAGCCCAGAAGGGAGTGGCATGCTCATGGGCGACCCTCCAGGTGAGGGGAGCAATGCTAGCTCTACCGACAATGAGCTCTGGTGAGCAGAGAACTCATTCTCATAATGCTCAAAAGGGAGCGGCATGCTCATAGGTGACCCTCTAGGTGAGGGGAGCAATGCTAGCTCTACCTATAATGCTCAGAAGGGAGCGGCATGCTCATAGATGACCCTCTATGGTGAGGGGAGCAATGCTAGCTCGACCAACAAGACGAGCGACCTATCACCTGAACTCTGGAGAGTGGAGAACTCAGACGCTCAGAAAGGAGCGGCATGCTCATAGGTGACCCTCTAGGTGAGGGGAGCAATGCTAGCTCTACCAATAATGAGCTCTGGCTCCAAAGGGAGCGGCATGCTCATAGGTGACCCTCTAGGTGAGGGGAGCAATGCTAGCTCTACCGACAGCGAGCTCTGGGGAGCGGAGAAACTCATCCTTCACATGAGAGGGAACTCAGACGCCCCGAAGGGAGCGGCATGCTCATAGGTGACCCTCTATGGTGAGGGGAGCAGTGCTCGCTCTACCGACAATGAGCTCTGGAGCTCAGAAGGGAGTGGCATGCTCATAGGTGACCCTCTAGGTGAGGGGAGCAATGCTAGCTCTACCGACAGCGAGTTCAGATGTCCCTAAGGGAGCGGCAAGCTCATAGATTACCCTCTATGGTGAGGGGAGCAGTGCTAGCTCTACCAATGAGGAGCTTAGAAGGAGAGAAACTCAAGCGCTCAGAAGGGAGCGGCATGCTCATAGGTGACCCTCTAAGGTGAGGGGAGCAATGCTAGCTCGACCGATAAGGAGTTCAGAAGGGAGTGGCATGCTCATAGGTGACCCTCTAGGTGAGGGGAGCGATGCTAGCTCTACCTACAATGCTCAGAAGGGAGCGGCATGCTCATAGGTGACCCTCTAGGTGAGGGGAGCAATGCTAGCTCTACCAACAATGAGCTCTGGAGAGCAGAGAACTCATTCTCGTAATGCTCAAAAGGGAGCGGCATGCTCATAGGTGACCCTCTAGGGTGAGGGGAGCAATGCTAGCTCGACCGATAAGGAGTTCAGAAGGGAGCGGCATGCTCATAGGTGACCCTCTAGGTGAGGGGAGCACTGCTAGCTCTACCGACAACGAGCTCTGGAGAGCGGAGAACACAATCCTCAGAATGAGAGGGAACTCAGGTCTTTTCAGCAGATCAGTCTGGTACGCCATAGTGTGCAACGAAGCGACGGTCTGACCTGCTGCTGCATATGCCCTGCCATTTAAGCAAGATTCAGGGGCTTAGATGGCAAGGAGGGAGCCTTGAGAGAGGATGTCTCGCCCACAGAGAGATAAGCTGGCTATCATCTCTTACACAGGGGGCATCCCCCTCATAGCCATTTTCAGCATCCCCTCAATGTCGGCATAACTAGTATGCTGAAACCTATGAATACGAGAAAAAAAAACTAAAAAAAAACAAAAGCTTTTTCCACTCCTTCTCAACCTCCACATCGAGAGTTTGAAGAAAGGAAGACTCGCTCGAGCTGGGGTTTTATGGTCAAAAAGATTTATTTTTCTGATCCATAATCTCCAATAACTCGTTCATATGCAGTACAGGAGGATTGAGAGGGTTCAGTCTCAACTTCCTCGCCCTCAAAACATCTCCTGCTCTTCCTGGGCATAACCCAGCAGAGCACTAGCTGCTGAATCTGATGATGTCAGAAAGATCGCAAAATCACAATCCAGCAGCTCACTCTCGTTCTCTCGGCCGACGCGCGCGAAAAGGGGCAGTCCCTCTCTAACTCATCGGCCATATCCAACTGCGAACCCCACGATTTCAATCGCCTCCGTGCCTCGGCAGCGGTGGGTCCCGAATCGCGGGAAGCAGACGGCTGCCCCTCTTTCCTTGAAAAGAGGGACAGACGAGAGCGGTGCTTTTCATAGAAAAAACACACAGTGCACGCAGATTTTCCCCTCAAGGACATCGCGTGCGTGCCCTTCGCCCAAACAAAAGACGCAACGATCGTGTGTGTCATCAGGTGTCAAATAACGCAGACACGGATCCACACATCTCCTAAACGCCTTGCTAGTGCTCGCCATGGTAAAACAAGAAAAACTGTATTCCTACCAGAATGCAGGCTTCAAACAGACCAGTCAGTGAAGACGAAGAAGAGAATGATGTGTCCTCCCGGCGTCCCTTATATTGTGGTCGCGCCGGTAGTGACGTCATGGGCTGTCGCCGGCCAACAAGTGGTGTTTTTGTATTGTAGACTTCAGACACGAGTCACGCTGAAGGCGTTCCCCATAGCGACCCCTAGGGGACGCAGTTCGAAGTTCCCATGAAAGGGAACATTAATATGATCCACATAACCAGCTTGAACCCGTTGTGAAATCTGCATGAGGAAATCTTTTGTCCTCATGTGAAATTCCCAATCACATGAATTCCATTTGAACTAGATTTTGCTAAAACTGAAACGTAAGTTGCAAGTGCAACTTCTGTTTTCTTCCCTATTGCAACATCAGAGTATCAACACATTTTTTTTGATTTTGTCAACTTGGAATTGATTGGATCATTGAATTGTTCAGCTCTCGTCCTCCACTTCTCTAGCACTTAGCGGTTGTAATACATCAGCATATTCAGCACATTCGCGATAGAAAAGCAGCACTTTTCAACTTCAGTAACATGTTATGGTATTACAGCTGTGAAATTACAAATACAAATTCTGAGACATGAACTGAAATGAATTGTGAATTTTACTAACATTAAATTGTCCTCCTCCCATTTTCACCTCAAAATTTTGGGGAAGCTGTGCCTCCCCGACAAGCTGCCACTGCTTGCTGGTAGAAGCCGTAACTACACCATCTGACAGCCAAACACGTCTTTTCTCCTCTGACAGACAATTATTGATAGCCTTATATTCTGACATTTAAATAATAAATTATATTACAGCAAATGTTTTACAAGTTACCTTTTTTGGAGGCTCTTGGACTTAGGACTGCATGATATAGCCTATATTGAAATAAAATTAGTGTCGCTATGTGGGTTGGTTTGATTGTCAAATCATAAATGTTTTATCAGTTTCAAGCGTGGCATTTACACATGTAGTTCATGATACAGTGCTTCAGCGTCTGAGAATGGCTTGGTTCATTTACTGTGAATCGAGCCGTTCTGAGACACTGATAATATGCTGAATAAGTGGACATGAACACAGACACAAGCTTCATTCTAAAACCAGCAGTGCTTTTTTTGCCAGCAGCCCATCAAAATAAATGATGATTTACCATTTGAAAATGAAAAAATTAAGACTATTTCTTGATTTTTATTTTATGATATTTATTTTACAGTATTACATTGTTTCATATATTATTTAATTTAGTAATATGACAATAATTCCAGTATTGTAATCAGTAAATTATGAAAATTATTATTAGTATTTTATAGTCATGTTGATTTGGTCAAAAACAGTGGGAATGTGGCCTATGAAAACTCAAGTGGAAGATAGCTCTTCGAGTAATCTGGTGAAATTTCCTGTATTCTTTTAATATCAAAATATTATTTGCAGGGGGGGAAATCATGATGTTAGTATGAATCTATCTATCTATCTATCTATTGTATCTAATTTATCTATCTATCTATCTATTGTATCTATCTATTGTATCTATCTATCTATCTATCTATCTATCTATCTATCTATCTATGTATCTATCTATTGTATCTATCTATCTATCTATATATCTATTGTATCTATCTATTGTATCTATCTATTGTATCTATCTATTGTATCTATCTATTGTATCTATCTATCTATCTATCTATCTATCTATCTATCTATCTATCTATCTGTCTGTCTGTCTATCTGTCGTCTGTCTGTCTGTCTGTCTGTCTGTCTGTCTGTCTGTCTGTCTGTCTGTCTGTCTGTCTGTCTGTCTGTCTGTCTGTCTGTCTGTCTGTCTGTCTGTCTGTCTGCTTCTGTCTGTCTGTCTGTCTGTCTGTCCTGTCTGTCTGTCTGTCTGTCTGTCTAATTTATCTTTATATATCTATCTATCTATCTATTGTATCTATCTATCTATCTATCTATCTATCTATCTATCTATCTAATCTATCTATCTATCTATCTATCTATCTATCTATCTATCTATCTATCTATCTATTCTATCTATCTATCTATTGTATCTAATTTATCTATCTATCTATCTATCTATCTATCTATCTATCTATCTATCTATCTATCTATCTATCTATCTATCTATCTATCTATCTATCTATCTATCTATCTATCTATCTATCTATCTAATTTATCTTTATCTATCTATCTATCTATCTAATGTATCTAATTTATCTTATCTATCTATCTTATGCAATATGCATTGTCGTGATGTCATTTATCGGATCCTGCTGCTACAGACTGATTATTCACATGGTATTTTCATCTGAATTATTGTATGACAAGAAATGTAAAAGTATGTAGCCTGAAATATATTGAATTTTCATTTTACATTAAACTTTAGCACCTTAAGCCGAAAAGCCTTTAAGTGCTCTGTCTGTTGTGGATAAATTATTGAACATAGATATTTCATTCATTTTAGATGACCAATAGTGGAGGAGGGTCTTTCTTAACTGTTCCATATTGATTTAAATAATAAAAAAGTCCATTGTTCATTCTGCATTCTTATTAAATGCTGAATTATTTATATAAGTAGCTGTGGCAATAAATCAATGCTAACAGAATTTACTTAACAGCATTTCTATTGACCCACATGAATCAAGTTATTATTATAAGTCTGAACTTTAACCAGTAAATGCAAATGGATTAATAACTCTATTTTTCTTCTCCAGCTCAGTCCTTCAAAGAGTTTTCCCAGTTGCTGAACACCATGGAAGAGGAGAGAAGGCGGCTTGTAAGTACTTTTTTGGGTTCTAATTCCATAGCAATACAACATTGTTTTCCCTGCCATCATTGCTTTCTTGGGTATTAGGTACTGTGCCATTGAAATTCCATGTTCACGCATTGTCTTGGCTTCAAACCTATGACCAAGCCCCAGGATTTGCATTGTTTTGGACGTATTCCGTACCAATACCATTATTTTGTTTCTAGTAAACATGCCTTATTCAGGAATTTGGTAAACATGCAGTACCAACATTTACTAAAAATGATAGTTATACTAAGTAAAAAAATATAAGTATTTGTATGCAAAATCAACATGATATTTTGTTAGAATTCAAAGCAAACAAAATTCCACAATTGTAACTTAAGTTTTCAAATAGATTTTGAGGCCACTGTATATCAATATACCATTCCATGATCATCTGATTATTAGGTACTCCACCATAGTACCACAGTGCTTTTTTAAGGGTCTATCCTTAACAAAAAAAGTGCTGTTGCGGTACCCTGCTACTATCAAAAGGAGGTTTGAATAAAGTATTGTTGTTGTTGTTTCTGTTATCAAACTAACACCCCATAAAATCCTCGTGATTAGCTGAGCTGATAATGAGAAAGCAAGTAAACAAACAAAGCCTGCTTTTTCAACTCTGATTGGTAAAACAGCAAGTCTGAGCAAGAATAATCTCTCAGATAAATAATGTTTAATCACCCTGTTGGGGTTTATTTTGTGGTAATGACCAGTTAACAGTTTTACGCGGCTACTTTACCAAATAAAAAATGCTATTTAGTAAGAAAAAACAGACCAGTACAGGAAATCAAATAGTCAATTATACAGTTGGTCATTATACAAGAGGGATTAAACAGAATGAAGAGGCCCAAGAGCTGTGTAATTTTAATTAGCATATTAAAGTATACAAGTACACTGTAAAATGTTTTTTTTTTAAAGATTATTGTTGCATGTTTTACAAGAAAACACTATTTGAGTTTTCCTGCTTCAAATTTAGTTTAGTGTGCTACTTGCCATTTCTTTGTAATTATTTGTGAAATTTAGTAGCAATTTCTGAGTGCAAATTGTTTCTGCAACAATTTTTCAATGTAGATAATGCCAAGGATCATGGTAAAACCAGCCACAAACCATAACCACGTTGAACGCTAGACTTGGTCGTACATTGTGTCTGGTTTCTGCGGTGTGTGTGTGTGTGTGTGACGTGTCAGTGACATCCAGAAGAGACGGTATGGTTAACATGTTTGATGTGTGTGGTCACTCGTCACGACTTGCAGTGACATCCGGCGGATATCACGTACAGTTCCAGTAATATGTTGTACAGTTCTGGGAATATGAACCCTTACACTGTAGTTTGACACCAAAGGTTAAGTAGTTTGCATGAAGTCATTGATACTGGCAGTCCTTGGGCCTTATTTTCTTCTCATTGCTTTGTTTATTGTCCTTCCTGTTAAATTCAATGTTAAAAAAGCAAACACTTCCAGCAATATGCAGCCTCATTTAGACAAATGTCCTTAAAACGTAACCACAAAGACGTGAGAATAATCCAAAATGTTTAATAGCTCACTTAAATGGTGCTTTAATGATGTGTGTGATTATCACAGTTACCAGCTGCTCATTTAAACCTTTAAACTACCTAACTAAATGTTAAGAATAATACATCAGGGATGCATGCAGTCTGTAGCAACATTCAGTTTCAGACAAATACAAATTCAGGCCATCTGTTTTTAAATTAGCCGAGCTGTGATGTAGCTCCACCTTTCATTCTATATCTTCTTACCTGTGGCGCGTCGCTAGTGATTCTGGACCCATTGTACAGAATTGCTATGGAGTCTCAATCAGGCTCCCCAAAGGACATTGCTGGACACTAACGCCCTGCTTCCTACCAAGACCAGATAGATAGCAATGTTACCTTTTGAAGATAATTTGTTTTGTCTAAATTCCACAGATGTGGTCACATTAGCAAATTTGTGTGGGCAAAAAGGTCCATCAATGAATTTGACCAACTTGAACTTGATGCAAAATCTGTGCGGGTGAACCTTTGCCCTCATGCGAAATTCCCAGTTGTGTGGATCTTTTAAAAAAAATGAGAAAGAAATGTTGTTCATCTCTCATTCTTCCTTTTCCTATCAAGACCACATAAGGTAGATAAGTGCACTCAGCATGTTCCAGAAAATAGACAGCAAAATCATGCTACTTCTTAAGAAACCTCATTACATTCATGAGATTTTGGTGGAATTTAACAGCCAAAAAGGTTCATCAACTACTCTCAGTAGTATAGCGATGTAGGAAGCACAGCTCACACAGAAATCACTTTCAAACCAGGCAGCTTTCTGTGGATCATACTCAGTGCAGTATATCCACATAACCAGCTTGAACCCGTTGTGAAATCTGCATGAGGAAATCTTTTGTCCTCATGTGAAATTCCCAATCACATGAATTCCATTTGAACTAGATTTTGCTAAAACTGAAACGTAAGTTGCAAGTGCAACTTCTGTTTTCTTCCCTATTGCAACATCAGAGTGAAACTGCGTTTTGAACAACAACAAAAAAAGTAGATTTTGTCAACTGGGAACTGATGGGATCATTGAATTATGATTTGCTAATTGGTACACTTTCATGGGAGTAGTTTCTGGAGGGGAAATCATGTCACCCCCGCCCGGTGCACATGTCACCAGAGAAGATGTCGTTGTGAGGGGGAAGGAAATGCAATCCCAGAATGCATCCGTATGAAAAATGACCTTAGAGATTATAATTGTACTCTCTTTCAGTGCCAATGTAAACTCTGATAATAGCGCAATCTAATTTAAAATGTACTATTTAGAGCGAACTAGAATATTGTGTTGTTAGCTTAGCAACATGCTAACATCAAGCTTTGAAATCAATTGAGTTGATTCATACACGTCGCATAAAAAATCATATATCTTTGCTCAAAAACAGTGTTCTAATCTGTCACTTAAGAGGTTAGATAACAGTTAGGATGTTGCCTTGCAGTCACTCTTGAGAAGTGGGGCAAAATTGAAAAAATAAACCTTGTACTCAGACAAATGAAACTTCATTTATGTATCTTATATGTACTAAGCTACTGAACTATGCTTTGATACAACCACCCAACGTTGCTCTTTTTTAACAAAATGTGCTTTTTACCTTGGACTGTGTAATATAATTTCAACTTTATCTTTAACAGCATTCAAGATGTTTTTATCATTTCAAAACACATTCTCTCTGTTAGTAGCCATTTTGTTTTTTTTCTGTTGATGCTAGATGCTAATAGAACCTGCTTCAGGAGAAATAAAATGATCTAAATATTTCAAATATTTTACTTCAGAAATTGGAAGAATGGTGTTGCCAAATCATGGTTGTGACCATAAAATATTAACATTAGGATTTTAAAATATTCTAAAACAAAAAATGACCAGAGCTGTCTGGCAGTGATGTACCCAGCAGAGGAGGATTGTGGCAAGGGGGTCCTTTAGATTGACAGCTGCCCTGATTTTTCTAGGTTTTATTACATTTTAGTGAATGTCTTGATGGTGTTGAAAAAAAGTGGGACACAACTTTGAAACCTTATTAAACATGCACGTGTCACTGAAAAACAACCTTGCCTTTGATATGTGATATTATTAAGTGTTACTTTTTGATAAAACAAGTTATTTTTCATCAATAAAAAACATTTTTGTCCATGTAATAGCATATAAATGATTGAACCCTTCTCTGTGGACACACTGTTTGAAATGTAATGAGAAGACAATAAGTGGCATAGATTTCACATAATAATGATAAAATTAAATTTAAGGGGTAATTTGTGTTGATACATTCTATTATTAATCCCCATAACAATTACATTTGAAAATATTTGTATTGTTACAATTGCTGGACATGTTTTGTCCCATGTCTCAAGAATGACTGCTTGGTAGACAGCAGGAAGCTCATAGTGTTTTGAAACAGTTTATGTAAGCCTATGTGTGTTTGTAAGTGATACCTACTGGGAGCATTAATATTTGGTTCCTGAGAAATGTTTGGAGTCAGAAGAGAAAGGAAGTTAGATAAAATGACAAATGGTTTGTTTTCGTGACCTATATTGTTGTTTTTCCAGAAGTGCATCTCTGTCTCCAATGATGCTCTGAGGTTCATTTGTATACTGCGACCCCTGCTCTCTGATCCCCATATATGCAGAGAAAAGCAAAGTCTGTTTCATTTTAGACAGTGAGTAATAGGGTAAATATCATAAAAAGGGAGCTTTAAAATATAAATTTTATTACTTTACTCCTAAATGCATAACTTATGGATTTATGACTGTCAGACACATTAGTTTTATTGAGAACAAAACACTTTTGAGGATAGCAGCCTCAGTGGATTTTATTTCATTTTCCTCTCCTTCATCTTAAACATCTAATCTCTTTTTAGCAGTCTTCATGCAAAGATTGCTGCAAAGAAGAAACTCAGAATTTTAGTCTGAAAGGAAGCCACAAGACAGAAAATATCTCAAATGAGATATCTTTAATTATCTTTATCCTAGACAGCAAATGCGGTTAAATTAATATCAAATGGGGAGATTTAAAGGTACAGTCACACAAAAGCATGTGAAATAATTTGATTTCGGACCCTGCAAAAACAAAAATGTGCCGCAGATAATTATGCTTTAGGAGCTTAGATAAAAATATTATACGGTTTTTTAATGGCAACAACATAAACCACGGTAACGCGCATGCGCGTGTTTGCGGCCCACTAACTTAACTTCCAAAGACGTACAAATAAATCAATAACAACACTAAGTCCCTCTGGAGTAGATTATTATTTTTATAACAAGCAAAATATGTTTGCTTCGTAAATCAGACGTACTGAGATGCAGCAATAACTACTTGGACGGACATATTAAAAATGCAAATTCACTCCTGCAGCAGATACGCTTAAAGCGGGAGAAAATAACGTTAACGTTATAGGTTTGCGCCGTGTAACGGCTGTAAACTGAGCTTACAACGCTGGCTTATATCAGACATATAACTGCAAGATGAAATGAAAAATGACATCAAACATTTTCTAAAAAGAGCGAGTTCCATCAGAAATAATACAGAGATATAAAAACACTGCCCTCGATTTGATTTCTAAACATGCATTACGTGCTCATGTTTTCAACAAAGCCATTTTGGAAAAGTTTGATGTTCTTCTGGAGGGACGTCATAAATAAATGTATGTATGTAAATGGGTTTTTTGAAACACATCCCACAGCACAACAACCTGAGCCCAACATCATTACTCATCACTTAACTGTGTTTTGTAGCCGGCCCACTAAACTAGCCCAGATATACAAACACAGACCGGAAGTTAACTTCGGTTCCGGGCACTTGCGCACGATAGAAACCGTCTATATCAATATAAATTTTTCAGTTTTTATTCTTAATATTGAATATATATTATTTAGATGTTTTGGTTAAAACTATTATTAATTCTTATTTGCGCCAACACATTTGTGAGTTGCTGCCTAGGTGGATGCTGATGTTGAAGGCAGCTAACGTAGGCGGTAGACAGCCAGGCCTAGGTTTTGAAACAGAGCCAATATCTTTATTTACATTGTATGGCTTGCTGCTCCTGTCCATTCTTTGTTTTCTACGATTGACTTTGCTCACCGCTTAATCAGACATCCAGTAATTCCAGGGCCAGCCGTTTAATGAGAAAACCACATGGAATGTAGCTAGAAGTCAATGAAATGTTCCACTTTATTCACATTCTTTTTCATGTTGTCTGCAGCTTAGTTATTCATCACCTCAGCCTACAAGACAGCTTTTTTAATAGGACGAATGGCTGCTGTGCGCTTTTTAGGGGATATTTTTGTGATTAAAGCACAACCTGGAAGAAAAGGAGATTTCAAGTGCTCTCATTGCTCCATCTAGCAACACCTTGTGTCTTACATTTTGAACGGAGGAATATGAGTAAGGGAGGAAGGAGATTTTCCAAATATTTTCCATGGTAGAGTTGCTAGTGCGCTCTTGATCTCCTGAGCCCAATCAGTAATGGAACAGAGAGCGCTCCGCTGTCAGACTGAATCCTGGGCAGCCGTATATACATACAAACGTCAGTTCTCTTCAGTCAAATGGGACTGAAGCCAGGCCCTTGTGATGCAGTAATGCTGTCAATAATGCTGACCTATTGACATGTGTCAATGAGAGAAGAATTGTGATTATCGGTCCATGTCTTCATTAGTATTTCCGTCTTGTGGAGATCAGAATGCTAAATGCTGTTTCAGATTTTAAGCTGTCAGTCTTCAATTCAACAAGTCACATCTGTATCAAAGGTCTGCACCTATGACATGCACAATTACATGAAGACAGCTCTCAAAACACATAATCATAACCAGTGTTGGGGAAAGTTACTTTTAAAAGTAATGCATACAATATTGCGTTACTCCCTAAAAAAGCAACTAATATGTTACTTTTTATGGAAGTAATGCGTTACGTTACTTTGCGTTACTTTCGCGTTACTTTTAAAATATGAGCAGGACTTGATTGTTTGTTTTTAATACAATAAGTTATATTTATAGCAAACGTAAAAGCCCTTTTACACAGTAAGTATAATGAAACCTCTGCTGAAGGAAGATTAAATTCACGTCTGTACAGTAGAACGCAGAAAAAGAAGTTCAAACACTCTTCAGCAATAAAAACAATCAAGCACAATTGTTAGTTTATCTAAAGTCATTTTTGCTTAATAGTATGGTTGAACTGGATCATCAAAGTTCAGCAGCAAAGACATAGTTAATAAAATGGGATTAGATACATTTGTGTTTATTTAACATATTTAATTATTGCAGGTTTGCGTCATATTCCTGAGTTTTCATTTCACTGTTTTAATTCATTTTGATGAACTGAATCTGTTTTTTGTGATGGGATGATTAATGCACATTCACATTTGGTCTATAACACAGTAAGATCATGTTCGCACAGCACACTGTCAGTCAATAAATGGGAAAAAAGTAACTCAGATATTTTCTTGTAAATTAAAAAGTAATGCGTTACTTTACTCGTTTCTTGAAAAAATTAATATTATTACATAACTTGCATTACTTGTAATGCGTTTACCCCCAAAACTAAGCATAACTGCCCGAAGTATAATCACCATTTAGATTGAACTAGAGGCCAGAAATTCCCTGAGGGCCCAAAATACTTCAAGCTAAATCGAAGAAGTGTAATGTCATTTCAAACTACATCTGACCAAATCATAATTTGTTTCAGTGGTTCAAAACAGCTCACCAGCTTCACCTTCTTTGATGACTTTTCACCTCTGCACCATACACACAATAGAAATGTGCATCTCCGTAACTGAGGCCTTGCGATACACATCTAGATGTACAGCCAATGATACGATACATTCAGGATACATATGCAATGCGAAACCTCTTACGATGCAGTCGAGTAAATTTCGATTCAACACAATGTGATTCAATTCAATACGATGCAATGGAAAAAAATGTATGATGCTATTCAATTCAATATGGTACAGATAGTTAACTTTTATTTCTTTGGTTCAGACAAACAGCAAATCATAAACTAAGTGCCTTCTGACTTTTAAACGACGTCTCTCTAGTTTTGTGATACGTCATATTCGTAGCATCAGTGATGAGAGAACGCACATGATAAACAGATTAGAGTAGTTTTTACTGATACAAATATGTTAGAAACAATGTATCGCGATATTAAATGCCAAACTTGTACCCAATGCACACTTTTTTTAAATATTGTCAAACTTTTATGCAGATGCACCAGTGCAAATCGGCAAATCTTACCATCTCTAACATGTAAGTTTCTAAACAGAAGCTTGACTGTCCAAAATATAATAACCATTTACATTTAAATAGGGGTCCCATGCTATATCCAGAGACCAGAAAATGCCCTTAGCAACAACCCAGAAGGGCCTAGCAACCACTTTTTAGTGCTTTAGAAACCCCAAAATTAGCATTTCCCAAAAGCAACTATAGTCTCAAGTTCCGTCATTACCAATAGAGTTCAGTAAAACTAACAACCATAGTTAGCTAACGATGCTTTTGGGAAACGCACCCCAGAGCAGCATAGCAGCCATCTGGCAAAATGTAATCAACCACCCAGTGGCCGGATACATAAACTGCTTAGACTAATCAAGACTGGTTGTAACATTTTTAATTCAGTTAGAAAAAGGTAGATTGGTCTAATTTGAATCTGAAAAGTAAGACTGATTACCTCCTGACTATCTGCTAGTTGGAAAAACTAGTTCTTAAGACACAGTCTTAACATAGTGGCTATGTTAATGCAACTGGCCCCTGAACCCCTTAGAAACCACCTGTCAGTGCCATACCAACCACCTAACAACATCTTAATAACCACATAGACCAAACTAGCAATGCCTTAACAACCACCCAAGGGTGCGTTTCCAAAAGCAACTATGGTCACAAGTTCCTTCCTTAGAAATAGATTTCAACAGAACTTGCGACCATATCTAATGATGCTTTTGGGAAATTTCCTTGACACCACCTTACAACGTCTTAGCAGCCACCCAGAACCATCTAGCAACAGCATAGCACCACATTAGGGAGCCACATTAGAAAATTTTTAAATAATCTAGCAACATCTTAACAGCCACTCAGTACATTCTATAGCACGATAATCTACGGTGAGCTCTGAGAGCTCCACCTGCTTTGACGTGGAAGTCTTTGAGGTTAATTTAATCTTTCAGTCCATCGAGGTCAGACATAAGTAAAAAACATGAGTACACTGGAGTGCCGAAACTAACAAAAAGGAACTTTGCATTGAATATACACTCCTAAAAATAAAGGTGCTTCACGATGACATAGAAGAACCTTTTTGTATAAATAGTTCCATAAAGAACCTTTACATCTGAAGAACCTTTCTGTTTCATAAAAGGTTATTTGTGGTGAAAGAAGGTTCTTCCAATTATTAAAATGGTAAGAAAGAAATTATTCTTTAAAGAATCTTCGACTGAATGGTTCTTTGTGGAACCAAAAATGGTTATTATATGGCTTCGCTGTGAAGAACCTTTTAAAGCAACCTTTATTTTTTTAGAGTGTATCGTGTGTCTTTAGTAAACCATCCAGAACAGCCTAGCAACAACCTAGGACACCCTAGAAACCACATAGCAATGCCCTTGTAACTGTCCATCTAGAAAACTCTATCAAACAAAAAGCATGCACTTACATCCCCAAAGCATCATAGCAACCCCATATCCAAACTTCTAAACCATTTTGAACACTTTGGCAATTGCATAGTAACACCCTGGCAACCACTGACACTGTTGCAGCACTGTAACACCACTCCCAAATAATGTTTTGACATGATATGAATTAAATCTAGAATGAATGGATGGTTGAGGGAATTCACAAATAAACTCTATGCAAACCCAGTAATCCAGATCACATTTCCTCAGCGGCGTTGCGAGGGTGTGCTTTCACGGACTAGAAATTGAAACAAAATCCTCGGCCCCCCAACCCCCGACATCCCCTAGTCACATCTGGAGTCAATCAACAACCCAAAATAGAAAAGACACCAAACGATAAGAGGCTGCTTTCGCTCACTGCCTCATAGATACAAGTGTATCAAATTAGTGGCACTTCCTGTTTTAGTGGTTTATTAACATAAATATATATTTTGGTGCCAGTACTAATTCAAGGAAGTTTTGAACGGTTTTGTACGGTGAATTGGGTTATTGGCGCTAGACCGGCATGAAGGTTTTATAACCGTCATGATGGTTTGCTTGCTCAAAGCCACAGAAGAAATCAGTATCCGTGTGTGCGTCAGCCACCCAAGTGTGTTATTGCGGAGCACAGACTTATCAAATTCCACCGTTTTAAGAGAGAGTCTGGATTAATTCCCCCGTGTGAGACAGCAAGCCTTCTCAGCAGAAAGAGAAATGGAAAGCTTCTGTGTGTGAAAAGAGAGAGAAAGCGTTTTGTGTCTCTGCATGGTTGGAGATTGTTCAAGGCCGCTGAGTTCTGATGGCATTCAGAGGCCAGGGGCCTGATGTTGTGGTGCTTTTTTAAAGGTGATCATAACCTTTAGGGAAATCCTCTTGAAGCTGTTCCAGAACAAGCCTGGAGCCGGTAATGTTGTGAAAGCAGTGAAATTCGGTTCCCATTTTGTCAGTCTAGCCAGGTGTGGTTATCTTCAGCCTGCACCCTGTTTAGTAATTTCCTCACTTGCTTGACACTGTTCCTTTTTAGCTTGTTTTGTGTTTTAGATGGCTCAAAGCACGCTTTTACATCCCGTCTTACATTAAGGCTATTAAGTAGTCAGGCGCCCTCAGCTGTGTTTCATTCATGTAATCCTTGAGTTTATG